>JARJJI010000031.1:600000-928807 GCA_029490765.1 Euthynnus affinis
AATATCTGCAATTTCTCGATCAATACCCACCCCAATGTCATTTTATCAGGTTTTAGGAAAGATCTGACGCACTTTAAATTTTGACCATTTTTTCAACCCGCGACCTGTCGTTTTTTTTCTGGTTTTTGAATTAACCTCCGGAGCTTCTGGTTTTTGGCATCACCTCCGGAGCTGAAATTTCTTTGAAACAAAGATAATTCTTTCTAATCTCTGCAATTTCTCGATCAATACCCACCCCAATGTCATTTTATTAGGTTTTAGGAAAGATCTGACGCCCTTTAAATTTTGACCATTTTTTCAACCCGCGACCTGTTGTTTTTTTCTGGTTTTTAACGTAACCTCAGGAGCTGAAATGTCTTGGAAAAAAGATAATTCTTTCTAATCTCAGCAATTTCTCGATTAATACCCACCCCATTTTCATTTTATCAGGTATTAGGAAAGATCTGACGCCCTTTAAATTTTGACCATTTTTTCAACCCGCGACCTGTCGTTTTTTTCTGGTTTTTGAAGTAAACTCCGAATATTAAAATTCTTTGGAACAAAGATAATTCTTTCTAATCTCTGCAATTTCTCGATTAATACCCACCCCATCGTCATTTTATCAGTCTTTAAGAAAGATCTGAAGCTCTTTAAATTTTGACCATTTTTTCAACCCGCGACCTGTCGTTTTTTTCTGGTTTTTGAAGTAATCTCCAAAGCTGAAAATTCTTTGGAACAAAGATAATTCTTTCTAATCTCTGCAATTTCTCGATCAATACCCACCCCAACGTCATCTTAACAGGTTTTAGGAAAGATCTGACGCCCTTTAAATTTTGACCATTTTTTTTACCCGTGACCTGTCGTTTTTTTCTGGTTTTTGGCATCACCTCCGGAGCTGAAATTTCATTGAAACAAAGATAATTCTTTCTAATCTCTGCAATTTCTCGATCAATACCCATCCCAATGTCATTTTAACAGGTTTTAGGAAAGATCTGACGCCCTTTAAATTTTGACCATTTTTTCAACCCGCGACCTGTCGTTTTTTTCTGATCTTTGATGTAACCTCCGAAGCTGAAATTTCTTTCAAACAAAGATAATTCTTTCTAATCTCTGCAATTTCTCGATTGATACCCACCCCATCGTCATTTTATCAGGTTTTAGGAAAGATCTGACGCCCTTTAAATTTTGACCATTTTTTCAACCCGCGACCTGTCGTTTTTTTCTGCTTTTTGAATTAACCTCCGGAGCTGAAATTTCTTTGAAACAAAGATAATTCTTTCTAATCTCTGCAATTTCTCAATCAATACCCACCCCAATGTCATTTTATCAGGTTTTAGGAAAGATCTGACGCCCTTTAAATTTTGACCATTTTTTCAATCCGCGACCTGTCGTTTTTTTCTTGTTTTTAACGTAACCTCAGGAGCTGAAATGTCTTTGGAAAAAAGATAATTCTTTCTAATCTCTGCAATTTCTCGATTAATACCCACCCCATAGTCATTTTATCAGGTTTTAGGAAAGATCTGACGCCCTTTAAATTTTGACCATTTTTTCAACCCGCGACCTGTCGTTTTTTTCTGGTTTTTGAAGTAACCTCCGAAGCTGAAAATTCTTCGGAACAAAGATAATTCTTTCTAATCTCTGAAATTTCTCGATTAATACCCACACCATCGTCATTTTATCAGTCTTTAAGAAATATCTGAAGCTCTTTAAATTTTGACCAGTTTTTCAACCCGCGACCTGTCGTTTTTTTCTGCTTTTTAGGTAACCTCCAGAATTGAAATTTCTTTGGAACAAGGATCATTCTTTCTAATCTCAGCAATTTCTCGATTAACACCCACGCCATTGTAATTTTATCAGGTTATGGGGAATATGTGACGCCCTTTAAATTTTGACCATTCTTTCAACCCGCGACCTGTCGTTTTTTTCTGCTTTTTGGGTAACCAGTTTCTTTGAAACAAGGATAATTCTTTATAATCTCAGCAATTTCTCGATTAATATCCACCCCGTTGTCATTTTATCAGGTTATGGGGAAGATGTGACGCCCTTTAAATTTTGACCATTCTTTCAACCCGCGACCTGTCGTTTTTTTCTGCTTTTTGGGTAACCTCTGGAGCTGAAATGTCTTTGGAGAAAAGATAATTCTTTCTAATCTCAGCAATTTCTCGATTAATACCCACCCCATTGTAATTTTATCTAGTTTAGGGGAAGATCTGACGTCCTTTAAACTTTGACCATGTTATCAACTCACGACCTGTTGTTTTTTTCTGGTTTTTGGCGTGACCTCCGGAGCTGAAATTTCTTTGAAACAAAGATAATTCTTTCTAATCTCTGCAATTTCTCGATCAATACCCACCCCAATGTCATTTTATCAGGTTTTAGGAAAGATCTGACGCCATTTAAGTTTTGACCATTTTTTCAACCCGCGACCTGTCGTTTTTTTCTGGTTTTTGAAGTAACCTCCGAATATTAAAATTTCTTTGAAACAAAGATAATTCTTTCTAATCTCTGCAATTTCTCGATCAATACCCACCCCAATGTCATTTTATTAGGTTTTAGGAAAGATCTGACGCCCTTTAATTTTTGACCATTTTTTCAATCCGCGACCTGTCGTTTTTTTCTGGTTTTTGGCATCACCTCCGGAGCTGAAATTTCTTTGAAACAAAGATAATTCTTTCTAATATCTGCAATTTCTCGATCAATACCCACCCCAATGTCATTTTATCAGGTTTTAGGAAAGATCTGACGCACTTTAAATTTTGACCATTTTTTCAACCCGCGACCTGTCGTTTTTTTCTGGTTTTTGAATTAACCTCCGGAGCTTCTGGTTTTTGGCATCACCTCCGGAGCTGAAATTTCTTTGAAACAAAGATAATTCTTTCTAATCTCTGCAATTTCTCGATCAATACCCACCCCAATGTCATTTTATTAGGTTTTAGGAAAGATCTGACGCCCTTTAAATTTTGACCATTTTTTCAATTCGCGACCTGTCGTTTTTTTCTTGTTTTTAACGTAACCTCAGGAGCTGAAATTCCTTTGCAACTAAAATAATTCTTTCTAATCTCTGAAATTTCTCGATCAATACCCACCCCATCGTCATTTTATCAGGTTTGAGGAAAGATCTGACGCCCTTTAAATTTTGACCATTTTTTCAACCCGCGACCTGTTGTTTTTTTCTGGTTTTTAACGTAACCTCAGGAGCTGAAATGTCTTGGAAAAAAGATAATTCTTTCTAATCTCAGCAATTTCTCGATTAATACCCACCCCATTTTCATTTTATCAGGTATTAGGAAAGATCTGACGCCCTTTAAATTTTGACCATTTTTTCAACCCGCGACCTGTCGTTTTTTTCTGGTTTTTGAAGTAAACTCCGAATATTAAAATTCTTTGGAACAAAGATAATTCTTTCTAATCTCTGCAATTTCTCGATTAATACCCACCCCATCGTCATTTTATCAGTCTTTAAGAAAGATCTGAAGCTCTTTAAATTTTGACCATTTTTTCAACCCGCGACCTGTCGTTTTTTTCTGGTTTTTGAAGTAATCTCCAAAGCTGAAAATTCTTTGGAACAAAGATAATTCTTTCTAATCTCTGCAATTTCTCGATCAATACCCACCCCAACGTCATCTTAACAGGTTTTAGGAAAGATCTGACGCCCTTTAAATTTTGACCATTTTTTTTACCCGTGACCTGTCGTTTTTTTCTGGTTTTTGGCATCACCTCCGGAGCTGAAATTTCATTGAAACAAAGATAATTCTTTCTAATCTCTGCAATTTCTCGATCAATACCCATCCCAATGTCATTTTAACAGGTTTTAGGAAAGATCTGACGCCCTTTAAATTTTGACCATTTTTTCAACCCGCGACCTGTCGTTTTTTTCTGATCTTTGATGTAACCTCCGAAGCTGAAATTTCTTTCAAACAAAGATAATTCTTTCTAATCTCTGCAATTTCTCGATTGATACCCACCCCATCGTCATTTTATCAGGTTTTAGGAAAGATCTGACGCCCTTTAAATTTTGACCATTTTTTCAACCCGCGACCTGTCGTTTTTTTCTGCTTTTTGAATTAACCTCCGGAGCTGAAATTTCTTTGAAACAAAGATAATTCTTTCTAATCTCTGCAATTTCTCAATCAATACCCACCCCAATGTCATTTTATCAGGTTTTAGGAAAGATCTGACGCCCTTTAAATTTTGACCATTTTTTCAACCCACGACCTGTCGTTTTTTTCTGGTTTTTGAAGTAACCTCCGAAGATTCAAATTCTTTGGAACAAAGATAATTCTTTCTAATCTCTGCAATTTCTCGATCAATACCCAACCCAATGTCATTTTATCAGGTTTTAGGAAAGATCTGACGCCCTTTAAATTTTGACCATTTTTTCAACCCGCGACCTGTCGTTTTTTTCTGGTTTTTGGCATCACCTCCGGAGCTGAAATTTCTTTGAAACAAAGATAATTCTTTCTAATCTCTGCAATTTCTCGATCAATACCCAACCCAATGTCATTTTATCAGGTTTTAGGAAAGATCTGACGCCCTTTAAATTTTGACCATTTTTTCAACCCGCGACCTGTCATTTTTTTCTGGTTTTTAACGTAACCTCAGGAGCTGAAATTTCTTTGCAACTAAGATAATTCTTTCTAATCTCTGAAATTTCTCGATTAATACCCACCCCATCGTCATTTTATCAGGTTTGAGGAAAGATCTGACGCCCTTTAAATTTTGACCATTTTTTCAACCCGCGACCTGTCGTTTTTTTCTTATTTTTAACGTAACCTCAGGAGCTGAAATGTCATTGGAAATAAGATAATTCTTTCTAATCTCTGCAATTTCTCGACTGATACCCACCCCATCGTCATTTTATCAGGTTTTAGGAAAGATCTGACGCCCTTTAAATTTTGACCATTTTTTCAACCCACGACCTGTCGTTTTTTTCTGATCTTTGATGTAACCTCCGAAGCTGAAATTTCTTTCAAACAAAGATAATTCTTTCTAATCTCTGCAATTTCTCGATTGATACCCACCCCATCGTCATTTTATCAGGTTTTAGGAAAGATCTGACGCCCTTTAAATTTTGACCATTTTTTCAACCCGCGACCTGTCGTTTTTTTCTGCTTTTTGAATTAACCTCCGGAGCTGAAATTTCTTTGAAACAAAGATAATTCTTTCTAATCTCTGCAATTTCTCAATCAATACCCACCCCAATGTCATTTTATCAGGTTTTAGGAAAGATCTGACGCCCTTTAAATTTTGACCATTTTTTCAACCCACGACCTGTCGTTTTTTTCTGGTTTTTGAAGTAACCTCCGAAGATTCAAATTCTTTGGAACAAAGATAATTCTTTCTAATCTCTGCAATTTCTCGATCAATACCCAACCCAATGTCATTTTAT
The DNA here is from genome assembly GCA_029490765.1 of Euthynnus affinis. Classification (NCBI taxonomy): domain Eukaryota; kingdom Metazoa; phylum Chordata; class Actinopteri; order Scombriformes; family Scombridae; genus Euthynnus; species Euthynnus affinis. Next base: position 605,369 of record JARJJI010000031.1, read on the forward strand.
CAGGTTTTAGGAAAGATCTGACGCCCTTTAAATTTTGACCATTTTTTCAACCCGCGACCTGTCGTTTTTTTCTGGTTTTTGGCATCACCTCCGGAGCTGAAATTTCTTTGAAACAAAGATAATTCTTTCTAATCTCTGCAATTTCTCGATCAATACCCAACCCAATGTCATTTTATCAGGTTTTAGGAAAGATCTGACGCCCTTTAAATTTTGACCATTTTTTCAACCCGCGACCTGTCATTTTTTTCTGGTTTTTAACGTAACCTCAGGAGCTGAAATTTCTTTGCAACTAAGATAATTCTTTCTAATCTCTGAAATTTCTCGATTAATACCCACCCCATCGTCATTTTATCAGGTTTGAGGAAAGATCTGACGCCCTTTAAATTTTGACCATTTTTTCAACCCGCGACCTGTCGTTTTTTTCTTATTTTTAACGTAACCTCAGGAGCTGAAATGTCATTGGAAATAAGATAATTCTTTCTAATCTCTGCAATTTCTCGACTGATACCCACCCCATCGTCATTTTATCAGGTTTTAGGAAAGATCTGACGCCCTTTAAATTTTGACCATTTTTTCAACCCACGACCTGTCGTTTTTTTCTGGTTTTTGAAGTAACCTCCGAAGATTCAAATTCTTTGGAACAAAGATAATTCTTTCTAATCTCTGCAATTTCTCGATTAATACCCACCCCAATGTCATTTTATCAGTCTTTAAGAAAGATCTGAAGCTCTTTAAATTTTGACCATTTTTTCAACCCGCGACCTGTCGTTTTTTTCTGCTTTTTAGGTAACCTCCGGAATTGAAATTTCTTTGGAACAAGGATCATTCTTTCTAATCTCAGCAATTTCTCGATTAATACCCACCCCATTGTAATTTTATCAGGTTTTAGGAAAGATCTGACGCCCTTTAAATTTTGACCATTTTTTCAACCCGCGACCTGTCGTCTTTTTCTGATTTTTGGCATCACCTCCGGAGCCGAAATTTCTTTGAAACAAAGATAATTCTTTCTAATCTCTGCAATTTCTCGATCAATACCCACCCCAATGTCATTTTATCAGGTTTTAGGAAAGATCTGACGCCATTTAAGTTTTGACCATTTTTTCAACCCGCGACCTGTCGTTTTTTTCTGGTTTTTGAAGTAACCTCCGAATATTAAAATTTCTTTGAAACAAAGATAATTCTTTCTAATCTCTGCAATTTCTCGATCAATACCCACCCCAATGTCATTTTATTAGGTTTTAGGAAAGATCTGACGCCCTTTAATTTTTGACCATTTTTTCAATCCGCGACCTGTCGTTTTTTTCTGGTTTTTGGCATCACCTCCGGAGCTGAAATTTCTTTGAAACAAAGATAATTCTTTCTAATATCTGCAATTTCTCGATCAATACCCACCCCAATGTCATTTTATCAGGTTTTAGGAAAGATCTGACGCACTTTAAATTTTGACCATTTTTTCAACCCGCGACCTGTCGTTTTTTTCTGGTTTTTGAATTAACCTCCGGAGCTTCTGGTTTTTGGCATCACCTCCGGAGCTGAAATTTCTTTGAAACAAAGATAATTCTTTCTAATCTCTGCAATTTCTCGATCAATACCCACCCCAATGTCATTTTATTAGGTTTTAGGAAAGATCTGACGCCCTTTAAATTTTGACCATTTTTTCAATCCGCGACCTGTCGTTTTTTTCTTGTTTTTAACGTAACCTCAGGAGCTGAAATTCCTTTGCAACTAAAATAATTCTTTCTAATCTCTGAAATTTCTCGATCAATACCCACCCCATCGTCATTTTATCAGGTTTGAGGAAAGATCTGACGCCCTTTAAATTTTGACCATTTTTTCAACCCGCGACCTGTTGTTTTTTTCTGGTTTTTAACGTAACCTCAGGAGCTGAAATGTCTTGGAAAAAAGATAATTCTTTCTAATCTCAGCAATTTCTCGATTAATACCCACCCCATTTTCATTTTATCAGGTATTAGGAAAGATCTGACGCCCTTTAAATTTTGACCATTTTTTCAACCCGCGACCTGTCGTTTTTTTCTGGTTTTTGAAGTAAACTCCGAATATTAAAATTCTTTGGAACAAAGATAATTCTTTCTAATCTCTGCAATTTCTCGATTAATACCCACCCCATCGTCATTTTATCAGTCTTCAAGAAAGATCTGAAGCTCTTTAAATTTTGACCATTTTTTCAACCCGCGACCTGTCGTTTTTTTCTGGTTTTTGAAGTAATCTCCAAAGCTGAAAATTCTTTGGAACAAAGATAATTCTTTCTAATCTCTGCAATTTCTCGATCAATACCCACCCCAACGTCATCTTAACAGGTTTTAGGAAAGATCTGACGCCCTTTAAATTTTGACCATTTTTTTTACCCGTGACCTGTCGTTTTTTTCTGGTTTTTGGCATCACCTCCGGAGCTGAAATTTCATTGAAACAAAGATAATTCTTTCTAATCTCTGCAATTTCTCGATCAATACCCATCCCAATGTCATTTTAACAGGTTTTAGGAAAGATCTGACGCCCTTTAAATTTTGACCATTTTTTCAACCCGCGACCTGTCGTTTTTTTCTGATCTTTGATGTAACCTCCGAAGCTGAAATTTCTTTCAAACAAAGATAATTCTTTCTAATCTCTGCAATTTCTCGATTGATACCCACCCCATCGTCATTTTATCAGGTTTTAGGAAAGATCTGACGCCCTTTAAATTTTGACCATTTTTTCAACCCGCGACCTGTCGTTTTTTTCTGCTTTTTGAATTAACCTCCGGAGCTGAAATTTCTTTGAAACAAAGATAATTCTTTCTAATCTCTGCAATTTCTCAATCAATACCCACCCCAATGTCATTTTATCAGGTTTTAGGAAAGATCTGACGCCCTTTAAATTTTGACCATTTTTTCAACCCACGACCTGTCGTTTTTTTCTGGTTTTTGAAGTAACCTCCGAAGATTCAAATTCTTTGGAACAAAGATAATTCTTTCTAATCTCTGCAATTTCTCGATCAATACCCAACCCAATGTCATTTTATCAGGTTTTAGGAAAGATCTGACGCCCTTTAAATTTTGACCATTTTTTCAACCCGCGACCTGTCGTTTTTTTCTGGTTTTTGGCATCACCTCCGGAGCTGAAATTTCTTTGAAACAAAGATAATTCTTTCTAATCTCTGCAATTTCTCGATCAATACCCAACCCAATGTCATTTTATCAGGTTTTAGGAAAGATCTGACGCCCTTTAAATTTTGACCATTTTTTCAACCCGCGACCTGTCATTTTTTTCTGGTTTTTAACGTAACCTCAGGAGCTGAAATTTCTTTGCAACTAAGATAATTCTTTCTAATCTCTGAAATTTCTCGATTAATACCCACCCCATCGTCATTTTATCAGGTTTGAGGAAAGATCTGACGCCCTTTAAATTTTGACCATTTTTTCAACCCGCGACCTGTCGTTTTTTTCTTATTTTTAACGTAACCTCAGGAGCTGAAATGTCATTGGAAATAAGATAATTCTTTCTAATCTCTGCAATTTCTCGACTGATACCCACCCCATCGTCATTTTATCAGGTTTTAGGAAAGATCTGACGCCCTTTAAATTTTGACCATTTTTTCAACCCACGACCTGTCGTTTTTTTCTGGTTTTTGAAGTAACCTCCGAAGATTCAAATTCTTTGGAACAAAGATAATTCTTTCTAATCTCTGCAATTTCTCGATTAATACCCACCCCAATGTCATTTTATCAGTCTTTAAGAAAGATCTGAAGCTCTTTAAATTTTGACCATTTTTTCAACCCGCGACCTGTCGTTTTTTTCTGCTTTTTAGGTAACCTCCGGAATTGAAATTTCTTTGGAACAAGGATCATTCTTTCTAATCTCAGCAATTTCTCGATTAATACCCACCCCATTGTAATTTTATCAGGTTTTAGGAAAGATCTGACGCCCTTTAAATTTTGACCATTTTTTCAACCCGCGACCTGTCGTCTTTTTCTGATTTTTGGCATCACCTCCGGAGCCGAAATTTCTTTGAAACAAAGATAATTCTTTCTAATCTCTGCAATTTCTCGATCAATACCCACCCCAATGTCATTTTATCAGGTTTTAGGAAAGATCTGACGCCATTTAAGTTTTGACCATTTTTTCAACCCGCGACCTGTCGTTTTTTTCTGGTTTTTGAAGTAACCTCCGAATATTAAAATTTCTTTGAAACAAAGATAATTCTTTCTAATCTCTGCAATTTCTCGATCAATACCCACCCCAATGTCATTTTATTAGGTTTTAGGAAAGATCTGACGCCCTTTAATTTTTGACCATTTTTTCAATCCGCGACCTGTCGTTTTTTTCTGGTTTTTGGCATCACCTCCGGAGCTGAAATTTCTTTGAAACAAAGATAATTCTTTCTAATATCTGCAATTTCTCGATCAATACCCACCCCAATGTCATTTTATCAGGTTTTAGGAAAGATCTGACGCACTTTAAATTTTGACCATTTTTTCAACCCGCGACCTGTCGTTTTTTTCTGGTTTTTGAATTAACCTCCGGAGCTTCTGGTTTTTGGCATCACCTCCGGAGCTGAAATTTCTTTGAAACAAAGATAATTCTTTCTAATCTCTGCAATTTCTCGATCAATACCCACCCCAATGTCATTTTATTAGGTTTTAGGAAAGATCTGACGCCCTTTAAATTTTGACCATTTTTTCAATCCGCGACCTGTCGTTTTTTTCTTGTTTTTAACGTAACCTCAGGAGCTGAAATTCCTTTGCAACTAAAATAATTCTTTCTAATCTCTGAAATTTCTCGATCAATACCCACCCCATCGTCATTTTATCAGGTTTGAGGAAAGATCTGACGCCCTTTAAATTTTGACCATTTTTTCAACCCGCGACCTGTTGTTTTTTTCTGGTTTTTAACGTAACCTCAGGAGCTGAAATGTCTTGGAAAAAAGATAATTCTTTCTAATCTCAGCAATTTCTCGATTAATACCCACCCCATTTTCATTTTATCAGGTATTAGGAAAGATCTGACGCCCTTTAAATTTTGACCATTTTTTCAACCCGCGACCTGTCGTTTTTTTCTGGTTTTTGAAGTAAACTCCGAATATTAAAATTCTTTGGAACAAAGATAATTCTTTCTAATCTCTGCAATTTCTCGATTAATACCCACCCCATCGTCATTTTATCAGTCTTTAAGAAAGATCTGAAGCTCTTTAAATTTTGACCATTTTTTCAACCCGCGACCTGTCGTTTTTTTCTGGTTTTTGAAGTAATCTCCAAAGCTGAAAATTCTTTGGAACAAAGATAATTCTTTCTAATCTCTGCAATTTCTCGATCAATACCCACCCCAACGTCATCTTAACAGGTTTTAGGAAAGATCTGACGCCCTTTAAATTTTGACCATTTTTTTTACCCGTGACCTGTCGTTTTTTTCTGGTTTTTGGCATCACCTCCGGAGCTGAAATTTCATTGAAACAAAGATAATTCTTTCTAATCTCTGCAATTTCTCGATCAATACCCATCCCAATGTCATTTTAACAGGTTTTAGGAAAGATCTGACGCCCTTTAAATTTTGACCATTTTTTCAACCCGCGACCTGTCGTTTTTTTCTGATCTTTGATGTAACCTCCGAAGCTGAAATTTCTTTCAAACAAAGATAATTCTTTCTAATCTCTGCAATTTCTCGATTGATACCCACCCCATCGTCATTTTATCAGGTTTTAGGAAAGATCTGACGCCCTTTAAATTTTGACCATTTTTTCAACCCGCGACCTGTCGTTTTTTTCTGCTTTTTGAATTAACCTCCGGAGCTGAAATTTCTTTGAAACAAAGATAATTCTTTCTAATCTCTGCAATTTCTCAATCAATACCCACCCCAATGTCATTTTATCAGGTTTTAGGAAAGATCTGACGCCCTTTAAATTTTGACCATTTTTTCAATCCGCGACCTGTCGTTTTTTTCTTGTTTTTAACGTAACCTCAGGAGCTGAAATGTCTTTGGAAAAAAGATAATTCTTTCTAATCTCTGCAATTTCTCGATTAATACCCACCCCATAGTCATTTTATCAGGTTTTAGGAAAGATCTGACGCCCTTTAAATTTTGACCATTTTTTCAACCCGCGACCTGTCGTTTTTTTCTGGTTTTTGAAGTAACCTCCGAAGCTGAAAATTCTTCGGAACAAAGATAATTCTTTCTAATCTCTGAAATTTCTCGATTAATACCCACACCATCGTCATTTTATCAGTCTTTAAGAAATATCTGAAGCTCTTTAAATTTTGACCAGTTTTTCAACCCGCGACCTGTCGTTTTTTTCTGCTTTTTAGGTAACCTCCAGAATTGAAATTTCTTTGGAACAAGGATCATTCTTTCTAATCTCAGCAATTTCTCGATTAACACCCACGCCATTGTAATTTTATCAGGTTATGGGGAATATGTGACGCCCTTTAAATTTTGACCATTCTTTCAACCCGCGACCTGTCGTTTTTTTCTGCTTTTTGGGTAACCAGTTTCTTTGAAACAAGGATAATTCTTTATAATCTCAGCAATTTCTCGATTAATATCCACCCCGTTGTCATTTTATCAGGTTATGGGGAAGATGTGACGCCCTTTAAATTTTGACCATTCTTTCAACCCGCGACCTGTCGTTTTTTTCTGCTTTTTGGGTAACCTCTGGAGCTGAAATGTCTTTGGAGAAAAGATAATTCTTTCTAATCACAGCAATTTCTCGATTAATACCCACCCCATTGTAATTTTATCTAGTTTAGGGGAAGATCTGACGTCCTTTAAACTTTGACCATGTTATCAACTCACGACCTGTTGTTTTTTTCTGGTTTTTGGCGTGACCTCCGGAGCTGAAATTTCTTTGAAACAAAGATAATTCTTTCTAATCTCTGCAATTTCTCGATCAATACCCACCCCAATGTCATTTTATCAGGTTTTAGGAAAGATCTGACGCCATTTAAGTTTTGACCATTTTTTCAACCCGCGACCTGTCGTTTTTTTCTGGTTTTTGAAGTAACCTCCGAATATTAAAATTTCTTTGAAACAAAGATAATTCTTTCTAATCTCTGCAATTTCTCGATCAATACCCACCCCAATGTCATTTTATTAGGTTTTAGGAAAGATCTGACGCCCTTTAATTTTTGACCATTTTTTCAATCCGCGACCTGTCGTTTTTTTCTGGTTTTTGGCATCACCTCCGGAGCTGAAATTTCTTTGAAACAAAGATAATTCTTTCTAATATCTGCAATTTCTCGATCAATACCCACCCCAATGTCATTTTATCAGGTTTTAGGAAAGATCTGACGCACTTTAAATTTTGACCATTTTTTCAACCCGCGACCTGTCGTTTTTTTCTGGTTTTTGAATTAACCTCCGGAGCTTCTGGTTTTTGGCATCACCTCCGGAGCTGAAATTTCTTTGAAACAAAGATAATTCTTTCTAATCTCTGCAATTTCTCGATCAATACCCACCCCAATGTCATTTTATTAGGTTTTAGGAAAGATCTGACGCCCTTTAAATTTTGACCATTTTTTCAATCCGCGACCTGTCGTTTTTTTCTTGTTTTTAACGTAACCTCAGGAGCTGAAATTCCTTTGCAACTAAAATAATTCTTTCTAATCTCTGAAATTTCTCGATCAATACCCACCCCATCGTCATTTTATCAGGTTTGAGGAAAGATCTGACGCCCTTTAAATTTTGACCATTTTTTCAACCCGCGACCTGTTGTTTTTTTCTGGTTTTTAACGTAACCTCAGGAGCTGAAATGTCTTGGAAAAAAGATAATTCTTTCTAATCTCAGCAATTTCTCGATTAATACCCACCCCATTTTCATTTTATCAGGTATTAGGAAAGATCTGACGCCCTTTAAATTTTGACCATTTTTTCAACCCGCGACCTGTCGTTTTTTTCTGGTTTTTGAAGTAAACTCCGAATATTAAAATTCTTTGGAACAAAGATAATTCTTTCTAATCTCTGCAATTTCTCGATTAATACCCACCCCATCGTCATTTTATCAGTCTTTAAGAAAGATCTGAAGCTCTTTAAATTTTGACCATTTTTTCAACCCGCGACCTGTCGTTTTTTTCTGGTTTTTGAAGTAATCTCCAAAGCTGAAAATTCTTTGGAACAAAGATAATTCTTTCTAATCTCTGCAATTTCTCGATCAATACCCACCCCAACGTCATCTTAACAGGTTTTAGGAAAGATCTGACGCCCTTTAAATTTTGACCATTTTTTTTACCCGTGACCTGTCGTTTTTTTCTGGTTTTTGGCATCACCTCCGGAGCTGAAATTTCATTGAAACAAAGATAATTCTTTCTAATCTCTGCAATTTCTCGATCAATACCCATCCCAATGTCATTTTAACAGGTTTTAGGAAAGATCTGACGCCCTTTAAATTTTGACCATTTTTTCAACCCGCGACCTGTCGTTTTTTTCTGATCTTTGATGTAACCTCCGAAGCTGAAATTTCTTTCAAACAAAGATAATTCTTTCTAATCTCTGCAATTTCTCGATTGATACCCACCCCATCGTCATTTTATCAGGTTTTAGGAAAGATCTGACGCCCTTTAAATTTTGACCATTTTTTCAACCCGCGACCTGTCGTTTTTTTCTGCTTTTTGAATTAACCTCCGGAGCTGAAATTTCTTTGAAACAAAGATAATTCTTTCTAATCTCTGCAATTTCTCAATCAATACCCACCCCAATGTCATTTTATCAGGTTTTAGGAAAGATCTGACGCCCTTTAAATTTTGACCATTTTTTCAACCCACGACCTGTCGTTTTTTTCTGGTTTTTGAAGTAACCTCCGAAGATTCAAATTCTTTGGAACAAAGATAATTCTTTCTAATCTCTGCAATTTCTCGATCAATACCCAACCCAATGTCATTTTATCAGGTTTTAGGAAAGATCTGACGCCCTTTAAATTTTGACCATTTTTTCAACCCGCGACCTGTCGTTTTTTTCTGGTTTTTGGCATCACCTCCGGAGCTGAAATTTCTTTGAAACAAAGATAATTCTTTCTAATCTCTGCAATTTCTCGATCAATACCCAACCCAATGTCATTTTATCAGGTTTTAGGAAAGATCTGACGCCCTTTAAATTTTGACCATTTTTTCAACCCGCGACCTGTCATTTTTTTCTGGTTTTTAACGTAACCTCAGGAGCTGAAATTTCTTTGCAACTAAGATAATTCTTTCTAATCTCTGAAATTTCTCGATTAATACCCACCCCATCGTCATTTTATCAGGTTTGAGGAAAGATCTGACGCCCTTTAAATTTTGACCATTTTTTCAACCCGCGACCTGTCGTTTTTTTCTTATTTTTAACGTAACCTCAGGAGCTGAAATGTCATTGGAAATAAGATAATTCTTTCTAATCTCTGCAATTTCTCGACTGATACCCACCCCATCGTCATTTTATCAGGTTTTAGGAAAGATCTGACGCCCTTTAAATTTTGACCATTTTTTCAACCCACGACCTGTCGTTTTTTTCTGGTTTTTGAAGTAACCTCCGAAGATTCAAATTCTTTGGAACAAAGATAATTCTTTCTAATCTCTGCAATTTCTCGATTAATACCCACCCCAATGTCATTTTATCAGTCTTTAAGAAAGATCTGAAGCTCTTTAAATTTTGACCATTTTTTCAACCCGCGACCTGTCGTTTTTTTCTGCTTTTTAGGTAACCTCCGGAATTGAAATTTCTTTGGAACAAGGATCATTCTTTCTAATCTCAGCAATTTCTCGATTAATACCCACCCCATTGTAATTTTATCAGGTTTTAGGAAAGATCTGACGCCCTTTAAATTTTGACCATTTTTTCAACCCGCGACCTGTCGTCTTTTTCTGATTTTTGGCATCACCTCCGGAGCCGAAATTTCTTTGAAACAAAGATAATTCTTTCTAATCTCTGCAATTTCTCGATCAATACCCACCCCAATGTCATTTTATCAGGTTTTAGGAAAGATCTGACGCCATTTAAGTTTTGACCATTTTTTCAACCCGCGACCTGTCGTTTTTTTCTGGTTTTTGAAGTAACCTCCGAATATTAAAATTTCTTTGAAACAAAGATAATTCTTTCTAATCTCTGCAATTTCTCGATCAATACCCACCCCAATGTCATTTTATTAGGTTTTAGGAAAGATCTGACGCCCTTTAATTTTTGACCATTTTTTCAATCCGCGACCTGTCGTTTTTTTCTGGTTTTTGGCATCACCTCCGGAGCTGAAATTTCTTTGAAACAAAGATAATTCTTTCTAATATCTGCAATTTCTCGATCAATACCCACCCCAATGTCATTTTATCAGGTTTTAGGAAAGATCTGACGCACTTTAAATTTTGACCATTTTTTCAACCCGCGACCTGTCGTTTTTTTCTGGTTTTTGAATTAACCTCCGGAGCTTCTGGTTTTTGGCATCACCTCCGGAGCTGAAATTTCTTTGAAACAAAGATAATTCTTTCTAATCTCTGCAATTTCTCGATCAATACCCACCCCAATGTCATTTTATTAGGTTTTAGGAAAGATCTGACGCCCTTTAAATTTTGACCATTTTTTCAATCCGCGACCTGTCGTTTTTTTCTTGTTTTTAACGTAACCTCAGGAGCTGAAATTCCTTTGCAACTAAAATAATTCTTTCTAATCTCTGAAATTTCTCGATCAATACCCACCCCATCGTCATTTTATCAGGTTTGAGGAAAGATCTGACGCCCTTTAAATTTTGACCATTTTTTCAACCCGCGACCTGTTGTTTTTTTCTGGTTTTTAACGTAACCTCAGGAGCTGAAATGTCTTGGAAAAAAGATAATTCTTTCTAATCTCAGCAATTTCTCGATTAATACCCACCCCATTTTCATTTTATCAGGTATTAGGAAAGATCTGACGCCCTTTAAATTTTGACCATTTTTTCAACCCGCGACCTGTCGTTTTTTTCTGGTTTTTGAAGTAAACTCCGAATATTAAAATTCTTTGGAACAAAGATAATTCTTTCTAATCTCTGCAATTTCTCGATTAATACCCACCCCATCGTCATTTTATCAGTCTTTAAGAAAGATCTGAAGCTCTTTAAATTTTGACCATTTTTTCAACCCGCGACCTGTCGTTTTTTTCTGGTTTTTGAAGTAATCTCCAAAGCTGAAAATTCTTTGGAACAAAGATAATTCTTTCTAATCTCTGCAATTTCTCGATCAATACCCACCCCAACGTCATCTTAACAGGTTTTAGGAAAGATCTGACGCCCTTTAAATTTTGACCATTTTTTTTACCCGTGACCTGTCGTTTTTTTCTGGTTTTTGGCATCACCTCCGGAGCTGAAATTTCATTGAAACAAAGATAATTCTTTCTAATCTCTGCAATTTCTCGATCAATACCCATCCCAATGTCATTTTAACAGGTTTTAGGAAAGATCTGACGCCCTTTAAATTTTGACCATTTTTTCAACCCGCGACCTGTCGTTTTTTTCTGATCTTTGATGTAACCTCCGAAGCTGAAATTTCTTTCAAACAAAGATAATTCTTTCTAATCTCTGCAATTTCTCGATTGATACCCACCCCATCGTCATTTTATCAGGTTTTAGGAAAGATCTGACGCCCTTTAAATTTTGACCATTTTTTCAACCCGCGACCTGTCGTTTTTTTCTGCTTTTTGAATTAACCTCCGGAGCTGAAATTTCTTTGAAACAAAGATAATTCTTTCTAATCTCTGCAATTTCTCAATCAATACCCACCCCAATGTCATTTTATCAGGTTTTAGGAAAGATCTGACGCCCTTTAAATTTTGACCATTTTTTCAACCCACGACCTGTCGTTTTTTTCTGGTTTTTGAAGTAACCTCCGAAGATTCAAATTCTTTGGAACAAAGATAATTCTTTCTAATCTCTGCAATTTCTCGATCAATACCCAACCCAATGTCATTTTATCAGGTTTTAGGAAAGATCTGACGCCCTTTAAATTTTGACCATTTTTTCAACCCGCGACCTGTCGTTTTTTTCTGGTTTTTGGCATCACCTCCGGAGCTGAAATTTCTTTGAAACAAAGATAATTCTTTCTAATCTCTGCAATTTCTCGATCAATACCCAACCCAATGTCATTTTATCAGGTTTTAGGAAAGATCTGACGCCCTTTAAATTTTGACCATTTTTTCAACCCGCGACCTGTCATTTTTTTCTGGTTTTTAACGTAACCTCAGGAGCTGAAATTTCTTTGCAACTAAGATAATTCTTTCTAATCTCTGAAATTTCTCGATTAATACCCACCCCATCGTCATTTTATCAGGTTTGAGGAAAGATCTGACGCCCTTTAAATTTTGACCATTTTTTCAACCCGCGACCTGTCGTTTTTTTCTTATTTTTAACGTAACCTCAGGAGCTGAAATGTCATTGGAAATAAGATAATTCTTTCTAATCTCTGCAATTTCTCGACTGATACCCACCCCATCGTCATTTTATCAGGTTTTAGGAAAGATCTGACGCCCTTTAAATTTTGACCATTTTTTCAACCCACGACCTGTCGTTTTTTTCTGGTTTTTGAAGTAACCTCCGAAGATTCAAATTCTTTGGAACAAAGATAATTCTTTCTAATCTCTGCAATTTCTCGATTAATACCCACCCCAATGTCATTTTATCAGTCTTTAAGAAAGATCTGAAGCTCTTTAAATTTTGACCATTTTTTCAACCCGCGACCTGTCGTTTTTTTCTGCTTTTTAGGTAACCTCCGGAATTGAAATTTCTTTGGAACAAGGATCATTCTTTCTAATCTCAGCAATTTCTCGATTAATACCCACCCCATTGTAATTTTATCAGGTTTTAGGAAAGATCTGACGCCCTTTAAATTTTGACCATTTTTTCAACCCGCGACCTGTCGTCTTTTTCTGATTTTTGGCATCACCTCCGGAGCCGAAATTTCTTTGAAACAAAGATAATTCTTTCTAATCTCTGCAATTTCTCGATCAATACCCACCCCAATGTCATTTTATCAGGTTTTAGGAAAGATCTGACGCCATTTAAGTTTTGACCATTTTTTCAACCCGCGACCTGTCGTTTTTTTCTGGTTTTTGAAGTAACCTCCGAATATTAAAATTTCTTTGAAACAAAGATAATTCTTTCTAATCTCTGCAATTTCTCGATCAATACCCACCCCAATGTCATTTTATTAGGTTTTAGGAAAGATCTGACGCCCTTTAATTTTTGACCATTTTTTCAATCCGCGACCTGTCGTTTTTTTCTGGTTTTTGGCATCACCTCCGGAGCTGAAATTTCTTTGAAACAAAGATAATTCTTTCTAATATCTGCAATTTCTCGATCAATACCCACCCCAATGTCATTTTATCAGGTTTTAGGAAAGATCTGACGCACTTTAAATTTTGACCATTTTTTCAACCCGCGACCTGTCGTTTTTTTCTGGTTTTTGAATTAACCTCCGGAGCTTCTGGTTTTTGGCATCACCTCCGGAGCTGAAATTTCTTTGAAACAAAGATAATTCTTTCTAATCTCTGCAATTTCTCGATCAATACCCACCCCAATGTCATTTTATTAGGTTTTAGGAAAGATCTGACGCCCTTTAAATTTTGACCATTTTTTCAATCCGCGACCTGTCGTTTTTTTCTTGTTTTTAACGTAACCTCAGGAGCTGAAATTCCTTTGCAACTAAAATAATTCTTTCTAATCTCTGAAATTTCTCGATCAATACCCACCCCATCGTCATTTTATCAGGTTTGAGGAAAGATCTGACGCCCTTTAAATTTTGACCATTTTTTCAACCCGCGACCTGTTGTTTTTTTCTGGTTTTTAACGTAACCTCAGGAGCTGAAATGTCTTGGAAAAAAGATAATTCTTTCTAATCTCAGCAATTTCTCGATTAATACCCACCCCATTTTCATTTTATCAGGTATTAGGAAAGATCTGACGCCCTTTAAATTTTGACCATTTTTTCAACCCGCGACCTGTCGTTTTTTTCTGGTTTTTGAAGTAAACTCCGAATATTAAAATTCTTTGGAACAAAGATAATTCTTTCTAATCTCTGCAATTTCTCGATTAATACCCACCCCATCGTCATTTTATCAGTCTTTAAGAAAGATCTGAAGCTCTTTAAATTTTGACCATTTTTTCAACCCGCGACCTGTCGTTTTTTTCTGGTTTTTGAAGTAATCTCCAAAGCTGAAAATTCTTTGGAACAAAGATAATTCTTTCTAATCTCTGCAATTTCTCGATCAATACCCACCCCAACGTCATCTTAACAGGTTTTAGGAAAGATCTGACGCCCTTTAAATTTTGACCATTTTTTTTACCCGTGACCTGTCGTTTTTTTCTGGTTTTTGGCATCACCTCCGGAGCTGAAATTTCATTGAAACAAAGATAATTCTTTCTAATCTCTGCAATTTCTCGATCAATACCCATCCCAATGTCATTTTAACAGGTTTTAGGAAAGATCTGACGCCCTTTAAATTTTGACCATTTTTTCAACCCGCGACCTGTCGTTTTTTTCTGATCTTTGATGTAACCTCCGAAGCTGAAATTTCTTTCAAACAAAGATAATTCTTTCTAATCTCTGCAATTTCTCGATTGATACCCACCCCATCGTCATTTTATCAGGTTTTAGGAAAGATCTGACGCCCTTTAAATTTTGACCATTTTTTCAACCCGCGACCTGTCGTTTTTTTCTGCTTTTTGAATTAACCTCCGGAGCTGAAATTTCTTTGAAACAAAGATAATTCTTTCTAATCTCTGCAATTTCTCAATCAATACCCACCCCAATGTCATTTTATCAGGTTTTAGGAAAGATCTGACGCCCTTTAAATTTTGACCATTTTTTCAACCCACGACCTGTCGTTTTTTTCTGGTTTTTGAAGTAACCTCCGAAGATTCAAATTCTTTGGAACAAAGATAATTCTTTCTAATCTCTGCAATTTCTCGATCAATACCCAACCCAATGTCATTTTATCAGGTTTTAGGAAAGATCTGACGCCCTTTAAATTTTGACCATTTTTTCAACCCGCGACCTGTCGTTTTTTTCTGGTTTTTGGCATCACCTCCGGAGCTGAAATTTCTTTGAAACAAAGATAATTCTTTCTAATCTCTGCAATTTCTCGATCAATACCCAACCCAATGTCATTTTATCAGGTTTTAGGAAAGATCTGACGCCCTTTAAATTTTGACCATTTTTTCAACCCGCGACCTGTCATTTTTTTCTGGTTTTTAACGTAACCTCAGGAGCTGAAATTTCTTTGCAACTAAGATAATTCTTTCTAATCTCTGAAATTTCTCGATTAATACCCACCCCATCGTCATTTTATCAGGTTTGAGGAAAGATCTGACGCCCTTTAAATTTTGACCATTTTTTCAACCCGCGACCTGTCGTTTTTTTCTTATTTTTAACGTAACCTCAGGAGCTGAAATGTCATTGGAAATAAGATAATTCTTTCTAATCTCTGCAATTTCTCGACTGATACCCACCCCATCGTCATTTTATCAGGTTTTAGGAAAGATCTGACGCCCTTTAAATTTTGACCATTTTTTCAACCCACGACCTGTCGTTTTTTTCTGGTTTTTGAAGTAACCTCCGAAGATTCAAATTCTTTGGAACAAAGATAATTCTTTCTAATCTCTGCAATTTCTCGATTAATACCCACCCCAATGTCATTTTATCAGTCTTTAAGAAAGATCTGAAGCTCTTTAAATTTTGACCATTTTTTCAACCCGCGACCTGTCGTTTTTTTCTGCTTTTTAGGTAACCTCCGGAATTGAAATTTCTTTGGAACAAGGATCATTCTTTCTAATCTCAGCAATTTCTCGATTAATACCCACCCCATTGTAATTTTATCAGGTTTTAGGAAAGATCTGACGCCCTTTAAATTTTGACCATTTTTTCAACCCGCGACCTGTCGTCTTTTTCTGATTTTTGGCATCACCTCCGGAGCCGAAATTTCTTTGAAACAAAGATAATTCTTTCTAATCTCTGCAATTTCTCGATCAATACCCACCCCAATGTCATTTTATCAGTCTTTAAGAAAGATCTGAAGCTCTTTAAATTTTGACCATTTTTTCAACCCGCGACCTGTCGTTTTTTTCTGCTTTTTAGGTAACCTCCGGAATTGAAATTTCTTTGGAACAAGGATCATTCTTTCTAATCTCTGCAATTTCTCGATTAATACCCACCCCATTGTAATTTTATCAGGTTATGGGGAATATGTGACGCCCTTTAAATTTTGACCATTCTTTCAACCCGCGACCTGTCGTTTTTTTCTGCTTTTTGGGTAACCAATTTCTTTGAAACAAGGATAATTCTTTATAATCTCATCAATTTCTCGATTAATATCCACCCCGTTGTCATTTTATCAGGTTATGGGGAAGATGTGACGCCCTTCAAATTTTGACGATACTTTCAACCCGCGACCTGTCGTTTTTTTCTGCTTTTTGGGTAACCTCTGGAGCTGAAATGTCTTTGGAGAAAAGATGATTCTTTCTAATCTCAGCAATTTCTCGATTAATACCCACCCCATTGTAATTTTATCTAGTTTAGGGGAAGATCTGACGTCCTTTAAACTTTGACCATTTTATCAACTCACGACCTGTTGTTTTTTTCTGGTTTTTGGCGTGACCTCCGGAGCTGAAATTTCTTTGAAACAAAGATAATTCTTTCTAATGTCTGCAATTTCTCGATTGATACCCACCCCATCGTCATTTTATCAGGATTTAGGAAAGATCTGACGCCCTTTAAATTTTGACCATTTTTTCAACCTGCGACCTGTCGTTTTTTTCTGGATTTTGAAGTAACCTCCGAAACTGAAAATTCTTTGGAACAAAGATAATTCTTTCTAATCTCTGCAATTTCTCGATTAATACCCACACCATCGTCATTTTATCAGTCTTTGAGAAAGATCTGACGCCCTTAAAATTTTGACCATTTTTTCAACCCGCGACCTGTCGTTTTTTTCTGGTTTTTGAATTAACCTCCGGAGCTGAAATTTCTTTGAAACAAAGATAATTCTTTCTAATCTCTGCAATTTCTCGATCAATACCCACCCCAATGTCATTTTATCAGGTTTTAGGAAAGATCTGACACCCTTTAAGTTTTGACCATTTTTTCAACCCGCGACCTGTCGTTTTTTTCTGGTTTTTGGCATCACCTCCGGAGCTGAAATTTCTTTGAAAAAAAGATAATTCTCTCTAATCTCTGCAATTTCTCGATCAATACCCACCCCAATGTCATTTTATCAGGTTTTAGGAAAGATCTGACGCCCTTTAATTTTTGACCATTTTTTCAACCCGCGACCTGTCGTTTTTTCTTGTTTTTAAAGTAACCTCAGGAGCTGAAATGTCTTTGGAAAAAAGATAATTCTTTCTAATCTCTGCAATTTCTCGATTAATACCCACCCCATCGACATTTTATGAGGTTTTAGGAAAGATCTGACGCCCTTTAAATTTTGACCATTTTTTCAACCCGCGACCTGTCGTTTTTTTCTGGTTTTTGAATTAACCTCCGGAGCTGAAATTTCTTTGGAACAAAGATAATTCTTTCTAATCTCTGCAATTTCTCGACTGATACCCACCCCATCGTCATTTTATCAGGTTTTAGGAAAGATCTGACGCCCTTTAAATTTTGACCATTTTTTCAACCCACGACCTGTCGTTTTTTTCTGGTTTTTGAAGTAACCTCCGAAGATTCAAATTCTTTGGAACAAAGATAATTCTTTCTAATCTCTGCAATTTCTCGATTAATACCCACCCCAATGTCATTTTATCAGTCTTTAAGAAAGATCTGAAGCTCTTTAAATTTTGACCATTTTTTCAACCCGCGACCTGTCGTTTTTTTCTGCTTTTTAGGTAACCTCCGGAATTGAAATTTCTTTGGAACAAGGATCATTCTTTCTAATCTCAGCAATTTCTCGATTAATACCCACCCCATTGTAATTTTATCAGGTTTTAGGAAAGATCTGACGCCCTTTAAATTTTGACCATTTTTTCAACCCGCGACCTGTCGTCTTTTTCTGATTTTTGGCATCACCTCCGGAGCCGAAATTTCTTTGAAACAAAGATAATTCTTTCTAATCTCTGCAATTTCTCGATCAATACCCACCCCAATGTCATTTTATCAGTCTTTAAGAAAGATCTGAAGCTCTTTAAATTTTGACCATTTTTTCAACCCGCGACCTGTCGTTTTTTTCTGCTTTTTAGGTAACCTCCGGAATTGAAATTTCTTTGGAACAAGGATCATTCTTTCTAATCTCTGCAATTTCTCGATTAATACCCACCCCATTGTAATTTTATCAGGTTATGGGGAATATGTGACGCCCTTTAAATTTTGACCATTCTTTCAACCCGCGACCTGTCGTTTTTTTCTGCTTTTTGGGTAACCTCTGGAGCTGAAATGTCTTTGGAGAAAAGATGATTCTTTCTAATCTCAGCAATTTCTCGATTAATACCCACCCCATTGTAATTTTATCTAGTTTAGGGGAAGATCTGACGTCCTTTAAACTTTGACCATTTTATCAACTCACGACCTGTTGTTTTTTTCTGGTTTTTGGCGTGACCTCCGGAGCTGAAATTTCTTTGAAACAAAGATAATTCTTTCTAATGTCTGCAATTTCTCGATTGATACCCACCCCATCGTCATTTTATCAGGATTTAGGAAAGATCTGACGCCCTTTAAATTTTGACCATTTTTTCAACCTGCGACCTGTCGTTTTTTTCTGGATTTTGAAGTAACCTCCGAAACTGAAAATTCTTTGGAACAAAGATAATTCTTTCTAATCTCTGCAATTTCTCGATTAATACCCACCCCATCGTCATTTTATCAGTCTTTGAGAAAGATCTGACGCCCTTAAAATTTTGACCATTTTTTCAACCCGCGACCTGTCGTTTTTTTCTGGTTTTTGAATTAACCTCCGGAGCTGAAATTTCTTTGAAACAAAGATAATTCTTTCTAATCTCTGCAATTTCTCGATCAATACCCACCCCAATGTCATTTTATCAGGTTTTAGGAAAGATCTGACACCCTTTAAGTTTTGACCATTTTTTCAACCCGCGACCTGTCGTTTTTTTCTGGTTTTTGGCATCACCTCCGGAGCTGAAATTTCTTTGAAAAAAAGATAATTCTCTCTAATCTCTGCAATTTCTCGATCAATACCCACCCCAATGTCATTTTATCAGGTTTTAGGAAAGATCTGACGCCCTTTAATTTTTGACCATTTTTTCAACCCGCGACCTGTCGTTTTTTCTTGTTTTTAAAGTAACCTCAGGAGCTGAAATGTCTTTGGAAAAAAGATAATTCTTTCTAATCTCTGCAATTCCTCGATTAATACCCACCCCATCGACATTTTATGAGGTTTTAAGAAAGATCTGACGCCCTTTAAATTTTGACCATTTTTTCAACCCGCGACCTGTCGTTTTTTTCTGGTTTTTGGCATCACCTCCGGAGCTGAAATTTCTTTGAAACAAAGATAATTCTTTCTAATCTCTGCAATTTCTCGATTAATACCCAACCCGTTGTCATTTTATCAGGTTTTAGGAAAGATCTGACGCCCTTTAAATTTTGACCATTTTTTCAACCCGCGACCTGTCATTTTTTTCTGGTTTTTAACGTAACCTCAGGAGCTGAAATTTCTTTGCAACTAAGATAATTCTTTCTAATCTCTGAAATTTCTCGATTAATACCCACCCCATCGTCATTTTATCAGGTTTTAGGAAAGATCTGACGCCCTTTAATTTTTGACCATTTTTTCAACCCGCGACCTGTCGTTTTTTCTTGTTTTTAAAGTAACCTCAGGAGCTGAAATGTCTTTGGAAAAAAGATAATTCTTTCTAATCTCTGCAATTTCTCGATTAATACCCACCCCATCGTCATTTTATGAGGTTTTAGGAAAGATCTGACGCCCTTTAAATTTTGACCATTTTTTCAACCCGCGACCTGTCGTTTTTTTCTGGTTTTTGGCATCACCTCCGGAGCTGAAATTTCTTTGAAACAAAGATAATTCTTTCTAATCTCTGCAATTTCTCGATTAATACCCAACCCGTTGTCATTTTATGAGGTTTTAGGAAAGATCTGATGCCCTTTAAATTTTGACCATTTTTTCAACCCGCGACCTGTCGTTTTTTTCTTGTTTTTAACGTAACCTCAGGAGCTGAAATGTCATTGGAAAAAAGATAATTCTTTCTAATCTCTGCAATTTCTCGATTAATACCCACCCCATCGTCATTTTATCAGGTTTTAGGAAAGATCTTACGCCCTTTAAATTTTGACCATTTTTTCAACCCGCGACCTGTCGTTTTTTTCTGGTTTTTGAAGTAATCTCCGAAGCTGAAAATTCTTTGGAACAAAGATAATTCTTTCTAATCTCTGCAATTTCTCGATTAATACCCACACCATCGTCATTTTATCAGTCTTTAAGAAAGATCTAAAGCTTTTTAAATTTTGACCATTTTTTCAACCCGCGACCTGTCGTTTTTTTCTTGTTTATAACGTAACCTCAGTAGCTGAAATGTCTTTGGAAAAAAGATAATTCTTTCTAATCTCTGCAATTTCTCGATTAATACCCACCCCATCGTCATTTTATCAGGTTTTAGGAAAGATCTGACGCCCTTTAAATTTTGACCATTTTTTCAACCCGCGACCTGTCGTTTTTTTCTGGTTTTTGGCATCACCTCCGGAGCTGAAATTTCTTTGAAACAAAGATAATTCTTTCTAATCTCTGCAATTTCTAGATCAATACCCAACCCAATGTCATTTTATCAGGTTTTAGGAAAGATCTGACGCCCTTTAAATTTTGACCATTTTTTCAACCCGCGACCTGTTGTTTTTTTCTGGTTCTTAACGTAACCTCAGGAGCTGAAATTTCTTTGCAACTAAGATAATTCTTTCTAATCTCTGAAATTTCTCGATCAATACCCACCCCATCGTCATTTTATCAGGTTTGAGGAAAGATCTGACGCCCTTTAAATTTTGACCATTTTTTCAACCCGCGACCTGTCGTTTTTTTCTTGTTTTTAACGTAACCTCAGGAGCTGAAATGTCATTGGAAAAAAGATAATTCTTTCTAATCTCTGCAATTTCTCGATTAATACCCACCCCATCGTCATTTTATCATGTTTTAGGAAAGATCTGACGCCCTTTAAATTTTGACCATTTTTTCAACCCGCGACCTGTCGTCTTTTTCTGGTTTTTGGCATCACCTCCGGAGCTGAAATTTCTTTGAAACAAATATAATTCTTTCTAATCTCTGCAATTTCTCGATCAATACCCACCCCAATGTCATTTTATCAGGTTTTAGGAAAGATCTGACGCCCTTTAAATTTTGACCATTTTTTCAACCCGCGACCTGTCGTTTTTTTCTGGTTTTTGAATTAACCTCCGGAGCTGAAATTTCTTTGGAACAAAGATAATTCTTTCTAATTTCTGCAATTCCTCGATTGATACCCACCCCATCGTCATATTATCAGGTTTTAGGAAAGATCTGACGCCCTTTAAATTTTGACCATTTTTTCAACCCGCGACCTGTCGTTCTTTTCTTGTTTTTGAAGGAACCTCCGAAGATTAAAAGTCTTTGGAACAAAGATAATTCTTTCTAATCTCTGCAATTTCTCGATTAATACCCACACCATCGTCATTTTATCAGTCTTTAAGAAAGATCTGAACCTCTTTGAATTTTGACCATTTCTTGAACCCGCGACCTGTCGTTCTTTTCTTGTTTTTGGCATCACCTCCGGAGCTGAAATTTCTTTGAAACAAAGATAATTCTTTCTAATCTCTGCAATTTCTCGATCAATACCCACCCCATCGTCATTTTATCAGGTTTTAGGAAAGATCTGACGCCCTTTAAATTTTGACCATTTTTTCAACCCGCGACCTGTCGTTTTTTTCTGGTTTTTGGCATCACCTCCGGAGCTGAAATTTCTTTGAAACAAAGATAATTCTTTCTAATCTCTGCAATTTCTCGATCAATACCCAACCCAATGTCATTTTATCAGGTTTTAGGAAAGATCTGACGCCCTTTAAATTTTGACCATTTTTTCAACCCGCGACCTGTTGTTTTTTTCTGGTTTTTAACGTAACCTCAGGAGCTGAAATTTCTTTGCAACTAAAACAATTCTTTCTAATCTCTGAAATTTCTCGATCAATACCCACCCCATCGTCATTTTATCAGGTTTGAGGAAAGATCTGACGCCCTTTAAATTTTGACCATTTTTTCAACCCGCGACCTGTTGTTTTTTTCTGGTTTTTAACGTAACCTCAGGAGCTGAAATGTCTTTGCAACTAAGATAATTCTTTCTAATCTCTGAAATTTCTCGATCAATACCCACCCCATCTTCATTTTATCAGGTTTGAGGAAAGATCTGACGCCCTTTAAATTTTGACCATTTTTTCAACCTGCGACCTGTCGTTTTTTTCTGGATTTTGAAGTAACCTCCGAAACTGAAAATTCTTTGGAACAAAGATAATTCTTTCTAATCTCTGCAATTTCTCGATTAATACCCACCCCATCGTCATTTTATCAGTCTTTGAGAAAGATCTGACGCCCTTAAAATTTTGACCATTTTTTCAACCCGCGACCTGTCGTTTTTTTCTGGTTTTTGAATTAACCTCCGGAGCTGAAATTTCTTTGAAACAAAGATAATTCTTTCTAATCTCTGCAATTTCTCGATCAATACCCACCCCAATGTCATTTTATCAGGTTTTAGGAAAGATCTGACACCCTTTAAGTTTTGACCATTTTTTCAACCCGCGACCTGTCGTTTTTTTCTGGTTTTTGGCATCACCTCCGGAGCTGAAATTTCTTTGAAAAAAAGATAATTCTCTCTAATCTCTGCAATTTCTCGATCAATACCCACCCCAATGTCATTTTATCAGGTTTTAGGAAAGATCTGACGCCCTTTAATTTTTGACCATTTTTTCAACCCGCGACCTGTCGTTTTTTCTTGTTTTTAAAGTAACCTCAGGAGCTGAAATGTCTTTGGAAAAAAGATAATTCTTTCTAATCTCTGCAATTCCTCGATTAATACCCACCCCATCGACATTTTATGAGGTTTTAAGAAAGATCTGACGCCCTTTAAATTTTGACCATTTTTTCAACCCGCGACCTGTCGTTTTTTTCTGGTTTTTGGCATCACCTCCGGAGCTGAAATTTCTTTGAAACAAAGATAATTCTTTCTAATCTCTGCAATTTCTCGATTAATACCCAACCCGTTGTCATTTTATCAGGTTTTAGGAAAGATCTGACGCCCTTTAAATTTTGACCATTTTTTCAACCCGCGACCTGTCATTTTTTTCTGGTTTTTAACGTAACCTCAGGAGCTGAAATTTCTTTGCAACTAAGATAATTCTTTCTAATCTCTGAAATTTCTCGATTAATACCCACCCCATCGTCATTTTATCAGGTTTTAGGAAAGATCTGACGCCCTTTAATTTTTGACCATTTTTTCAACCCGCGACCTGTCGTTTTTTCTTGTTTTTAAAGTAACCTCAGGAGCTGAAATGTCTTTGGAAAAAAGATAATTCTTTCTAATCTCTGCAATTTCTCGATTAATACCCACCCCATCGTCATTTTATGAGGTTTTAGGAAAGATCTGACGCCCTTTAAATTTTGACCATTTTTTCAACCCGCGACCTGTCGTTTTTTTCTGGTTTTTGGCATCACCTCCGGAGCTGAAATTTCTTTGAAACAAAGATAATTCTTTCTAATCTCTGCAATTTCTCGATTAATACCCAACCCGTTGTCATTTTATGAGGTTTTAGGAAAGATCTGATGCCCTTTAAATTTTGACCATTTTTTCAACCCGCGACCTGTCGTTTTTTTCTTGTTTTTAACGTAACCTCAGGAGCTGAAATGTCATTGGAAAAAAGATAATTCTTTCTAATCTCTGCAATTTCTCGATTAATACCCACCCCATCGTCATTTTATCAGGTTTTAGGAAAGATCTTACGCCCTTTAAATTTTGACCATTTTTTCAACCCGCGACCTGTCGTTTTTTTCTGGTTTTTGAAGTAATCTCCGAAGCTGAAAATTCTTTGGAACAAAGATAATTCTTTCTAATCTCTGCAATTTCTCGATTAATACCCACACCATCGTCATTTTATCAGTCTTTAAGAAAGATCTAAAGCTTTTTAAATTTTGACCATTTTTTCAACCCGCGACCTGTCGTTTTTTTCTTGTTTATAACGTAACCTCAGTAGCTGAAATGTCTTTGGAAAAAAGATAATTCTTTCTAATCTCTGCAATTTCTCGATTAATACCCACCCCATCGTCATTTTATCAGGTTTTAGGAAAGATCTGACGCCCTTTAAATTTTGACCATTTTTTCAACCCGCGACCTGTCGTTTTTTTCTGGTTTTTGGCATCACCTCCGGAGCTGAAATTTCTTTGAAACAAAGATAATTCTTTCTAATCTCTGCAATTTCTAGATCAATACCCAACCCAATGTCATTTTATCAGGTTTTAGGAAAGATCTGACGCCCTTTAAATTTTGACCATTTTTTCAACCCGCGACCTGTTGTTTTTTTCTGGTTCTTAACGTAACCTCAGGAGCTGAAATTTCTTTGCAACTAAGATAATTCTTTCTAATCTCTGAAATTTCTCGATCAATACCCACCCCATCGTCATTTTATCAGGTTTGAGGAAAGATCTGACGCCCTTTAAATTTTGACCATTTTTTCAACCCGCGACCTGTCGTTTTTTTCTTGTTTTTAACGTAACCTCAGGAGCTGAAATGTCATTGGAAAAAAGATAATTCTTTCTAATCTCTGCAATTTCTCGATTAATACCCACCCCATCGTCATTTTATCATGTTTTAGGAAAGATCTGACGCCCTTTAAATTTTGACCATTTTTTCAACCCGCGACCTGTCGTCTTTTTCTGGTTTTTGGCATCACCTCCGGAGCTGAAATTTCTTTGAAACAAATATAATTCTTTCTAATCTCTGCAATTTCTCGATCAATACCCACCCCAATGTCATTTTATCAGGTTTTAGGAAAGATCTGACGCCCTTTAAATTTTGACCATTTTTTCAACCCGCGACCTGTCGTTTTTTTCTGGTTTTTGAATTAACCTCCGGAGCTGAAATTTCTTTGGAACAAAGATAATTCTTTCTAATTTCTGCAATTCCTCGATTGATACCCACCCCATCGTCATATTATCAGGTTTTAGGAAAGATCTGACGCCCTTTAAATTTTGACCATTTTTTCAACCCGCGACCTGTCGTTCTTTTCTTGTTTTTGAAGGAACCTCCGAAGATTAAAAGTCTTTGGAACAAAGATAATTCTTTCTAATCTCTGCAATTTCTCGATTAATACCCACACCATCGTCATTTTATCAGTCTTTAAGAAAGATCTGAACCTCTTTGAATTTTGACCATTTCTTGAACCCGCGACCTGTCGTTCTTTTCTTGTTTTTGGCATCACCTCCGGAGCTGAAATTTCTTTGAAACAAAGATAATTCTTTCTAATCTCTGCAATTTCTCGATCAATACCCACCCCATCGTCATTTTATCAGGTTTTAGGAAAGATCTGACGCCCTTTAAATTTTGACCATTTTTTCAACCCGCGACCTGTCGTTTTTTTCTGGTTTTTGGCATCACCTCCGGAGCTGAAATTTCTTTGAAACAAAGATAATTCTTTCTAATCTCTGCAATTTCTCGATCAATACCCAACCCAATGTCATTTTATCAGGTTTTAGGAAAGATCTGACGCCCTTTAAATTTTGACCATTTTTTCAACCCGCGACCTGTTGTTTTTTTCTGGTTTTTAACGTAACCTCAGGAGCTGAAATTTCTTTGCAACTAAAACAATTCTTTCTAATCTCTGAAATTTCTCGATCAATACCCACCCCATCGTCATTTTATCAGGTTTGAGGAAAGATCTGACGCCCTTTAAATTTTGACCATTTTTTCAACCCGCGACCTGTTGTTTTTTTCTGGTTTTTAACGTAACCTCAGGAGCTGAAATGTCTTTGCAACTAAGATAATTCTTTCTAATCTCTGAAATTTCTCGATCAATACCCACCCCATCTTCATTTTATCAGGTTTGAGGAAAGATCTGACGCCCTTTAAATTTTGACCATTTTTTCAACCCGCGACCTGTCGTTTTTTTCTTGTTTTTAACGTAACCTCAGGAGCTGAAATGTCATTGGAAAAAAGATAATTCTTTCTAATCTCTGCAATTTCTCGATTAATACCCACCCCATCGTCATTTTATCATGTTTTAGGAAAGATCTGACGCCCTTTAAATTTTGACCATTTTTTCAACCCGCGACCTGTCGTCTTTTTCTGGTTTTTGGCATCACCTCCGGAGCTGAAATTTCTTTGAAACAAAGATAATTCTTTCTAATCTCTGCAATTTCTCGATCAATACCCACCTCAATGTCATATTATCAGGTTTTAGGAAAGATCTGACGCCCTTTAAATTTTGACCATTTTTTCAACCCGCGACCTGTCGTTTTTTTCTGGTTTTTGAATTAACCTCAGGAGCTGAAATGTCTTTGGAAAAAAGATAATTCTTTCTAATCTCTGCAATTTCTCGATTAATACCCACCCCATCGTCATTTTATGAGGTTTTAGGAAAGATCTGACGCCCTTTAAATTTTGACCATTTTTTCAACCCGCGACCTGTCGTTTTTTTCTGGTTTTTGGCATCACCTCCAGAGCTGAAATTTCTTTGAAACAAAGATAATTCTTTCTAATCTCTGCAATTTCTCGATTAATACCCAACCCAATGTCATTTTATCAGGTTTTAGGAAAGATCTGACGCCCTTTAAATTTTGACCATTTTTTCAACCCGCGACCTGTCGTTTTTTTCTGGTTTTAACGTAACCTCAGGAGCTGAAATTTCTTTGCAACTAAGATAATTCTTTCTAATCTCTGCAATTTCTCGATTAATACCCACCCCATCGTCATTTTATCAGGTTTTAGGAAAGATCTGACGCCCTTTAAATTTTGACCATTTTTTCAACCCGCGACCTGTCGTTTTTTTCTGGTTTTTGAAGTAATCTCCGAAGCTGAAAATTCTTTGGAACAAAGATAATTCTTTCTAATCTCTGCAATTTCTCGATTAATACCCACACCATCGTCATTTTATCAGTCTTTAAGAAAGATCTAAAGCTCTTTAAATTTTGACCATTTTTTCAACCCGCGACCTGTCGTTTTTTTCTTGTTTTTAACGTAACCTCAGTAGCTGAAATGTCTTTGGAAAAAAGATAATTCTTTCTAATCTCTGCAATTTCTCGATTAATACCCACCCCATCGTCATTTTATCAGGTTTCAGGAAAGATCTGACGCCCTTTAAATTTTGACCATTTTTTCAACCCGCGACCTGTCGTTTTTTTCTGGTTTTTGGCATCACCTCCGGAGCTGAAATTTCTTTGAAACAAAGATAATTCTTTCTAATCTCTGCAATTTCTAGATCAATACCCAACCCAATGTCATTTTATCAGGTTTTAGGAAAGATCTGACGCCCTTTAAATTTTGACCATTTTTTCAACCCGCGACCTGTCGTTTTTTTCTGGTTTTTAACGTAACCTCAGGAGCTGAAATTTCTTTGCAACTAAAATAATTCTTTCTAATCTCTGAAATTTCTCGATCAATACCCACCCCATCGTCATTTTATCAGGTTTGAGGAAAGATCTGACGCCCTTTAAATTTTGACCATTTTTTCAACCCGCGACCTGTCGTTTTTTTCTTGTTTTTAACGTAACCTCAGGAGCTGAAATGTCATTGGAAAAAAGATAATTCTTTCTAATCTCTGCAATTTCTCGATTAATACCCACCCCATCGTCATTTTATCATGTTTTAGGAAAGATCTGACGCCCTTTAAATTTTGACCATTTTTTCAACCCGCGACCTGCCGTCTTTTTCTGGTTTTTGGCATCACCTCCGGAGCTGAAATTTCTTTGAAACAAAGATAATTCTTTCTAATCTCTGCAATTTCTTGATCAATACCCACCCCAATGTCATTTTATCAGGTTTTAGGAAAGATCTGACGCCCTTTAAATTTTGACCATTTTTTCAACCCGCGACCTGTCGTTTTTTTCTGGCTTTTGAATTAACCTCCGGGGCTGAAATTTCTTTGGAACAAAGATAATTCTTTCTAATTTCTGCAATTCCTCGATTGATACCCACCCCATCGTCATATTATCAGGTTTTAGGAAAGATCTGACGCCCTTTAAATTTTGACCATTTTTTCAACCCGCGACCTGTCGTTTTTTTCTGGTTTTTGAAGGAACCTCCGAAGATTAACAGTCTTTGGAACAAAGATAATTCTTTCTAATCTCTGCAATTTCTCGATTAATACCCACACCATCGTCATTTTATCAGTCTTTAAGAAAGATCTGAACCTCTTTAAATTTTGACCATTTCTTGAACCCGCGACCTGTCGTTCTTTTCTTGTTTTTGGCATCACCTCCGGAGCTGAAATTTCTTTGAAACAAAGATAATTCTTTCTAATCTCTGCAATTTCTCGATCAATACCTACCCCATCGTCATTTTATCAGGTTTTAGGAAAGATCTGACGCCCTTTAAATTTTGACAATTTTTTCAACCCGCGACCTGTCGTTCTTTTCTGGTTTTTGAAGTAAACTCCGAAGATTAAAATTCTTTGGAACAAAGATAATTCTTTCTAATCTCTGCAATTTCTCGATTAATACCCACACCATCGTCATTTTATCAGTCTTTAAGAAAGATCTGAACCTCTTTAAATTTTGACCATTTCTTCAACCCGCGACCTGTCGTTTTTTTCTGGTTTTTGGCATCACCTCCGGAGCTGAAATTTCTTTGAAACAAAGATAATTCTTTCTAATCTCTGCAATTTCTCGATCAATACCCACACCATCGTCATTTTATCAGTCTTTAAGAAAGATCTGAACCTCTTTAAATTTTGACCATTTCTTCAACCCGCGACCTGTCGTTTTTTTCTTGTTTTTGGCATCACCTCCGGAGCTGAAATTTCTTTGAAACAAAGATAATTCTTTCTAATCTCTGCAATTTCTCGATCAATACCCACCCCATCGTCATTTTATCAGGTTTTAGGAAAGATCTGACGCCCTTTAAATTTTGACAATTTTTTCAACCCGCGACCTGTCGTTTTTTTCTGGTTTTTGAAGTAAACTCCGAAGATTAAAATTCTTTGGAACAAAGATAATTCTTTCTAATCTCTGCAATTTCTCGATTAATACCCACACCATCGTCATTTTATCAGTCTTTAAGAAAGATCTGAACCTCTTTAAATTTTGACCATTTCTTCAACCCGCGACCTGTCGTTTTTTTCTTGTTTTTGGCATCCCCTCCGGAGCTGAAATTTCTTTGAAACAAAGATAATTCTTTCTAATCTCTGCAATTTCTCGATCAATACCCACCCCATCGTCATTTTATCAGGTTTGAGGAAAGATCTGACGCCCTTTAAATTTTGACCATTTTTTCAACCCGCGACCTGTTGTTTTTTTCTGGTTTTTAACGTAACCTCAGGAGCTGAAATGTCTTTGGAAAAAAGATAATTCTTTCTAATCTCTGCAATTTCTCGATTAATACCCACCCCAATGTCATTTTATCGGGTTTTAGGAAAGATCTGACGCCCTTTAAATTTTGACCATTTTTTCAACCCGCGACCTGTCGTTTTTTTCTGGTTTTTGAATTAACCTCCGGAGCTGAAATTTCTTTGGAACAAAGATAATTCTTTCTAATTTCTGCAATTTCTCGATTGATACCCACCCCATCGTCATATTATCAGGTTTTAGGAAAGATCTGACGCCCTTTAAATTTTGACCATTTTTTCAACCCGCGACCTGTCGTTTTTTTCTGGTTTTTGAAGGAACCTCCGAAGATTAAAATTCTTTGGAACAAAGATAATTCTTTCTAATCTCTGCAATTTCTCGATTAATACCCACACCATCGTCATTTTATCAGTCTTTAAGAAAGATCTGAACCTCTTTAAATTTTGACCATTTCTTCAACCCGCAACCTGTCGTTTTTTTCTGGTTTTTGGCATCACCTCCGGAGCTGAAATTTCTTTGAAACAAAGATAATTCTTTCTAATCTCTGCAATTTCTCGATTAATACCCACACCATCGTCATTTTATCAGTCTTTAAGAAAGATCTGAAACTCTTTAAATTTTGACCATTTCTTCAACCCGCGACCTGTCGTTTTTTTCTGGTTTTTGGCATCACCTCCGGAGCTGAAATTTCTTTGAAACAAAGATAATTCTTTCTAATCTCTGCAATTTCTCGATCAATACCTACCCCATCGTCATTTTATCAGGTTTTAGGAAAGATCTGACGCCCTTTAAATTTTGACAATTTTTTCAACCCGCGACCTGTCGTTCTTTTCTGGTTTTTGAAGTAAACTCCGAAGATTAAAATTCTTTGGAACAAAGATAATTCTTTCTAATCTCTGCAATTTCTCGATTAATACCCACACCATCGTCATTTTATCAGTCTTTAAGAAAGATCTGAACCTCTTTAAATTTTGACCATTTCTTCAACCCGCGACCTGTCGTTTTTTTCTGGTTTTTGGCATCACCTCCGGAGCTGAAATTTCTTTGAAACAAAGATAATTCTTTCTAATCTCTGCAATTTCTCGATCAATACCCACACCATCGTCATTTTATCAGTCTTTAAGAAAGATCTGAACCTCTTTAAATTTTGACCATTTCTTCAACCCGCGACCTGTCGTTTTTTTCTTGTTTTTGGCATCACCTCCGGAGCTGAAATTTCTTTGAAACAAAGATAATTCTTTCTAATCTCTGCAATTTCTCGATCAATACCCACCCCATCGTCATTTTATCAGGTTTTAGGAAAGATCTGACGCCCTTTAAATTTTGACAATTTTTTCAACCCGCGACCTGTCGTTTTTTTCTGGTTTTTGAAGTAAACTCCGAAGATTAAAATTCTTTGGAACAAAGATAATTCTTTCTAATCTCTGCAATTTCTCGATTAATACCCACACCATCGTCATTTTATCAGTCTTTAAGAAAGATCTGAACCTCTTTAAATTTTGACCATTTCTTCAACCCGCGACCTGTCGTTTTTTTCTTGTTTTTGGCATCCCCTCCGGAGCTGAAATTTCTTTGAAACAAAGATAATTCTTTCTAATCTCTGCAATTTCTCGATCAATACCCACCCCATCGTCATTTTATCAGGTTTGAGGAAAGATCTGACGCCCTTTAAATTTTGACCATTTTTTCAACCCGCGACCTGTTGTTTTTTTCTGGTTTTTAACGTAACCTCAGGAGCTGAAATGTCTTTGGAAAAAAGATAATTCTTTCTAATCTCTGCAATTTCTCGATTAATACCCACCCCAATGTCATTTTATCGGGTTTTAGGAAAGATCTGACGCCCTTTAAATTTTGACCATTTTTTCAACCCGCGACCTGTCGTTTTTTTCTGGTTTTTGAATTAACCTCCGGAGCTGAAATTTCTTTGGAACAAAGATAATTCTTTCTAATTTCTGCAATTTCTCGATTGATACCCACCCCATCGTCATATTATCAGGTTTTAGGAAAGATCTGACGCCCTTTAAATTTTGACCATTTTTTCAACCCGCGACCTGTCGTTTTTTTCTGGTTTTTGAAGGAACCTCCGAAGATTAAAATTCTTTGGAACAAAGATAATTCTTTCTAATCTCTGCAATTTCTCGATTAATACCGACACCATCGTCATTTTATCAGTCTTTAAGAAAGATCTGAACCTCTTTAAATTTTGACCATTTCTTCAACCCGCGACCTGTCGTTTTTTTCTTGTTTTTGGCATCACCTCCAGAGCTGAAATTTCTTTGAAACAAAGATAATTCTTTCTAATCTCTGCAATTTCTCGATCAATACCCACCCCATCGTCATTTTATCAGGTTTGAGGAAAGATCTGACGCCCTTTAAATTTTGACCATTTTTTCAACCCGCGACCTGTCGTTTTTTTCTGGTTTTTGAATTAACCTCCGGAGCTGAAATTTCTTTGGAACAAAGATAATTCTTTCTAATTTCTGCAATTTCTCGATTGATACCCACCCCATCGTCATATTATCAGGTTTTAGGAAAGATCTGACGCCCTTTAAATTTTGACCATTTTTTCAACCCGCGACCTGTCGTTTTTTTCTGGTTTTTGAAGGAACCTCCGAAGATTAAAATTCTTTGGAACAAAGATAATTCTTTCTAATCTCTGCAATTTCTCGATTAATACCCACACCATCGTCATTTTATCAGTCTTTAAGAAAGATCTGAACCTCTTTAAATTTTGACCATTTCTTCAACCCGCAACCTGTCGTTTTTTTCTGGTTTTTGGCATCACCTCCGGAGCTGAAATTTCTTTGAAACAAAGATAATTCTTTCTAATCTCTGCAATTTCTCGATTAATACCCACACCATCGTCATTTTATCAGTCTTTAAGAAAGATCTGAAACTCTTTAAATTTTGACCATTTCTTCAACCCGCGACCTGTCGTTTTTTTCTGGTTTTTGGCATCTCCTCCGGAGCTGAAATTTCTTTGAAACAAAGATAATTCTTTCTAATCTCTGCAATTTCTCGATCAATACCTACCCCATCGTCATTTTATCAGGTTTTAGGAAAGATCTGACGCCCTTTAAATTTTGACAATTTTTTCAACCCGCGACCTGTCGTTCTTTTCTGGTTTTTGAAGTAAACTCCGAAGATTAAAATTCTTTGGAACAAAGATAATTCTTTCTAATCTCTGCAATTTCTCGATTAATACCCACACCATCGTCATTTTATCAGTCTTTAAGAAAGATCTGAACCTCTTTAAATTTTGACCATTTCTTCAACCCGCGACCTGTCGTTTTTTTCTGGTTTTTGGCATCACCTCCGGAGCTGAAATTTCTTTGAAACAAAGATAATTCTTTCTAATCTCTGCAATTTCTCGATCAATACCCACACCATCGTCATTTTATCAGTCTTTAAGAAAGATCTGAACCTCTTTAAATTTTGACCATTTCTTCAACCCGCGACCTGTCGTTTTTTTCTTGTTTTTGGCATCACCTCCGGAGCTGAAATTTCTTTGAAACAAAGATAATTCTTTCTAATCTCTGCAATTTCTCGATCAATACCCACCCCATCGTCATTTTATCAGGTTTTAGGAAAGATCTGACGCCCTTTAAATTTTGACAATTTTTTCAACCCGCGACCTGTCGTTTTTTTCTGGTTTTTGAAGTAAACTCCGAAGATTAAAATTCTTTGGAACAAAGATAATTCTTTCTAATCTCTGCAATTTCTCGATCAATACCCAACCCAATGTCATTTTATCAGGTTTTAGGAAAGATCTGACGCCCTTTAAATTTTGACCATTTTTTCAACCCGCGACCTGTTGTTTTTTTCTGGTTTTTAACGTAACCTCAGGAGCTGAAATGTCTTTGGAAAAAAGATAATTCTTTCTAATCTCTGCAATTTCTCGATTAATACCCACCCCAATGTCATTTTATCGGGTTTTAGGAAAGATCTGACGCCCTTTAAATTTTGACCATTTTTTCAACCCGCGACCTGTCGTTTTTTTCTGGTTTTTGAATTAACCTCCGGAGCTGAAATTTCTTTGGAACAAAGATAATTCTTTCTAATTTCTGCAATTTCTCGATTGATACCCACCCCATCGTCATATTATCAGGTTTTAGGAAAGATCTGACGCCCTTTAAATTTTGACCATTTTTTCAACCCGCGACCTGTCGTTTTTTTCTGGTTTTTGAAGGAACCTCCGAAGATTAAAATTCTTTGGAACAAAGATAATTCTTTCTAATCTCTGCAATTTCTCGATTAATACCGACACCATCGTCATTTTATCAGTCTTTAAGAAAGATCTGAACCTCTTTAAATTTTGACCATTTCTTCAACCCGCGACCTGTCGTTTTTTTCTTGTTTTTGGCATCACCTCCAGAGCTGAAATTTCTTTGAAACAAAGATAATTCTTTCTAATCTCTGCAATTTCTCGATCAATACCCACCCCATCGTCATTTTATCAGGTTTGAGGAAAGATCTGACGCCCTTTAAATTTTGACCATTTTTTCAACCCGCGACCTGTTGTTTTTTTCTGGTTTTTAACGTAACCTCAGGAGCTGAAATGTCTTTGGAAAAAAGATAATTCTTTCTAATCTCTGCAATTTCTCGATTAATACCCACCCCAATGTCATTTTATCGGGTTTTAGGAAAGATCTGACGCCCTTTAAATTTTGACCATTTTTTCAACCCGCGACCTGTCGTTTTTTTCTGGTTTTTGAATTAACCTCCGGAGCTGAAATTTCTTTGGAACAAAGATAATTCTTTCTAATTTCTGCAATTTCTCGATTGATACCCACCCCATCGTCATATTATCAGGTTTGAGGAAAGATCTGACGCCCTTTAAATTTTGACCATTTTTTCAACCCGCGACCTGTCGTTTTTTTCTGGTTTTTGGCATCACCTCCGGAGCTGAAATTTCTTTGAAACAAAGATAATTCTTTCTAATATCTGCAATTTCTCGATTAATACCCACCCCAATGTCATTTTATCGGGTTTTAGGAAAGATCTGACGCCCTTTAAATTTTGACCATTTTTTCAACCCGCGACCTGTCGTTTTTTTCTGGTTTTTGAATTAACCTCCGGAGCTGAAATTTCTTTGGAACAAAGATAATTCTTTCTAATTTCTGCAATTTCTCGATTGATACCCACCCCATCGTCATATTATCAGGTTTTAGGAAAGATCTGACGCCCTTTAAATTTTGACCATTTTTTCAACCCGCAACCTGTCGTTTTTTTCTGGTTTTTGAAGGAACCTCCGAAGATTAAAATTCTTTGGAACAAAGATAATTCTTTCTAATCTCTGCAATTTCTCGATTAATACCCACACCATCGTCATTTTATCAGTCTTTAAGAAAGATCTGAACCTCTTTAAATTTTGACCATTTCTTCAACCCGCGACCTGTCGTTTTTTTCTTGTTTTTGGCATCACCTCCGGAGCTGAAATTTCTTTGAAACAAAGATAATTCTTTCTAATCTCTGCAATTTCTCGATCAATACCCACCCCATCGTCATTTTATCAGGTTTGAGGAAAGATCTGACGCCCTTTAAATTTTGACCATTTTTTCAACCCGCGACCTGTTGTTTTTTTCTGGTTTTTAACGTAACCTCAGGAGCTGAAATGTCTTTGGAAAAAAGATAATTCTTTCTAATCTCTGCAATTTCTCGATTAATACCCACCCCAATGTCATTTTATCGGGTTTTAGGAAAGATCTGACGCCCTTTAAATTTTGACCATTTTTTCAACCCGCGACCTGTCGTTTTTTTCTGGTTTTTGAATTAACCTCCGGAGCTGAAATTTCTTTGGAACAAAGATAATTCTTTCTAATTTCTGCAATTTCTCGATTGATACCCACCCCATCGTCATATTATCAGGTTTTAGGAAAGATCTGACGCCCTTTAAATTTTGACCATTTTTTCAACCCGCGACCTGTCGTTTTTTTCTGGTTTTTGAAGGAATCTCCGAAGATTAAAATTCTTTGGAACAAAGATAATTCTTTCTAATCTCTGCAATTTCTCGATTAATACCCACACCATCGTCATTTTATCAGTCTTTAAGAAAGATCTGAACCTCTTTAAATTTTGACCATTTCTTCAACCCGCGACCTGTCGTTTTTTTCTTGTTTTTGGCATCACCTCCGGAGCTGAAATTTCTTTGAAACAAAGATAATTCTTTCTAATCTCTGCAATTTCTCGATCAATACCCACCCCATCGTCATTTTATCAGGTTTGAGGAAAGATCTGACGCCCTTTAAATTTTGACCATTTTTTCAACCCGCGACCTGTTGTTTTTTTCTGGTTTTTAACGTAACCTCAGGAGCTGAAATGTCTTTGGAAAAAAGATAATTCTTTCTAATCTCTGCAATTTCTCGATTAATACCCACCCCAATGTCATTTTATCGGGTTTTAGGAAAGATCTGACGCCCTTTAAATTTTGACCATTTTTTCAACCCGCGACCTGTCGTTTTTTTCTGGTTTTTGAATTAACCTCCGGAGCTGAAATTTCTTTGGAACAAAGATAATTCTTTCTAATTTCTGCAATTTCTCGATTGATACCCACCCCATCGTCATATTATCAGGTTTTAGGAAAGATCTGACGCCCTTTAAATTTTGACCATTTTTTCAACCCGCGACCTGTCGTTTTTTTCTGGTTTTTGAAGGAACCTCCGAAGATTAAAATTGTTTGGAACAAAGATAATTCTTTCTAATCTCTGCAATTTCTCGATCAATACCCACCCCATCGTCATTTTATCAGGTTTTAGGAAAGATCTGACGCCCTTTAAATTTTGACCATTTTTTCAACCCGCGACCTGTCGTTTTTTTCTGGTTTTTGGCATCACCTCCGGAGCTGAAATTTCTTTGAAACAAAGATAATTCTTTCTAATCTCTGCAATTTCTCGATCAATACCCAACCCAATGTCATTTTATCAGGTTTTGGGAAAGATCTGACGCCCTTTAAATTTTGACCATTTTTTCAACCCGCGACCTGTTGTTTTTTTCTGGTTTTCAAGGTAACCTCAGGAGCTGAAATTTCTTTGCAACTAAAATAATTCTTTCTAATCTCTGAAATTTCTCGATTAATACCCACCCCATCGTCATTTTATCAGGTTTGAGGAAAGATCTGACGCCCTTTAAATTTTGACCATTTTTTCAACCCGCGACCTGTTGTTTTTTTCTGGTTTTTAACGTAACCTCAGGAGCTGAAATGTCTTTGGAAAAAAGATAATTCTTTCTAATCTCTGCAATTTCTCGATTAATACCCACACCATCGTCATTTTATCAGGTTTTAGGAAAGATCTGACGCCCTTTAAATTTTGACCATTTTTTCAACCCGCGACCTGTCGTTTTTTTCTGGTTTTTGGCATCACCTCCGGAGCTGAAATTTCTTTGGAACAAAGATAATTCTTTCTAATTTCTGCAGTTCCTCGATTGATACCCACCCCATCGTCATATTATCAGGTTTTAGGAAAGATCTGACGCCCTTTAAATTTTGACCATTTTTTCAACCCGCGACCTGTCGTTTTTTTCTGGTTTTTGAAGGAACCTCCGAAGATTAAAATTCTTTGAAACAAAGATAATTCTTTCTAATCTCTGCAATTTCTCGATTAATACCCACACCATCGTCATTTTATCAGTCTTTAAGAAAGATCTGAACCTCTTTAAATTTTGACCATTTCTTCAACCCGCGACCTGTCGTTTTTTTCTGGTTTTTGGCATCACCTCCGGAGCTGAAATTTCTTTGAAACAAAGATAATTCTTTCTAATCTCTGCAATTTCTCGATCAATACCCACCCCATCGTCATTTTATCAGGTTTGAGGAAAGATCTGACGCCCTTTAAATTTTGACCATTTTTTCAACCCGCGACCTGTTGTTTTTTTCTGGTTTTTAACGTAACCTCAGGAGCTGAAATGTCTTTGGAAAAAAGATAATTCTTTCTAATCTCTGCAATTTCTCGATTAATACCCACCCCAATGTCATTTTATCGGGTTTTAGGAAAGATCTGACGCCCTTTAAATTTTGACCATTTTTTCAACCCGCGACCTGTCGTTTTTTTCTGGTTTTTGAATTAACCTCCGGAGCTGAAATTTCTTTGGAACAAAGATAATTCTTTCTAATTTCTGCAATTTCTCGATTGATACCCACCCCATCGTCATATTATCAGGTTTTAGGAAAGATCTGACGCCCTTTAAATTTTGACCATTTTTTCAACCCGCGACCTGTCGTTTTTTTCTGGTTTTTGAATTAACCTCCGGAGCTGAAATTTCTTTGGAACAAAGATAATTCTTTCTAATTTCTGCAATTTCTCGATTGATACCCACCCCATCGTCATATTATCAGGTTTTAGGAAAGATCTGACGCCCTTTAAATTTTGACCATTTTTTCAACCCGCGACCTGTCGTTTTTTTCTGGTTTTTGAAGGAACCTCCGAAGATTAAAATTCTTTGGAACAAAGATAATTCTTTCTAATCTCTGCAATTTCTCGATTAATACCCACACCATCGTCATTTTATCAGTCTTTAAGAAAGATCTGAACCTCTTTAAATTTTGACCATTTCTTCAACCCGCGACCTGTCGTTTTTTTCTTGTTTTTGGCATCACCTCCGGAGCTGAAATTTCTTTGAAACAAAGATAATTCTTTCTAATCTCTGCAATTTCTCGATCAATACCCACCCCATCGTCATTTTATCAGGTTTGAGGAAAGATCTGACGCCCTTTAAATTTTGACCATTTTTTCAACCCGCGACCTGTTGTTTTTTTCTGGTTTTTAACGTAACCTCAGGAGCTGAAATGTCTTTGGAAAAAAGATAATTCTTTCTAATCTCTGCAATTTCTCGATTAATACCCACCCCAATGTCATTTTATCGGGTTTTAGGAAAGATCTG
The DNA here is from genome assembly GCA_029490765.1 of Euthynnus affinis. NCBI lineage: Eukaryota > Metazoa > Chordata > Actinopteri > Scombriformes > Scombridae > Euthynnus > Euthynnus affinis. The sequence continues at coordinate 643,679 of JARJJI010000031.1, forward strand.
ACGCCCTTTAAATTTTGACCATTTTTTCAACCCGCGACCTGTCGTTTTTTTCTGGTTTTTGAATTAACCTCCGGAGCTGAAATTTCTTTGGAACAAAGATAATTCTTTCTAATTTCTGCAATTTCTCGATTGATACCCACCCCATCGTCATATTATCAGGTTTTAGGAAAGATCTGACGCCCTTTAAATTTTGACCATTTTTTCAACCCGCGACCTGTCGTTTTTTTCTGGTTTTTGAAGGAACCTCCGAAGATTAAAATTCTTTGGAACAAAGATAATTCTTTCTAATCTCTGCAATTTCTCGATTAATACCCACACCATCGTCATTTTATCAGTCTTTAAGAAAGATCTGAACCTCTTTAAATTTTGACCATTTCTTCAACCCGCGACCTGTCGTTTTTTTCTTGTTTTTGGCATCACCTCCGGAGCTGAAATTTCTTTGAAACAAAGATAATTCTTTCTAATCTCTGCAATTTCTCGATCAATACCCACCCCATCGTCATTTTATCAGGTTTGAGGAAAGATCTGACGCCCTTTAAATTTTGACCATTTTTTCAACCCGCGACCTGTTGTTTTTTTCTGGTTTTTAACGTAACCTCAGGAGCTGAAATGTCTTTGGAAAAAAGATAATTCTTTCTAATCTCTGCAATTTCTCGATTAATACCCACCCCAATGTCATTTTATCGGGTTTTAGGAAAGATCTGACGCCCTTTAAATTTTGACCATTTTTTCAACCCGCGACCTGTCGTTTTTTTCTGGTTTTTGAATTAACCTCCGGAGCTGAAATTTCTTTGGAACAAAGATAATTCTTTCTAATTTCTGCAATTTCTCGATTGATACCCACCCCATCGTCATATTATCAGGTTTTAGGAAAGATCTGACGCCCTTTAAATTTTGACCATTTTTTCAACCCGCGACCTGTCGTTTTTTTCTGGTTTTTGAAGGAACCTCCGAAGATTAAAATTCTTTGGAACAAAGATAATTCTTTCTAATCTCTGCAATTTCTCGATTAATACCCACACCATCGTCATTTTATCAGTCTTTAAGAAAGATCTGAACCTCTTTAAATTTTGACCATTTCTTCAACCCGCGACCTGTCGTTTTTTTCTGGTTTTTGGCATCACCTCCGGAGCTGAAATTTCTTTGAAACAAAGATAATTCTTTCTAATCTCTGCAATTTCTCGATTAATACCCACACCATCGTCATTTTATCAGTCTTTAAGAAAGATCTGAAACTCTTTAAATTTTGACCATTTGTTCAACCCGCGACCTGTCGTTTTTTTCTTGTTTTTGGCATCACCTCCGGAGCTGAAATTTCTTTGAAACAAAGATAATTCTTTCTAATCTCTGCAATTTCTCGATCAATACCCACCCCATCGTCATTTTATCAGGTTTTAGGAAAGATCTGACGCCCTTTAAATTTTGACAATTTTTTCAACCCGCGACCTGTCGTTTTTTTCTGGTTTTTGAAGTAAACTCCGAAGATTAAAATTCTTTGGAACAAAGATAATTCTTTCTAATCTCTGCAATTTCTCGATTAATACCCACACCATCGTCATTTTATCAGTCTTTAAGAAAGATCTGAACCTCTTTAAATTTTGACCATTTCTTCAACCCGCGACCTGTCGTTTTTTTCTGGTTTTTGGCATCACCTCCGGAGCTGAAATTTCTTTGAAACAAAGATAATTCTTTCTAATCTCTGCAATTTCTCGATCAATACCCACCCCATCGTCATTTTATCAGGTTTTAGGAAAGATCTGACGCCCTTTAAATTTTGACCATTTTTTCAACCCGCGACCTGTCGTTTTTTTCTGGTTTTTGGCATCACCTCCGGAGCTGAAATTTCTTTGAAACAAAGATAATTCTTTCTAATCTCTGCAATTTCTCGATCAATACCCAACCCAATGTCATTTTATCAGGTTTTGGGAAAGATCTGACGCCCTTTAAATTTTGACCATTTTTTCAACCCGCGACCTGTTGTTTTTTTCTGGTTTTCAAGGTAACCTCAGGAGCTGAAATTTCTTTGCAACTAAAATAATTCTTTCTAATCTCTGAAATTTCTCGATTAATACCCACCCCATCGTCATTTTATCAGGTTTGAGGAAAGATCTGACGCCCTTTAAATTTTGACCATTTTTTCAACCCGCGACCTGTCGTTTTTTTCTGGTTTTTGGCATCACCTCCGGAGCTGAAATTTCTTTGGAACAAAGATAATTCTTTCTAATTTCTGCAATTCCTCGATTGATACCCACCCCATCGTCATATTATCAGGTTTTAGGAAAGATCTGACGCCCTTTAAATTTTGACCATTTTTTCAACCCGCGACCTGTCGTTTTTTTCTGGTTTTTGAAGGAACCTCCGAAGATTAAAATTCTTTGAAACAAAGATAATTCTTTCTAATCTCTGCAATTTCTCGATTAATACCCACACCATCGTCATTTTATCAGTCTTTAAGAAAGATCTGAACCTCTTTAAATTTTGACCATTTCTTCAACCCGCGACCTGTCGTTTTTTTCTTGTTTTTGGCATCACCTCCAGAGCTGAAATTTCTTTGAAACAAAGATAATTCTTTCTAATCTCTGCAATTTCTCGATCAATACCCACCCCATCGTCATTTTATCAGGTTTGAGGAAAGATCTGACGCCCTTTAAATTTTGACCATTTTTTCAACCCGCGACCTGTTGTTTTTTTCTGGTTTTTAACGTAACCTCAGGAGCTGAAATGTCTTTGGAAAAAAGATAATTCTTTCTAATCTCTGCAATTTCTCGATTAATACCCACCCCAATGTCATTTTATCGGGTTTTAGGAAAGATCTGACGCCCTTTAAATTTTGACCATTTTTTCAACCCGCGACCTGTCGTTTTTTTCTGGTTTTTGAATTAACCTCCGGAGCTGAAATTTCTTTGGAACAAAGATAATTCTTTCTAATTTCTGCAATTTCTCGATTGATACCCACCCCATCGTCATATTATCAGGTTTTAGGAAAGATCTGACGCCCTTTAAATTTTGACCATTTTTTCAACCCGCGACCTGTCGTTTTTTTCTGGTTTTTGAAGGAACCTCCGAAGATTAAAATTCTTTGGAACAAAGATAATTCTTTCTAATCTCTGCAATTTCTCGATTAATACCCACACCATCGTCATTTTATCAGTCTTTAAGAAAGATCTGAACCTCTTTAAATTTTGACCATTTCTTCAACCCGCGACCTGTCGTTTTTTTCTTGTTTTTGGCATCACCTCCAGAGCTGAAATTTCTTTGAAACAAAGATAATTCTTTCTAATCTCTGCAATTTCTCGATCAATACCCACCCCATCGTCATTTTATCAGGTTTGAGGAAAGATCTGACGCCCTTTAAATTTTGACCATTTTTTCAACCCGCGACCTGTCGTTTTTTTCTGGTTTTTGGCATCACCTCCGGAGCTGAAATTTCTTTGGAACAAAGATAATTCTTTCTAATTTCTGCAATTCCTCGATTGATACCCACCCCATCGTCATATTATCAGGTTTTAGGAAAGATCTGACGCCCTTTAAATTTTGACCATTTTTTCAACCCGCGACCTGTCGTTTTTTTCTGGTTTTTGAAGGAACCTCCGAAGATTAAAATTCTTTGAAACAAAGATAATTCTTTCTAATCTCTGCAATTTCTCGATTAATACCCACACCATCGTCATTTTATCAGTCTTTAAGAAAGATCTGAACCTCTTTAAATTTTGACCATTTCTTCAACCCACGACCTGTCGTTTTTTTCTTGTTTTTGGCATCACCTCCAGAGCTGAAATTTCTTTGAAACAAAGATAATTCTTTCTAATCTCTGCAATTTCTCGATCAATACCCACCCCATCGTCATTTTATCAGGTTTGAGGAAAGATCTGACGCCCTTTAAATTTTGACCATTTTTTCAACCCGCGACCTGTTGTTTTTTTCTGGTTTTTAACGTAACCTCAGGAGCTGAAATGTCTTTGGAAAAAAGATAATTCTTTCTAATCTCTGCAATTTCTCGATTAATACCCACCCCAATGTCATTTTATCGGGTTTTAGGAAAGATCTGACGCCCTTTAAATTTTGACCATTTTTTCAACCCGCGACCTGTCGTTTTTTTCTGGTTTTTGAATTAACCTCCGGAGCTGAAATTTCTTTGGAACAAAGATAATTCTTTCTAATTTCTGCAATTTCTCGATTGATACCCACCCCATCGTCATATTATCAGGTTTTAGGAAAGATCTGACGCCCTTTAAATTTTGACCATTTTTTCAACCCGCGACCTGTCGTTTTTTTCTGGTTTTTGAAGGAACCTCCGAAGATTAAAATTCTTTGGAACAAAGATAATTCTTTCTAATCTCTGCAATTTCTCGATTAATACCCACACCATCGTCATTTTATCAGTCTTTAAGAAAGATCTGAACCTCTTTAAATTTTGACCATTTCTTCAACCCGCGACCTGTCGTTTTTTTCTTGTTTTTGGCATCACCTCCAGAGCTGAAATTTCTTTGAAACAAAGATAATTCTTTCTAATCTCTGCAATTTCTCGATCAATACCCACCCCATCGTCATTTTATCAGGTTTGAGGAAAGATCTGACGCCCTTTAAATTTTGACCATTTTTTCAACCCGCGACCTGTTGTTTTTTTCTGGTTTTTAACGTAACCTCAGGAGCTGAAATGTCTTTGGAAAAAAGATAATTCTTTCTAATCTCTGCAATTTCTCGATTAATACCCACCCCAATGTCATTTTATCGGGTTTTAGGAAAGATCTGACGCCCTTTAAATTTTGACCATTTTTTCAACCCGCGACCTGTCGTTTTTTTCTGGTTTTTGAATTAACCTCCGGAGCTGAAATTTCTTTGGAACAAAGATAATTCTTTCTAATTTCTGCAATTTCTCGATTGATACCCACCCCATCGTCATATTATCAGGTTTTAGGAAAGATCTGACGCCCTTTAAATTTTGACCATTTTTTCAACCCGCGACCTGTCGTTTTTTTCTGGTTTTTGAAGGAACCTCCGAAGATTAAAATTCTTTGGAACAAAGATAATTCTTTCTAATCTCTGCAATTTCTCGATTAATACCCACACCATCGTCATTTTATCAGTCTTTAAGAAAGATCTGAACCTCTTTAAATTTTGACCATTTCTTCAACCCGCGACCTGTCGTTTTTTTCTTGTTTTTGGCATCACCTCCAGAGCTGAAATTTCTTTGAAACAAAGATAATTCTTTCTAATCTCTGCAATTTCTCGATCAATACCCACCCCATCGTCATTTTATCAGGTTTGAGGAAAGATCTGACGCCCTTTAAATTTTGACCATTTTTTCAACCCGCGACCTGTTGTTTTTTTCTGGTTTTTAACGTAACCTCAGGAGCTGAAATGTCTTTGGAAAAAAGATAATTCTTTCTAATCTCTGCAATTTCTCGATTAATACCCACCCCAATGTCATTTTATCGGGTTTTAGGAAAGATCTGACGCCCTTTAAATTTTGACCATTTTTTCAACCCGCGACCTGTCGTTTTTTTCTGGTTTTTGAATTAACCTCCGGAGCTGAAATTTCTTTGGAACAAAGATAATTCTTTCTAATTTCTGCAATTTCTCGATTGATACCCACCCCATCGTCATATTATCAGGTTTTAGGAAAGATCTGACGCCCTTTAAATTTTGACCATTTTTTCAACCCGCGACCTGTCGTTTTTTTCTGGTTTTTGGCATCACCTCCGGAGCTGAAATTTCTTTGAAACAAAGATAATTCTTTCTAATATCTGCAATTTCTCGATTAATACCCACCCCAATGTCATTTTATCGGGTTTTAGGAAAGATCTGACGCCCTTTAAATTTTGACCATTTTTTCAACCCGCGACCTGTCGTTTTTTTCTGGTTTTTGAATTAACCTCCGGAGCTGAAATTTCTTTGGAACAAAGATAATTCTTTCTAATTTCTGCAATTTCTCGATTGATACCCACCCCATCGTCATATTATCAGGTTTTAGGAAAGATCTGACGCCCTTTAAATTTTGACCATTTTTTCAACCCGCGACCTGTCGTTTTTTTCTGGTTTTTGAAGGAACCTCCGAAGATTAAAATTCTTTGGAACAAAGATAATTCTTTCTAATCTCTGCAATTTCTCGATTAATACCCACACCATCGTCATTTTATCAGTCTTTAAGAAAGATCTGAACCTCTTTAAATTTTGACCATTTCTTCAACCCGCGACCTGTCGTTTTTTTCTTGTTTTTGGCATCACCTCCAGAGCTGAAATTTCTTTGAAACAAAGATAATTCTTTCTAATCTCTGCAATTTCTCGATCAATACCCACCCCATCGTCATTTTATCAGGTTTGAGGAAAGATCTGACGCCCTTTAAATTTTGACCATTTTTTCAACCCGCGACCTGTTGTTTTTTTCTGGTTTTTAACGTAACCTCAGGAGCTGAAATGTCTTTGGAAAAAAGATAATTCTTTCTAATCTCTGCAATTTCTCGATTAATACCCACCCCAATGTCATTTTATCGGGTTTTAGGAAAGATCTGACGCCCTTTAAATTTTGACCATTTTTTCAACCCGCGACCTGTCGTTTTTTTCTGGTTTTTGAATTAACCTCCGGAGCTGAAATTTCTTTGGAACAAAGATAATTCTTTCTAATTTCTGCAATTTCTCGATTGATACCCACCCCATCGTCATATTATCAGGTTTTAGGAAAGATCTGACGCCCTTTAAATTTTGACCATTTTTTCAACCCGCGACCTGTCGTTTTTTTCTGGTTTTTGGCATCACCTCCGGAGCTGAAATTTCTTTGAAACAAAGATAATTCTTTCTAATATCTGCAATTTCTCGATTAATACCCACCCCAATGTCATTTTATCGGGTTTTAGGAAAGATCTGACGCCCTTTAAATTTTGACCATTTTTTCAACCCGCGACCTGTCGTTTTTTTCTGGTTTTTGAATTAACCTCCGGAGCTGAAATTTCTTTGGAACAAAGATAATTCTTTCTAATTTCTGCAATTTCTCGATTGATACCCACCCCATCGTCATATTATCAGGTTTTAGGAAAGATCTGACGCCCTTTAAATTTTGACCATTTTTTCAACCCGCGACCTGTCGTTTTTTTCTGGTTTTTGAAGGAACCTCCGAAGATTAAAATTCTTTGGAACAAAGATAATTCTTTCTAATCTCTGCAATTTCTCGATTAATACCCACACCATCGTCATTTTATCAGTCTTTAAGAAAGATCTGAACCTCTTTAAATTTTGACCATTTCTTCAACCCGCGACCTGTCGTTTTTTTCTTGTTTTTGGCATCACCTCCGGAGCTGAAATTTCTTTGAAACAAACATAATTCTTTCTAATCTCTGCAATTTCTCGATCAATACCCACCCCATCGTCATTTTATCAGGTTTGAGGAAAGATCTGACGCCCTTTAAATTTTGACCATTTTTTCAACCCGCGACCTGTTGTTTTTTTCTGGTTTTTAACGTAACCTCAGGAGCTGAAATGTCTTTGGAAAAAAGATAATTCTTTCTAATCTCTGCAATTTCTCGATTAATACCCACCCCAATGTCATTTTATCGGGTTTTAGGAAAGATCTGACGCCCTTTAAATTTTGACCATTTTTTCAACCCGCGACCTGTCGTTTTTTTCTGGTTTTTGAATTAACCTCTGGAGCTGAAATTTCTTTGGAACAAAGATAATTCTTTCTAATTTCTGCAATTTCTCGATTGATACCCACCCCATCGTCATATTATCAGGTTTTAGGAAAGATCTGACGCCCTTTAAATTTTGACCATTTTTTCAACCCGCGACCTGTCGTTTTTTTCTGGTTTTTGAAGGAACCTCCGAAGATTAAAATTCTTTGGAACAAAGATAATTCTTTCTAATCTCTGCAATTTCTCGATTAATACCCACACCATCGTCATTTTATCAGTCTTTAAGAAAGATCTGAACCTCTTTAAATTTTGACCATTTCTTCAACCCGCGACCTGTCGTTTTTTTCTTGTTTTTGGCATCACCTCCGGAGCTGAAATTTCTTTGAAACAAAGATAATTCTTTCTAATCTCTGCAATTTCTCGATCAATACCCACCCCATCGTCATTTTATCAGGTTTGAGGAAAGATCTGACGCCCTTTAAATTTTGACCATTTTTTCAACCCGCGACCTGTTGTTTTTTTCTGGTTTTTAACGTAACCTCAGGAGCTGAAATGTCTTTGGAAAAAAGATAATTCTTTCTAATCTCTGCAATTTCTCGATTAATACCCACCCCAATGTCATTTTATCGGGTTTTAGGAAAGATCTGACGCCCTTTAAATTTTGACCATTTTTTCAACCCGCGACCTGTCGTTTTTTTCTGGTTTTTGAATTAACCTCCGGAGCTGAAATTTCTTTGGAACAAAGATAATTCTTTCTAATTTCTGCAATTTCTCGATTGATACCCACCCCATCGTCATATTATCAGGTTTTAGGAAAGATCTGACGCCCTTTAAATTTTGACCATTTTTTCAACCCGCGACCTGTCGTTTTTTTCTGGTTTTTGAAGGAACCTCCGAAGATTAAAATTGTTTGGAACAAAGATAATTCTTTCTAATCTCTGCAATTTCTCGATTAATACCCACACCATCGTCATTTTATCAGTCTTTAAGAAAGATCTGAACCTCTTTAAATTTTGACCATTTCTTCAACCCGCGACCTGTCGTTTTTTTCTGGTTTTTGGCATCACCTCCGGAGCTGAAATTTCTTTGAAACAAAGATAATTCTTTCTAATCTCTGCAATTTCTCGATCAATACCCACCCCATCGTCATTTTATCAGGTTTTAGGAAAGATCTGACGCCCTTTAAATTTTGACAATTTTTTCAACCCGCGACCTGTCGTTTTTTTCTGGTTTTTGAAGTAAACTCCGAAGATTAAAATTCTTTGGAACAAAGATAATTCTTTCTAATCTCTGCAATTTCTCGATTAATACCCACACCATCGTCATTTTATCAGTCTTTAAGAAAGATCTGAACCTCTTTAAATTTTGACCATTTCTTCAACCCGCGACCTGTCGTTTTTTTCTGGTTTTTATCGTAACCTCAGGAGCTGAAATGTCTTTGGAAAAAAGATAATTCTTTCTAATCTCTGCAATTTCTCGATTAATACCCACCCCATCGTCATTTTATCAGGTTTTAGGAAAGATCTGACGCCCTTTAAATTTTGACCATTTTTTCAAACCGCGACCTGTTGTTTTTTTCTGGTTTTTAACGTAACCTCAGGAGCTGAAATGTCTTTGGAAAAAAGATAATTCTTTCTAATCTCTGCAATTTCTCGATTAATACCCACCCCATCGTCATTTTATCAGGTTTTAGGAAAGATCTGACGCCCTTTAAATTTTGACCATTTTTTCAACCCGCGACCTGTCGTTTTTTTCTGGTTTTTGGCATCACCTCCGGAGCTGAAATTTCTTTGAAACAAAGATAATTCTTTCTAATATCTGCAATTTCTCGATCAATACCCACCCCAATGTCATTTTATCGGGTTTTAGGAAAGATCTGACGCCCTTTTAATTTTGACCATTTTTTCAACCCGCGATCTGTCGTTTTTTTCTGGTTTTTGAATTAACCTCCGGAGCTGAAATTTCTTTGGAACAAAGATAATTCTTTCTAATTTCTGCAATTTCTCGATTGATACCCACCCCATCGTCATATTATCAGGTTTTAGGAAAGATCTGACGCCCTTTAAATTTTGACCATTTTTTCAACCCGCGACCTGTCGTTTTTTTCTGGTTTTTGAAGGAACCTCCGAAGATTAAAATTCTTTGGAACAAAGATAATTCTTTCTAATCTCTGCAATTTCTCGATTAATACCCACACCATCGTCATTTTATCAGTCTTTAAGAAAGATCTGAACCTCTTTAAATTTTGACCATTTCTTCAACCCGCGACCTGTCGTTTTTTTCTTGTTTTTGGCATCACCTCCGGAGCTGAAATTTCTTTGAAACAAAGATAATTCTTTCTAATCTCTGCAATTTCTCGATTGATACCCACCCCATCGTCATTTTATCAGGTTTTAGGAAAGATCTGACGCCCTTTAAATTTTGACAATTTTTTCAACCCGCGACCTGTCGTTTTTTTCTGGTTTTTGAAGTAAACTCCGAAGATTAAAATTCTTTGGAACAAAGATAATTCTTTCTAATCTCTGCAATTTCTCGATTAATACCCACACCATCGTCATTTTATCAGTCTTTAAGAAAGATCTGAACCTCGTTAAATTTTGACCATTTCTTAAACCCGCGACCTGTCGTTTTTTTCTGGTTTTTGGCATCACCTCCGGAGCTGAAATTTCTTTGAAACAAAGATAATTCTTTCTAATCTCTGCAATTTCTCGATTAATACCCACACCATCGTCATTTTATCAGTCTTTAAGAAAGATCTGAACCTCTTTAAATTTTGACCATTTCTTCAACCCGCGACCTGTCGTTTTTTTCTGGTTTTTATCGTAACCTCAGGAGCTGAAATGTCTTTGGAAAAAAGATAATTCTTTCTAATCTCTGCAATTTCTCGATTAATACCCACCCCATCGTCATTTTATCAGGTTTTAGGAAAGATCTGACGCCCTTTAAATTTTGACCATTTTTTCAAACCGCGACCTGTTGTTTTTTTCTGGTTTTTAACGTAACCTCAGGAGCTGAAATGTCTTTGGAAAAAAGATAATTCTTTCTAATCTCTGCAATTTCTCGATTAATACCCACCCCATCGTCATTTTATCAGGTTTTAGGAAAGATCTGACGCCCTTTAAATTTTGACCATTTTTTCAACCCGCGACCTGTCGTTTTTTTCTGGTTTTTGGCATCACCTCCGGAGCTGAAATTTCTTTGAAACAAAGATAATTCTTTCTAATATCTGCAATTTCTCGATCAATACCCACCCCAATGTCATTTAATCGGGTTTTAGGAAAGATCTGACGCCCTTTAAATTTTGACCATTTTTTCAACCCGCGACCTGTCGTTTTTTTCTGGTTTTTGAATTAACCTCCGGAGCTGAAATTTCTTTGGAACAAAGATAATTCTTTCTAATTTCTGCAATTTCTCGATTGATACCCACCCCATCGTCATTTTATCAGTCTTTAAGAAAGATCTGAACCTCTTTAAATTTTGACCATTTCTTCAACCCGCGACCTGTCGTTTTTTTCTTGTTTTTGGCATCACCTCCGGAGCTGAAATTTCTTTGAAACAAAGATAATTCTTTCTAATCTCTGCAATTTCTCGATTGATACCCACCCCATCGTCATTTTATCAGGTTTTAGGAAAGATCTGACGCCCTTTAAATTTTGACAATTTTTTCAACCCGCGACCTGTCGTTTTTTTCTGGTTTTTGAAGTAAACTCCGAAGATTAAAATTCTTTGGAACAAAGATAATTCTTTCTAATCTCTGCAATTTCTCGATTAATACCCACACCATCGTCATTTTATCAGTCTTTAAGAAAGATCTGAACCTCGTTAAATTTTGACCATTTCTTAAACCCGCGACCTGTCGTTTTTTTCTGGTTTTTGGCATCACCTCCGGAGCTGAAATTTCTTTGAAACAAAGATAATTCTTTCTAATCTCTGCAATTTCTCGATCAATACCCACCCCATCGTCATTTTATCAGGTTTTAGGAAAGATCTGACGCCCTTTAAATTTTGACCATTTTTTCAACCCGCGACCTGTCGATTTTTTCTGGTTTTTGGCATCACCTCCGGAGCTGAAATTTCTTTGAAACAAAGATAATTCTTTCTAATCTCTGCAATTTCTCGATCAATACCCAACCCAATGTCATTTTATCAGGTTTTAGGAAAGATCTGACGCCCTTTAAATTTTGACCATTTTTTCAACCCGCGACCTGTTGTTTTTTTCTGGTTTTCAAGGTAACCTCAGGAGCTGAAATTTCTTTGCAACTAAAATAATTCTTTCTAATCTCTGAAATTTCTCGATTAGTACCCACCCCATCGTCATTTTATCAGGTTTGAGGAAAGATCTGACGCCCTTTAAATTTTGACCATTTTTTCAACCCGCGACCTGTCGTTTTTTTCTGGTTTTTAACGTAACCTCAGGAGCTGAAATGTCTTTGGAAAAAAGATAATTCTTTCTAATCTCTGCAATTTCTCGATTAATACCCACCCCATCGTCATTTTATCAGGTTTTAGGAAAGATCTGACGCCCTTTAAATTTTGACCATTTTTTCAACCCGCGACCTGTCGTTTTTTTCTGGTTTTTGGCATCACCTCCGGAGCTGAAATTTCTTTGAAACAAAGATAATTCTTTCTAATATCTGCAATTTCTCGATCAATACCCACCCCAATGTCATTTTATCGGGTTTTAGGAAAGATCTGACGCCCTTTAAATTTTGACCATTTTTTCAACCCGCGACCTGTCGTTTTTTTCTGGTTTTTGAATTAACCTCCGGAGCTGAAATTTCTTTGGAACAAAGATAATTCTTTCGAATTTCTGCAATTTCTCGATTGATACCCACCCCATCGTCATATTATCAGGTTTTAGGAAAGATCTGACGCCCTTTAAATTTTGACCATTTTTTCAACCAGCGACCTGTCGTTTTTTTCTGGTTTTTGAAGGAACCTCCGAAGATTAAAATTCTTTGGAACAAAGATAATTCTTTCTAATCTCTGCAATTTCTCGATTAATACCCACACCATCGTCATTTTATCAGTCTTTAAGAAAGATCTGAACCTCTTTAAATTTTGACCATTTCTTCAACCCGCGACCTGTCGTTTTTTTCTTGTTTTTGGCATCACCTCCGGAGCTGAAATTTCTTTGAAACAAAGATAATTCTTTCTAATCTCTGCAATTTCTCGATCAATACCCACCCCATCGTCATTTTATCAGGTTTTAGGAAAGATCTGACGCCCTTTAAATTTTGACAATTTTTTCAACCCGCGACCTGTCGTTTTTTTCTGGTTTTTGAAGTAAACTCCGAAGATTAAAATTGTTTGGAACAAAGATAATTCTTTCTAATCTCTGCAATTTCTCGATTAATACCCACACCATCGTCATTTTATCAGTCTTTAAGAAAGATCTGAACCTCTTTAAATTTTGACCATTTCTTCAACCCGCGACCTGTCGTTTTTTTCTGGTTTTTGGCATCACCTCCGGAGCTGAAATTTCTTTGAAACAAAGATAATTCTTTCTAATCTCTGCAATTTCTCGATCAATACCCACCCCATCGTCATTTTATCAGGTTTTAGGAAAGATCTGACGCCCTTTAAATTTTGACCATTTTTTCAACCCGCAACCTGTTGTTTTTTTCTGGTTTTCAAGGTAACCTCAGGAGCTGAAATTTCTTTGCAACTAAAATAATTCTTTCTAATCTCTGAAATTTCTCGATTAATACCCACCCCATCGTCATTTTATCAGGTTTGAGGAAAGATCTGACGCCCTTTAAATTTTGACCATTTTTTCAACCCGCGACCTGTCGTTTTTTTCTGGTTTTTAACGTAACCTCAGGAGCTGAAATGTCTTTGGAAAAAAGATAATTCTTTCTAATCTCTGCAATTTCTCGATTAATACCCACCCCATCGTCATTTTATCAGGTTTTAGGAAAGATCTGACGCCCTTTAAATTTTGACCATTTTTTCAACCCGCGACCTGTCGTTTTTTTCTGGTTTTTGGCATCACCTCCGGAGCTGAAATTTCTTTGAAACAAAGATAATTCTTTCTAATATCTGCAATTTCTCGATCAATACCCACCCCTATGTCATTTTATCGGGTTTTAGGAAAGATCTGACGCCCTTTAAATTTTGACCATTTTTTCAACCCGCGACCTGTCGTTTTTTTCTGGTTTTTGAATTAACCTCCGGAGCTGAAATTTCTTTGGAACAAAGATAATTCTTTCTAATTTCTGCAATTTCTCGATTGATACCCACCCCATCGTCATATTATCAGGTTTTAGGAAAGATCTGACGCCCTTTAAATTTTGACCATTTTTTCAACCAGCGACCTGTCGTTTTTTTCTGGTTTTTGAAGGAACCTCCGAAGATTAAAATTCTTTGGAACAAAGATAATTCTTTCTAATCTCTGCAATTTCTCGATTAATACCCACACCATCGTCATTTTATCAGTCTTTAAGAAAGATCTGAACCTCTTTAAATTTTGACCATTTCTTCAACCCGCGACCTGTCGTTTTTTTCTTGTTTTTGGCATCACCTCCGGAGCTGAAATTTCTTTGAAACAAAGATAATTCTTTCTAATCTCTGCAATTTCTCGATCAATACCCACCCCATCGTCATTTTATCAGGTTTGAGGAAAGATCTGACGCCCTTTAAATTTTGACCATTTTTTCAACCCGCGACCTGTCGTTTTTTTCTGGTTTTTGAATTAACCTCCGGAGCTGAAATTTCTTTGGAACAAAGATAATTCTTTCTAATTTCTGCAATTTCTCGATTGATACCCACCCCATCGTCATATTATCAGGTTTTAGGAAAGATCTGACGCCCTTTAAATTTTGACCATTTTTTCAACCCGCGACCTGTCGTTTTTTTCTGGTTTTTGAAGGAACCTCCGAAGATTAAAATTCTTTGGAACAAAGATAATTCTTTCTAATCTCTGCAATTTCTCGATTAATACCCACACCATCGTCATTTTATCAGTCTTTAAGAAAGATCTGAACCTCTTTAAATTTTGACCATTTCTTCAACCCGCGACCTGTCGTTTTTTTCTTGTTTTTGGCATCACCTCCGGAGCTGAAATTTCTTTGAAACAAAGATAATTCTTTCTAATCTCTGCAATTTCTCGATCAATACCCACCCCATCGTCATTTTATCAGGTTTGAGGAAAGATCTGACGCCCTTTAAATTTTGACCATTTTTTCAACCCGCGACCTGTCGTTTTTTTCTGGTTTTTGAATTAACCTCCGGAGCTGAAATTTCTTTGGAACAAAGATAATTCTTTCTAATTTCTGCAATTTCTCGATTGATACCCACCCCATCGTCATATTATCAGGTTTTAGGAAAGATCTGACGCCCTTTAAATTTTGACCATTTTTTCAACCCGCGACCTGTCGTTTTTTTCTGGTTTTTGAAGGAACCTCCGAAGATTAAAATTCTTTGGAACAAAGATAATTCTTTCTAATCTCTGCAATTTCTCGATTAATACCCACACCATCGTCATTTTATCAGTCTTTAAGAAAGATCTGAACCTCTTTAAATTTTGACCATTTCTTCAACCCGCGACCTGTCGTTTTTTTCTTGTTTTTGGCATCACCTCCGGAGCTGAAATTTCTTTGAAACAAAGATAATTCTTTCTAATCTCTGCAATTTCTCGATCAATACCCACCCCATCGTCATTTTATCAGGTTTTAGGAAAGATCTGACGCCCTTTAAATTTTGACAATTTTTTCAACCCGCGACCTGTCGTTTTTTTCTGGTTTTTGAAGTAAACTCCGAAGATTAAAATTCTTTGGAACAAAGATAATTCTTTCTAATCTCTGCAATTTCTCGATTAATACCCACACCATCGTCATTTTATCAGTCTTTAAGAAAGATCTGAACCTCTTTAAATTTTGACCATTTCTTCAACCCGCAACCTGTCGTTTTTTTCTGGTTTTTGGCATCACCTCCGGAGCTGAAATTTCTTTGAAACAAAGATAATTCTTTCTAATCTCTGCAATTTCTCGATTAATACCCACACCATCGTCATTTTATCAGTCTTTAAGAAAGATCTGAAACTCTTTAAATTTTGACCATTTCTTCAACCCGCGACCTGTCGTTTTTTTCTGGTTTTTGGCATCACCTCCGGAGCTGAAATTTCTTTGAAACAAAGATAATTCTTTCTAATCTCTGCAATTTCTCGATCAATACCTACCCCATCGTCATTTTATCAGGTTTTAGGAAAGATCTGACGCCCTTTAAATTTTGACAATTTTTTCAACCCGCGACCTGTCGTTCTTTTCTGGTTTTTGAAGTAAACTCCGAAGATTAAAATTCTTTGGAACAAAGATAATTCTTTCTAATCTCTGCAATTTCTCGATTAATACCCACACCATCGTCATTTTATCAGTCTTTAAGAAAGATCTGAACCTCTTTAAATTTTGACCATTTCTTCAACCCGCGACCTGTCGTTTTTTTCTGGTTTTTGGCATCACCTCCGGAGCTGAAATTTCTTTGAAACAAAGATAATTCTTTCTAATCTCTGCAATTTCTCGATCAATACCCAACCCAATGTCATTTTATCAGGTTTTAGGAAAGATCTGACGCCCTTTAAATTTTGACCATTTTTTCAACCCGCGACCTGTTGTTTTTTTCTGGTTTTCAAGGTAACCTCAGGAGCTGAAATTTCTTTGCAACTAAAATAATTCTTTCTAATCTCTGAAATTTCTCGATTAATACCCACCCCATCGTCATTTTATCAGGTTTGAGGAAAGATCTGACGCCCTTTAAATTTTGACCATTTTTTCAACCCGTGATCTGTCGTTTTTTTCTGGTTTTTAACGTAACCTCAGGAGCTGAAATGTCTTTGAAACAAAGATAATTCTTTCTAATCTCTGCAATTTCTCGATCAATACCCACCCCATCGTCATTTTATCAGGTTTTAGGAAAGATCTGACGCCCTTTAAATTTTGACCATTTTTTCAACCCGCGACCTGTCGTTTTTTTCTGATTTTTGGCATCACCTCCGGAGCTGAAATTTCTTTGAAACAAAGATAATTCTTTCTAATCTCTGCAATTTCTCGATCAATACCCAACCCAATGTCATTTTATCAGGTTTTGGGAAAGATCTGACGCCCTTTAAATTTTGACCATTTTTTCAACCCGCGACCTGTTGTTTTTTTCTGGTTTTCAAGGTAACCTCAGGAGCTGAAATTTCTTTGCAACTAAAATAATTCTTTCTAATCTCTGATATTTCTCGATTAATACCCACCCCATCGTCATTTTATCAGGTTTGAGGAAAGATCTGACGCCCTTTAAATTTTGACCATTTTTTCAACCCGCGACCTGTTGTTTTTTTCTGGTTTTTAACGTAACCTCAGGAGCTGAAATGTCTTTGGAAAAAAGATAATTCTTTCTAATCTCTGCAATTTCTCGATTAATACCCACACCATCGTCATTTTATCAGGTTTTAGGAAAGATCTGACGCCCTTTAAATTTTGACCATTTTTTCAACCCGCGACCTGTCGTTTTTTTCTGGTTTTTGGCATCACCTCCGGAGCTGAAATTTCTTTGGAACAAAGATAATTCTTTCTAATTTCTGCAATTTCTCGATTGATACCCACCCCATCGTCATATTATCAGGTTTTAGGAAAGATCTGACGCCCTTTAAATTTTGACCATTTTTTCAACCCGCGACCTGTCGTTTTTTTCTGGTTTTTGAAGGAACCTCCGAAGATTAAAATTCTTTGAAACAAAGATAATTCTTTCTAATCTCTGCAATTTCTCGATTAATACCCACACCATCGTCATTTTATCAGTCTTTAAGAAAGATCTGAACCTCTTTAAATTTTGACCATTTCTTCAACCCGCGACCTGTCGTTTTTTTCTTGTTTTTGGCATCACCTCCGGAGCTGAAATTTCTTTGAAACAAAGATAATTCTTTCTAATCTCTGCAATTTCTCGATCAATACCCACCCCATCGTCATTTTATCAGGTTTGAGGAAAGATCTGACGCCCTTTAAATTTTGACCATTTTTTCAACCCGCGACCTGTTGTTTTTTTCTGGTTTTTAACGTAACCTCAGGAGCTGAAATGTCTTTGGAAAAAAGATAATTCTTTCTAATCTCTGCAATTTCTCGATTAATACCCACCCCAATGTCATTTTATCGGGTTTTAGGAAAGATCTGACGCCCTTTAAATTTTGACCATTTTTTCAACCCGCGACCTGTCGTTTTTTTCTGGTTTTTGAATTAACCTCCGGAGCTGAAATTTCTTTGGAACAAAGATAATTCTTTCTAATTTCTGCAATTTCTCGATTGATACCCACCCCATCGTCATATTATCAGGTTTTAGGAAAGATCTGACGCCCTTTAAATTTTGACCATTTTTTCAACCCGCGACCTGTCGTTTTTTTCTGGTTTTTGAAGGAACCTCCGAAGATTAAAATTCTTTGGAACAAAGATAATTCTTTCTAATCTCTGCAATTTCTCGATTAATACCCACACCATCGTCATTTTATCAGTCTTTAAGAAAGATCTGAACCTCTTTAAATTTTGACCATTTCTTCAACCCGCGACCTGTCGTTTTTTTCTTGTTTTTGGCATCACCTCCAGAGCTGAAATTTCTTTGAAACAAAGATAATTCTTTCTAATCTCTGCAATTTCTCCATCAATACCCACCCCATCGTCATTTTATCAGGTTTGAGGAAAGATCTGACGCCCTTTAAATTTTGACCATTTTTTCAACCCGCGACCTGTTGTTTTTTTCTGGTTTTTAACGTAACCTCAGGAGCTGAAATGTCTTTGGAAAAAAGATAATTCTTTCTAATCTCTGCAATTTCTCGATTAATACCCACCCCAATGTCATTTTATCGGGTTTTAGGAAAGATCTGACGCCCTTTAAATTTTGACCATTTTTTCAACCCGCGACCTGTCGTTTTTTTCTGGTTTTTGAATTAACCTCCGGAGCTGAAATTTCTTTGGAACAAAGATAATTCTTTCTAATTTCTGCAATTTCTCGATTGATACCCACCCCATCGTCATATTATCAGGTTTTAGGAAAGATCTGACGCCCTTTAAATTTTGACCATTTTTTCAACCCGCGACCTGTCGTTTTTTTCTGGTTTTTGGCATCACCTCCGGAGCTGAAATTTCTTTGAAACAAAGATAATTCTTTCTAATATCTGCAATTTCTCGATTAATACCCACCCCAATGTCATTTTATCGGGTTTTAGGAAAGATCTGACGCCCTTTAAATTTTGACCATTTTTTCAACCCGCGACCTGTCGTTTTTTTCTGGTTTTTGAATTAACCTCCGGAGCTGAAATTTCTTTGGAACAAAGATAATTCTTTCTAATTTCTGCAATTTCTCGATTGATACCCACCCCATCGTCATATTATCAGGTTTTAGGAAAGATCTGACGCCCTTTAAATTTTGACCGTTTTTTCAACCCGCGACCTGTCGTTTTTTTCTGGTTTTTGAAGGAACCTCCGAAGATTAAAATTCTTTGGAACAAAGATAATTCTTTCTAATCTCTGCAATTTCTCGATTAATACCCACCCCATCGTCATTTTATCAGTCTTTAAGAAAGATCTGAACCTCTTTAAATTTTGACCATTTCTTCAACCCGCGACCTGTCGTTTTTTTCTTGTTTTTGGCATCACCTCCGGAGCTGAAATTTCTTTGAAACAAAGATAATTCTTTCTAATCTCTGCAATTTCTCGATCAATACCCACCCCATCGTCATTTTATCAGGTTTGAGGAAAGATCTGACGCCCTTTAAATTTTGACCATTTTTTCAACCCGCGACCTGTCGTTTTTTTCTGGTTTTTGAATTAACCTCCGGAGCTGAAATTTCTTTGGAACAAAGATAATTCTTTCTAATTTCTGCAATTTCTCGATTGATACCCACCCCATCGTCATATTATCAGGTTTTAGGAAAGATCTGACGCCCTTTAAATTTTGACCATTTTTTCAACCCGCGACCTGTCGTTTTTTTCTGGTTTTTGAAGGAACCTCCGAAGATTAAAATTCTTTGGAACAAAGATAATTCTTTCTAATCTCTGCAATTTCTCGATTAATACCCACACCATCGTCATTTTATCAGTCTTTAAGAAAGATCTGAACCTCTTTAAATTTTGACCATTTCTTCAACCCGCGACCTGTCGTTTTTTTCTTGTTTTTGGCATCACCTCCGGAGCTGAAATTTCTTTGAAACAAAGATAATTCTTTCTAATCTCTGCAATTTCTCGATCAATACCCACCCCATCGTCATTTTATCAGGTTTTAGGAAAGATCTGACGCCCTTTAAATTTTGACAATTTTTTCAACCCGCGACCTGTCGTTTTTTTCTGGTTTTTGAAGTAAACTCCGAAGATTAAAATTGTTTGGAACAAAGATAATTCTTTCTAATCTCTGCAATTTCTCGATTAATACCCACACCATCGTCATTTTATCAGTCTTTAAGAAAGATCTGAACCTCTTTAAATTTTGACCATTTCTTCAACCCGCGACCTGTCGTTTTTTTCTGGTTTTTGGCATCACCTCCGGAGCTGAAATTTCTTTGAAACAAAGATAATTCTTTCTAATCTCTGCAATTTCTCGATCAATACCCACCCCATCGTCATTTTATCAGGTTTTAGGAAAGATCTGACGCCCTTTAAATTTTGACCATTTTTTCAACCCGCAACCTGTTGTTTTTTTCTGGTTTTCAAGGTAACCTCAGGAGCTGAAATTTCTTTGCAACTAAAATAATTCTTTCTAATCTCTGAAATTTCTCGATTAATACCCACCCCATCGTCATTTTATCAGGTTTGAGGAAAGATCTGACGCCCTTTAAATTTTGACCATTTTTTCAACCCGCGACCTGTCGTTTTTTTCTGGTTTTTAACGTAACCTCAGGAGCTGAAATGTCTTTGGAAAAAAGATAATTCTTTCTAATCTCTGCAATTTCTCGATTAATACCCACCCCATCGTCATTTTATCAGGTTTTAGGAAAGATCTGACGCCCTTTAAATTTTGACCATTTTTTCAACCCGCGACCTGTCGTTTTTTTCTGGTTTTTGGCATCACCTCCGGAGCTGAAATTTCTTTGAAACAAAGATAATTCTTTCTAATATCTGCAATTTCTCGATCAATACCCACCCCTATGTCATTTTATCGGGTTTTAGGAAAGATCTGACGCCCTTTAAATTTTGACCATTTTTTCAACCCGCGACCTGTCGTTTTTTTCTGGTTTTTGAATTAACCTCCGGAGCTGAAATTTCTTTGGAACAAAGATAATTCTTTCTAATTTCTGCAATTTCTCGATTGATACCCACCCCATCGTCATATTATCAGGTTTTAGGAAAGATCTGACGCCCTTTAAATTTTGACCATTTTTTCAACCAGCGACCTGTCGTTTTTTTCTGGTTTTTGAAGGAACCTCCGAAGATTAAAATTCTTTGGAACAAAGATAATTCTTTCTAATCTCTGCAATTTCTCGATTAATACCCACACCATCGTCATTTTATCAGTCTTTAAGAAAGATCTGAACCTCTTTAAATTTTGACCATTTCTTCAACCCGCGACCTGTCGTTTTTTTCTTGTTTTTGGCATCACCTCCGGAGCTGAAATTTCTTTGAAACAAAGATAATTCTTTCTAATCTCTGCAATTTCTCGATCAATACCCACCCCATCGTCATTTTATCAGGTTTGAGGAAAGATCTGACGCCCTTTAAATTTTGACCATTTTTTCAACCCGCGACCTGTCGTTTTTTTCTGGTTTTTGAATTAACCTCCGGAGCTGAAATTTCTTTGGAACAAAGATAATTCTTTCTAATTTCTGCAATTTCTCGATTGATACCCACCCCATCGTCATATTATCAGGTTTTAGGAAAGATCTGACGCCCTTTAAATTTTGACCATTTTTTCAACCCGCGACCTGTCGTTTTTTTCTGGTTTTTGAAGGAACCTCCGAAGATTAAAATTCTTTGGAACAAAGATAATTCTTTCTAATCTCTGCAATTTCTCGATTAATACCCACACCATCGTCATTTTATCAGTCTTTAAGAAAGATCTGAACCTCTTTAAATTTTGACCATTTCTTCAACCCGCGACCTGTCGTTTTTTTCTTGTTTTTGGCATCACCTCCGGAGCTGAAATTTCTTTGAAACAAAGATAATTCTTTCTAATCTCTGCAATTTCTCGATCAATACCCACCCCATCGTCATTTTATCAGGTTTGAGGAAAGATCTGACGCCCTTTAAATTTTGACCATTTTTTCAACCCGCGACCTGTCGTTTTTTTCTGGTTTTTGAATTAACCTCCGGAGCTGAAATTTCTTTGGAACAAAGATAATTCTTTCTAATTTCTGCAATTTCTCGATTGATACCCACCCCATCGTCATATTATCAGGTTTTAGGAAAGATCTGACGCCCTTTAAATTTTGACCATTTTTTCAACCCGCGACCTGTCGTTTTTTTCTGGTTTTTGAAGGAACCTCCGAAGATTAAAATTCTTTGGAACAAAGATAATTCTTTCTAATCTCTGCAATTTCTCGATTAATACCCACACCATCGTCATTTTATCAGTCTTTAAGAAAGATCTGAACCTCTTTAAATTTTGACCATTTCTTCAACCCGCGACCTGTCGTTTTTTTCTTGTTTTTGGCATCACCTCCGGAGCTGAAATTTCTTTGAAACAAAGATAATTCTTTCTAATCTCTGCAATTTCTCGATCAATACCCACCCCATCGTCATTTTATCAGGTTTTAGGAAAGATCTGACGCCCTTTAAATTTTGACAATTTTTTCAACCCGCGACCTGTCGTTTTTTTCTGGTTTTTGAAGTAAACTCCGAAGATTAAAATTCTTTGGAACAAAGATAATTCTTTCTAATCTCTGCAATTTCTCGATTAATACCCACACCATCGTCATTTTATCAGTCTTTAAGAAAGATCTGAACCTCTTTAAATTTTGACCATTTCTTCAACCCGCAACCTGTCGTTTTTTTCTGGTTTTTGGCATCACCTCCGGAGCTGAAATTTCTTTGAAACAAAGATAATTCTTTCTAATCTCTGCAATTTCTCGATTAATACCCACACCATCGTCATTTTATCAGTCTTTAAGAAAGATCTGAAACTCTTTAAATTTTGACCATTTCTTCAACCCGCGACCTGTCGTTTTTTTCTGGTTTTTGGCATCACCTCCGGAGCTGAAATTTCTTTGAAACAAAGATAATTCTTTCTAATCTCTGCAATTTCTCGATCAATACCTACCCCATCGTCATTTTATCAGGTTTTAGGAAAGATCTGACGCCCTTTAAATTTTGACAATTTTTTCAACCCGCGACCTGTCGTTCTTTTCTGGTTTTTGAAGTAAACTCCGAAGATTAAAATTCTTTGGAACAAAGATAATTCTTTCTAATCTCTGCAATTTCTCGATTAATACCCACACCATCGTCATTTTATCAGTCTTTAAGAAAGATCTGAACCTCTTTAAATTTTGACCATTTCTTCAACCCGCGACCTGTCGTTTTTTTCTGGTTTTTGGCATCACCTCCGGAGCTGAAATTTCTTTGAAACAAAGATAATTCTTTCTAATCTCTGCAATTTCTCGATCAATACCCAACCCAATGTCATTTTATCAGGTTTTAGGAAAGATCTGACGCCCTTTAAATTTTGACCATTTTTTCAACCCGCGACCTGTTGTTTTTTTCTGGTTTTCAAGGTAACCTCAGGAGCTGAAATTTCTTTGCAACTAAAATAATTCTTTCTAATCTCTGAAATTTCTCGATTAATACCCACCCCATCGTCATTTTATCAGGTTTGAGGAAAGATCTGACGCCCTTTAAATTTTGACCATTTTTTCAACCCGTGATCTGTCGTTTTTTTCTGGTTTTTAACGTAACCTCAGGAGCTGAAATGTCTTTGAAACAAAGATAATTCTTTCTAATCTCTGCAATTTCTCGATCAATACCCACCCCATCGTCATTTTATCAGGTTTTAGGAAAGATCTGACGCCCTTTAAATTTTGACCATTTTTTCAACCCGCGACCTGTCGTTTTTTTCTGATTTTTGGCATCACCTCCGGAGCTGAAATTTCTTTGAAACAAAGATAATTCTTTCTAATCTCTGCAATTTCTCGATCAATACCCAACCCAATGTCATTTTATCAGGTTTTGGGAAAGATCTGACGCCCTTTAAATTTTGACCATTTTTTCAACCCGCGACCTGTTGTTTTTTTCTGGTTTTCAAGGTAACCTCAGGAGCTGAAATTTCTTTGCAACTAAAATAATTCTTTCTAATCTCTGATATTTCTCGATTAATACCCACCCCATCGTCATTTTATCAGGTTTGAGGAAAGATCTGACGCCCTTTAAATTTTGACCATTTTTTCAACCCGCGACCTGTTGTTTTTTTCTGGTTTTTAACGTAACCTCAGGAGCTGAAATGTCTTTGGAAAAAAGATAATTCTTTCTAATCTCTGCAATTTCTCGATTAATACCCACACCATCGTCATTTTATCAGGTTTTAGGAAAGATCTGACGCCCTTTAAATTTTGACCATTTTTTCAACCCGCGACCTGTCGTTTTTTTCTGGTTTTTGGCATCACCTCCGGAGCTGAAATTTCTTTGGAACAAAGATAATTCTTTCTAATTTCTGCAATTTCTCGATTGATACCCACCCCATCGTCATATTATCAGGTTTTAGGAAAGATCTGACGCCCTTTAAATTTTGACCATTTTTTCAACCCGCGACCTGTCGTTTTTTTCTGGTTTTTGAAGGAACCTCCGAAGATTAAAATTCTTTGAAACAAAGATAATTCTTTCTAATCTCTGCAATTTCTCGATTAATACCCACACCATCGTCATTTTATCAGTCTTTAAGAAAGATCTGAACCTCTTTAAATTTTGACCATTTCTTCAACCCGCGACCTGTCGTTTTTTTCTTGTTTTTGGCATCACCTCCGGAGCTGAAATTTCTTTGAAACAAAGATAATTCTTTCTAATCTCTGCAATTTCTCGATCAATACCCACCCCATCGTCATTTTATCAGGTTTGAGGAAAGATCTGACGCCCTTTAAATTTTGACCATTTTTTCAACCCGCGACCTGTTGTTTTTTTCTGGTTTTTAACGTAACCTCAGGAGCTGAAATGTCTTTGGAAAAAAGATAATTCTTTCTAATCTCTGCAATTTCTCGATTAATACCCACCCCAATGTCATTTTATCGGGTTTTAGGAAAGATCTGACGCCCTTTAAATTTTGACCATTTTTTCAACCCGCGACCTGTCGTTTTTTTCTGGTTTTTGAATTAACCTCCGGAGCTGAAATTTCTTTGGAACAAAGATAATTCTTTCTAATTTCTGCAATTTCTCGATTGATACCCACCCCATCGTCATATTATCAGGTTTTAGGAAAGATCTGACGCCCTTTAAATTTTGACCATTTTTTCAACCCGCGACCTGTCGTTTTTTTCTGGTTTTTGAAGGAACCTCCGAAGATTAAAATTCTTTGGAACAAAGATAATTCTTTCTAATCTCTGCAATTTCTCGATTAATACCCACACCATCGTCATTTTATCAGTCTTTAAGAAAGATCTGAACCTCTTTAAATTTTGACCATTTCTTCAACCCGCGACCTGTCGTTTTTTTCTTGTTTTTGGCATCACCTCCAGAGCTGAAATTTCTTTGAAACAAAGATAATTCTTTCTAATCTCTGCAATTTCTCCATCAATACCCACCCCATCGTCATTTTATCAGGTTTGAGGAAAGATCTGACGCCCTTTAAATTTTGACCATTTTTTCAACCCGCGACCTGTTGTTTTTTTCTGGTTTTTAACGTAACCTCAGGAGCTGAAATGTCTTTGGAAAAAAGATAATTCTTTCTAATCTCTGCAATTTCTCGATTAATACCCACCCCAATGTCATTTTATCGGGTTTTAGGAAAGATCTGACGCCCTTTAAATTTTGACCATTTTTTCAACCCGCGACCTGTCGTTTTTTTCTGGTTTTTGAATTAACCTCCGGAGCTGAAATTTCTTTGGAACAAAGATAATTCTTTCTAATTTCTGCAATTTCTCGATTGATACCCACCCCATCGTCATATTATCAGGTTTTAGGAAAGATCTGACGCCCTTTAAATTTTGACCATTTTTTCAACCCGCGACCTGTCGTTTTTTTCTGGTTTTTGGCATCACCTCCGGAGCTGAAATTTCTTTGAAACAAAGATAATTCTTTCTAATATCTGCAATTTCTCGATTAATACCCACCCCAATGTCATTTTATCGGGTTTTAGGAAAGATCTGACGCCCTTTAAATTTTGACCATTTTTTCAACCCGCGACCTGTCGTTTTTTTCTGGTTTTTGAATTAACCTCCGGAGCTGAAATTTCTTTGGAACAAAGATAATTCTTTCTAATTTCTGCAATTTCTCGATTGATACCCACCCCATCGTCATATTATCAGGTTTTAGGAAAGATCTGACGCCCTTTAAATTTTGACCGTTTTTTCAACCCGCGACCTGTCGTTTTTTTCTGGTTTTTGAAGGAACCTCCGAAGATTAAAATTCTTTGGAACAAAGATAATTCTTTCTAATCTCTGCAATTTCTCGATTAATACCCACCCCATCGTCATTTTATCAGTCTTTAAGAAAGATCTGAACCTCTTTAAATTTTGACCATTTCTTCAACCCGCGACCTGTCGTTTTTTTCTTGTTTTTGGCATCACCTCCGGAGCTGAAATTTCTTTGAAACAAAGATAATTCTTTCTAATCTCTGCAATTTCTCGATCAATACCCACCCCATCGTCATTTTATCAGGTTTGAGGAAAGATCTGACGCCCTTTAAATTTTGACCATTTTTTCAACCCGCGACCTGTCGTTTTTTTCTGGTTTTTGAATTAACCTCCGGAGCTGAAATTTCTTTGGAACAAAGATAATTCTTTCTAATTTCTGCAATTTCTCGATTGATACCCACCCCATCGTCATATTATCAGGTTTTAGGAAAGATCTGACGCCCTTTAAATTTTGACCATTTTTTCAACCCGCGACCTGTCGTTTTTTTCTGGTTTTTGAAGGAACCTCCGAAGATTAAAATTCTTTGGAACAAAGATAATTCTTTCTAATCTCTGCAATTTCTCGATTAATACCCACACCATCGTCATTTTATCAGTCTTTAAGAAAGATCTGAACCTCTTTAAATTTTGACCATTTCTTCAACCCGCGACCTGTCGTTTTTTTCTTGTTTTTGGCATCACCTCCGGAGCTGAAATTTCTTTGAAACAAAGATAATTCTTTCTAATCTCTGCAATTTCTCGATCAATACCCACCCCATCGTCATTTTATCAGGTTTTAGGAAAGATCTGACGCCCTTTAAATTTTGACAATTTTTTCAACCCGCGACCTGTCGTTTTTTTCTGGTTTTTGAAGTAAACTCCGAAGATTAAAATTCTTTGGAACAAAGATAATTCTTTCTAATCTCTGCAATTTCTCGATTAATACCCACACCATCGTCATTTTATCAGTCTTTAAGAAAGATCTGAACCTCTTTAAATTTTGACCATTTCTTCAACCCGCAACCTGTCGTTTTTTTCTGGTTTTTGGCATCACCTCCGGAGCTGAAATTTCTTTGAAACAAAGATAATTCTTTCTAATCTCTGCAATTTCTCGATTAATACCCAACCCAATGTCATTTTATCAGGTTTTAGGAAAGATCTGACGCCCTTTAAATTTTGACCATTTTTTCAACCCGCGACCTGTTGTTTTTTTCTGGTTTTCAAGGTAACCTCAGGAGCTGAAATTTCTTTGCAACTAAAATAATTCTTTCTAATCTCTGAAATTTCTCGATTAATACCCACCCCATCGTCATTTTATCAGGTTTGAGGAAAGATCTGACGCCCTTTAAATTTTGACCATTTTTTCAACCCGTGATCTGTCGTTTTTTTCTGGTTTTTAACGTTACCTCAGGAGCTGAAATGTCTTTGGAAAAAAGATAATTCTTTCTAATCTCTGCAATTTCTCGATTAATACCCACCCCATCGTCATTTTATCAGGTTTTAGGAAAGATCTGACGCCCTTTAAATTTTGACCATTTTTTCAACCCGCGACCTGTCGTTTTTTTCTGGTTTTTGGCATCACCTCCGGAGCTGAAATTTCTTTGAAACAAAGATAATTCTTTCTAATATCTGCAATTTCTCGATCAATACCCACCCCAATGTCATTTTATCGGGTTATAGGAAAGATCTGACGCCCTTTAAATTTTGACCATTTTTTCAACCCGCGACCTGTCGTTTTTTTCTGGTTTTTGAATTAACCTCCGGAGCTGAAATTTCTTTGGAACAAAGATAATTCTTTCTAATTTCTGCAATTTCTCGATTGATACCCACCCCATCGTCATATTATCAGGTTTTAGGAAAGATCTGACGCCCTTTAAATTTTGACCATTTTTTCAACCCGCGACCTGTCGTTTTTTTCTTGTTTTTGGCATCACCTCCGGAGCTGAAATTTCTTTGAAACAAAGATAATTCTTTCTAATCTCTGCAATTTCTCGATCAATACCCACCCCATCGTCATTTTATCAGGTTTTAGGAAAGATCTGACGCCCTTTAAATTTTGACAATTTTTTCAACCCGCGACCTGTCGTTTTTTTCTGGTTTTTGAAGTAAACTCCGAAGATTAAAATTGTTTGGAACAAAGATAATTCTTTCTAATCTCTGCAATTTCTCGATTAATACCCACACCATCGTCATTTTATCAGTCTTTAAGAAAGATCTGAACCTCTTTAAATTTTGACCATTTCTTCAACCCGCGACCTGTCGTTTTTTTCTGGTTTTTGGCATCACCTCCGGAGCTGAAATTTCTTTGAAACAAAGATAATTCTTTCTAATCTCTGCAATTTCTCGATCAATACCCACCCCATCGTCATTTTATCAGGTTTTAGGAAAGATCTGACGCCCTTTAAATTTTGACCATTTTTTCAACCCGCGACCTGTCGTTTTTTTCTGATTTTTGGCATCACCTCCGGAGCTGAAATTTCTTTGAAACAAAGATAATTCTTTCTAATCTCTGCAATTTCTCGATTAATACCCAACCCAATGTCATTTTATCAGGTTTTAGGAAAGATCTGACGCCCTTTAAATTTTGACCATTTTTTCAACCCGCGACCTGTTGTTTTTTTCTGGTTTTCAAGGTAACCTCAGGAGCTGAAATTTCTTTGCAACTAAAATAATTCTTTCTAATCTCTGCAATTTCTCGATTAATACCCACACCATCGTCATTTTATCAGTCTTTAAGAAAGATCTGAACCTCTTTAAATTTTGACCATTTCTTCAACCCGCGACCTGTCGTTTTTTTCTTGTTTTTGGCATCACCTCCGGAGCTGAAATTTCTTTGAAACAAAGATAATTCTTTCTAATCTCTGCAATTTCTCGATCAATACCCACCCCATCGTCATTTTATCAGGTTTGAGGAAAGATCTGACGCCCTTTAAATTTTGACCATTTTTTCAACCCGCGACCTGTTGTTTTTTTCTGGTTTTTAACGTAACCTCAGGAGCTGAAATGTCTTTGGAAAAAAGATAATTCTTTCTAATCTCTGCAATTTCTCGATTAATACCCACCCCAATGTCATTTTATCGGGTTTTAGGAAAGATCTGACGCCCTTTAAATTTTGACCATTTTTTCAACCCGCGACCTGTCGTTTTTTTCTGGTTTTTGAATTAACCTCCGGAGCTGAAATTTCTTTGGAACAAAGATAATTCTTTCTAATTTCTGCAATTTCTCGATTGATACCCACCCCATCGTCATATTATCAGGTTTTAGGAAAGATCTGACGCCCTTTAAATTTTGACCATTTTTTCAACCCGCGACCTGTCGTTTTTTTCTGGTTTTTGAAGGAACCTCCGAAGATTAAAATTCTTTGGAACAAAGATAATTCTTTCTAATCTCTGCAATTTCTCGATTAATACCCACACCATCGTCATTTTATCAGTCTTTAAGAAAGATCTGAACCTCTTTAAATTTTGACCATTTCTTCAACCCGCGACCTGTCGTTTTTTTCTTGTTTTTGGCATCACCTCCAGAGCTGAAATTTCTTTGAAACAAAGATAATTCTTTCTAATCTCTGCAATTTCTCGATCAATACCCACCCCATCGTCATTTTATCAGGTTTGAGGAAAGATCTGACGCCCTTTAAATTTTGACCATTTTTTCAACCCGCGACCTGTTGTTTTTTTCTGGTTTTTAACGTAACCTCAGGAGCTGAAATGTCTTTGGAAAAAAGATAATTCTTTCTAATCTCTGCAATTTCTCGATTAATACCCACCCCAATGTCATTTTATCGGGTTTTAGGAAAGATCTGACGCCCTTTAAATTTTGACCATTTTTTCAACCCGCGACCTGTCGTTTTTTTCTGGTTTTTGAATTAACCTCCGGAGCTGAAATTTCTTTGGAACAAAGATAATTCTTTCTAATTTCTGCAATTTCTCGATTGATACCCACCCCATCGTCATATTATCAGGTTTTAGGAAAGATCTGACGCCCTTTAAATTTTGACCATTTTTTCAACCTGCGACCTGTCGTTTTTTTCTGGTTTTTGGCATCACCTCCGGAGCTGAAATTTCTTTGAAACAAAGATAATTCTTTCTAATATCTGCAATTTCTCGATTAATACCCACCCCAATGTCATTTTATCGGGTTTTAGGAAAGATCTGACGCCCTTTAAATTTTGACCATTTTTTCAACCCGCGACCTGTCGTTTTTTTCTGGTTTTTGAATTAACCTCCGGAGCTGAAATTTCTTTGGAACAAAGATAATTCTTTCTAATTTCTGCAATTTCTCGATTGATACCCACCCCATCGTCATATTATCAGGTTTTAGGAAAGATCTGACGCCCTTTAAATTTTGACCATTTTTTCAACCCGCGACCTGTCGTTTTTTTCTGGTTTTTGAAGGAACCTCAGAAGATTAAAATTCTTTGGAACAAAGATAATTCTTTCTAATCTCTGCAATTTCTCGATTAATACCCACACCATCGTCATTTTATCAGTCTTTAAGAAAGATCTGAACCTCTTTAAATTTTGACCATTTCTTCAACCCGCGACCTGTCGTTTTTTTCTTGTTTTTGGCATCACCTCCGGAGCTGAAATTTCTTTGAAACAAAGATAATTCTTTCTAATCTCTGCAATTTCTCGATCAATACCCACCCCATCGTCATTTTATCAGGTTTGAGGAAAGATCTGACGCCCTTTAAATTTTGACCATTTTTTCAACCCGCGACCTGTTGTTTTTTTCTGGTTTTTAACGTAACCTCAGGAGCTGAAATGTCTTTGGAAAAAAGATAATTCTTTCTAATCTCTGCAATTTCTCGATTAATACCCACCCCAATGTCATTTTATCGGGTTTTAGGAAAGATCTGACGCCCTTTAAATTTTGACCATTTTTTCAACCCGCGACCTGTCGTTTTTTTCTGGTTTTTGAATTAACCTCCGGAGCTGAAATTTCTTTGGAACAAAGATAATTCTTTCTAATTTCTGCAATTTCTCGATTGATACCCACCCCATCGTCATATTATCAGGTTTTAGGAAAGATCTGACGCCCTTTAAATTTTGACCATTTTTTCAACCCGCGACCTGTCGTTTTTTTCTGGTTTTTGAAGGAACCTCCGAAGATTAAAATTCTTTGGAACAAAGATAATTCTTTCTAATCTCTGCAATTTCTCGATTAATACCCACACCATCGTCATTTTATGAGTCTTTAAGAAAGATCTGAACCTCTTTAAATTTTGACCATTTCTTCAACCCGCGACCTGTCGTTTTTTTCTTGTTTTTGGCATCACCTCCGGAGCTGAAATTTCTTTGACACAAAGATAATTCTTTCTAATCTCTGCAATTTCTCGATCAATACCCACCCCATCGTCATTTTATCAGGTTTTAGGAAAGATCTGACGCCCTTTAAATTTTGACCATTTTTTCAACCCGCGACCTGTCGTTTTTTTCTGATTTTTGGCATCACCTCCGGAGCTGAAATTTCTTTGAAACAAAGATAATTCTTTCTAATCTCTGCAATTTCTCGATTAATACCCAACCCAATGTCATTTTATCAGGTTTTAGGAAAGATCTGACGCCCTTTAAATTTTGACCATTTTTTCAACCCGCGACCTGTTGTTTTTTTCTGATTTTCAAGGTAACCTCAGGAGCTGAAATTTCTTTGCAACTAAAATAATTCTTTCTAATCTCTGCAATTTCTCGATTAATACCCACACCATCGTCATTTTATCAGTCTTTAAGAAAGATCTGAACCTCTTTAAATTTTGACCATTTCTTCAACCCGCGACCTGTCGTTTTTTTCTTGTTTTTGGCATCACCTCCGGAGCTGAAATTTCTTTGAAACAAAGATAATTCTTTCTAATCTCTGCAATTTCTCGATCAATACCCACCCCATCGTCATTTTATCAGGTTTGAGGAAAGATCTGACGCCCTTTAAATTTTGACCATTTTTTCAACCCGCGACCTGTTGTTTTTTTCTGGTTTTTAACGTAACCTCAGGAGCTGAAATGTCTTTGGAAAAAAGATAATTCTTTCTAATCTCTGCAATTTCTCGATTAATACCCACCCCAATGTCATTTTATCGGGTTTTAGGAAAGATCTGACGCCCTTTAAATTTTGACCATTTTTTCAACCCGCGACCTGTCGTTTTTTTCTGGTTTTTGAATTAACCTCCGGAGCTGAAATTTCTTTGGAACAAAGATAATTCTTTCTAATTTCTGCAATTTCTCGATTGATACCCACCCCATCGTCATATTATCAGGTTTTAGGAAAGATCTGACGCCCTTTAAATTTTGACCATTTTTTCAACCCGCGACCTGTCGTTTTTTTCTGGTTTTTGAAGGAACCTCCGAAGATTAAAATTCTTTGGAACAAAGATAATTCTTTCTAATCTCTGCAATTTCTCGATTAATACCCACACCATCGTCATTTTATCAGTCTTTAAGAAAGATCTGAACCTCTTTAAATTTTGACCATTTCTTCAACCCGCGACCTGTCGTTTTTTTCTTGTTTTTGGCATCACCTCCAGAGCTGAAATTTCTTTGAAACAAAGATAATTCTTTCTAATCTCTGCAATTTCTCGATCAATACCCACCCCATCGTCATTTTATCAGGTTTGAGGAAAGATCTGACGCCCTTTAAATTTTGACCATTTTTTCAACCCGCGACCTGTTGTTTTTTTCTGGTTTTTAACGTAACCTCAGGAGCTGAAATGTCTTTGGAAAAAAGATAATTCTTTCTAATCTCTGCAATTTCTCGATTAATACCCACCCCAATGTCATTTTATCGGGTTTTAGGAAAGATCTGACGCCCTTTAAATTTTGACCATTTTTTCAACCCGCGACCTGTCGTTTTTTTCTGGTTTTTGAATTAACCTCCGGAGCTGAAATTTCTTTGGAACAAAGATAATTCTTTCTAATTTCTGCAATTTCTCGATTGATACCCACCCCATCGTCATATTATCAGGTTTTAGGAAAGATCTGACGCCCTTTAAATTTTGACCATTTTTTCAACCTGCGACCTGTCGTTTTTTTCTGGTTTTTGGCATCACCTCCGGAGCTGAAATTTCTTTGAAACAAAGATAATTCTTTCTAATATCTGCAATTTCTCGATTAATACCCACCCCAATGTCATTTTATCGGGTTTTAGGAAAGATCTGACGCCCTTTAAATTTTGACCATTTTTTCAACCCGCGACCTGTCGTTTTTTTCTGGTTTTTGAATTAACCTCCGGAGCTGAAATTTCTTTGGAACAAAGATAATTCTTTCTAATTTCTGCAATTTCTCGATTGATACCCACCCCATCGTCATATTATCAGGTTTTAGGAAAGATCTGACGCCCTTTAAATTTTGACCATTTTTTCAACCCGCAACCTGTCGTTTTTTTCTGGTTTTTGAAGGAACCTCCGAAGATTAAAATTCTTTGGAACAAAGATAATTCTTTCTAATCTCTGCAATTTCTCGATTAATACCCACACCATCGTCATTTTATCAGTCTTTAAGAAAGATCTGAACCTCTTTAAATTTTGACCATTTCTTCAACCCGCGACCTGTCGTTTTTTTCTTGTTTTTGGCATCACCTCCGGAGCTGAAATTTCTTTGAAACAAAGATAATTCTTTCTAATCTCTGCAATTTCTCGATCAATACCCACCCCATCGTCATTTTATCAGGTTTGAGGAAAGATCTGACGCCCTTTAAATTTTGACCATTTTTTCAACCCGCGACCTGTTGTTTTTTTCTGGTTTTTAACGTAACCTCAGGAGCTGAAATGTCTTTGGAAAAAAGATAATTCTTTCTAATCTCTGCAATTTCTCGATTAATACCCACCCCAATGTCATTTTATCGGGTTTTAGGAAAGATCTGACGCCCTTTAAATTTTGACCATTTTTTCAACCCGCGACCTGTCGTTTTTTTCTGGTTTTTGAATTAACCTCCGGAGCTGAAATTTCTTTGGAACAAAGATAATTCTTTCTAATTTCTGCAATTTCTCGATTGATACCCACCCCATCGTCATATTATCAGGTTTTAGGAAAGATCTGACGCCCTTTAAATTTTGACCATTTTTTCAACCCGCGACCTGTCGTTTTTTTCTGGTTTTTGAAGGAACCTCCGAAGATTAAAATTCTTTGGAACAAAGATAATTCTTTCTAATCTCTGCAATTTCTCGATTAATACCCACACCATCGTCATTTTATCAGTCTTTAAGAAAGATCTGAACCTCTTTAAATTTTGACCATTTCTTCAACCCGCGACCTGTCGTTTTTTTCTTGTTTTTGGCATCACCTCCGGAGCTGAAATTTCTTTGACACAAAGATAATTCTTTCTAATCTCTGCAATTTCTCGATCAATACCCACCCCATCGTCATTTTATCAGGTTTGAGGAAAGATCTGACGCCCTTTAAATTTTGACCATTTTTTCAACCCGCGACCTGTTGTTTTTTTCTGGTTTTTAACGTAACCTCAGGAGCTGAAATGTCTTTGGAAAAAAGATAATTCTTTCTAATCTCTGCAATTTCTCGATTAATACCCACCCCAATGTCATTTTATCGGGTTTTAGGAAAGATCTGACGCCCTTTAAATTTTGACCATTTTTTCAACCCGCGACCTGTCGTTTTTTTCTGGTTTTTGAATTAACCTCCGGAGCTGAAATTTCTTTGGAACAAAGATAATTCTTTCTAATTTCTGCAATTTCTCGATTGATACCCACCCCATCGTCATATTATCAGGTTTTAGGAAAGATCTGACGCCCTTTAAATTTTGACCATTTTTTCAACCCGCGACCTGTCGTTTTTTTCTGGTTTTTGAATGAACCTCCGAAGATTAAAATTGTTTGGAACAAAGATAATTCTTTCTAATCTCTGCAATTTCTCGATTAATACCCACACCATCGTCATTTTATCAGTCTTTAAGAAAGATCTGAACCTCTTTAAATTTTGACCATTTCTTCAACCCGCGACCTGTCGTTTTTTTCTGGTTTTTGGCATCACCTCCGGAGCTGAAATTTCTTTGAAACAAAGATAATTCTTTCTAATCTCTGCAATTTCTCGATTAATACCCACACCATCGTCATTTTATCAGTCTTTAAGAAAGATCTAAACTCTTTAAATTTTGACCATTTCTTCAACCCGCGACCTGTCGTTTTTTTCTGGTTTTTGGCATCACCTCCGGAGCTGAAATTTCTTTGAAACAAAGATAATTCTTTCTAATCTCTGCAATTTCTCGATCAATACCCACCCCATCGTCATTTTATCAGGTTTTAGGAAAGATCTGACGCCCTTTAAATTTTGACAATTTTTTCAACCCGCGACCTGTCGTTTTTTTCTGGTTTTTGAAGTAAACTCCGAAGATTAAAATTCTTTGGAACAAAGATAATTCTTTCTAATCTCTGCAATTTCTCGATTAATACCCACACCATCGTCATTTTATCAGTCTTTAAGAAAGATCTGAACCTCTTTAAATTTTGACCATTTCTTCAACCCGCGACCTGTCGTTTTTTTCTGGTTTTTGGCATCACCTCCGGAGCTGAAATTTCTTTGAAACAAAGATAATTCTTTCTAATCTCTGCAATTTCTCGATTAATACCCACACCATCGTCATTTTATCAGTCTTTAAGAAAGATCTGAACCTCTTTAAATTTTGACCATTTCTTCAACCCGCGACCTGTCGTGTTTTTCTGGTTTTTATCGTAACCTCAGGAGCTGAAATGTCTTTGGAAAAAAGATAATTCTTTCTAATCTCTGCAATTTCTCGATTAATACCCACCCCATCGTCATTTTATCAGGTTTTAGGAAAGATCTGACGCCCTTTAAATTTTGACCATTTTTTCAAACCGCGACCTGTTGTTTTTTTCTGGTTTTTAACGTAACCTCAGGAGCTGAAATGTCTTTGGAAAAAAGATAATTCTTTCTAATCTCTGCAATTTCTCGATTAATACCCACCCCATCGTCATTTTATCAGGTTTTAGGAAAGATCTGACGCCCTTTAAATTTTGACCATTTTTTCAACCCGCGACCTGTCGTTTTTTTCTGGTTTTTGGCATCACCTCCGGAGCTGAAATTTCTTTGAAACAAAGATAATTCTTTCTAATATCTGCAATTTCTCGATCAATACCCACCCCAATGTCATTTAATCGGGTTTTAGGAAAGATCTGACGCCCTTTAAATTTTGACCATTTTTTCAACCCGCGACCTGTCGTTTTTTTCTGGTTTTTGAATTAACCTCCGGAGCTGAAATTTCTTTGGAACAAAGATAATTCTTTCTAATTTCTGCAATTTCTCGATTGATACCCACCCCATCGTCATATTATCAGGTTTTAGGAAAGATCTGACGCCCTTTAAATTTTGACCATTTTTTCAACCCGCGACCTGTCGTTTTTTTCTGGTTTTTGAAGGAACCTCCGAAGATTAAAATTCTTTGGAACAAAGATAATTCTTTCTAATCTCTGCAATTTCTCGATTAATACCCACACCATCGTCATTTTATCAGTCTTTAAGAAAGATCTGAACCTCTTTAAATTTTGACCATTTCTTCAACCCGCGACCTGTCGTTTTTTTCTTGTTTTTGGCATCACCTCCGGAGCTGAAATTTCTTTGAAACAAAGATAATTCTTTCTAATCTCTGCAATTTCTCGATTGATACCCACCCCATCGTCATTTTATCAGGTTTTAGGAAAGATCTGACGCCCTTTAAATCTTGACAATTTTTTCAACCCGCGACCTGTCGTTTTTTTCTGGTTTTTGAAGTAAACTCCGAAGATTAAAATTCTTTGGAACAAAGATAATTCTTTCTAATCTCTGCAATTTCTCGATTAATACCCACACCATCGTCATTTTATCAGTCTTTAAGAAAGATCTGAACCTCGTTAAATTTTGACCATTTCTTAAACCCGCGACCTGTCGTTTTTTTCTGGTTTTTGGCATCACCTCCGGAGCTGAAATTTCTTTGAAACAAAGATAATTCTTTCTAATCTCTGCA
The DNA here is from genome assembly GCA_029490765.1 of Euthynnus affinis. NCBI lineage: Eukaryota > Metazoa > Chordata > Actinopteri > Scombriformes > Scombridae > Euthynnus > Euthynnus affinis. The sequence continues at coordinate 680,758 of JARJJI010000031.1, forward strand.
ATTTCTCGATCAATACCCACCCCATCGTCATTTTATCAGGTTTTAGGAAAGATCTGACGCTCTTTAAATTTTGACCATTTTTTCAACCCGCGACCTGTCGATTTTTTCTGGTTTTTGGCATCACCTCCGGAGCTGAAATTTCTTTGAAACAAAGATAATTCTTTCTAATCTCTGCAATTTCTCGATCAATACCCAACCCAATGTCATTTTATCAGGTTTTAGGAAAGATCTGACGCCCTTTAAATTTTGACCATTTTTTCAACCCGCGACCTGTTGTTTTTTTCTGGTTTTCAAGGTAACCTCAGGAGCTGAAATTTCTTTGCAACTAAAATAATTCTTTCTAATCTCTGAAATTTCTCGATTAATACCCACCCCATCGTCATTTTATCAGGTTTGAGGAAAGATCTGACGCCCTTTAAATTTTGACCATTTTTTCAACCCGTGATCTGTCGTTTTTTTCTGGTTTTTAACGTAACCTCAGGAGCTGAAATGTCTTTGGAAAAAAGATAATTCTTTCTAATCTCTGCAATTTCTCGATTAATACCCACCCCATCGTCATTTTATCAGGTTTTAGGAAAGATCTGACGCCCTTTAAATTTTGACCATTTTTTCAACCCGCGACCTGTCGTTTTTTTCTGGTTTTTGGCATCACCTCCGGAGCTGAAATTTCTTTGAAACAAAGATAATTCTTTCTAATATCTGCAATTTCTCGATCAATACCCACCCCAATGTCATTTTATCGGGTTATAGGAAAGATCTGACGCCCTTTAAATTTTGACCATTTTTTCAACCCGCGACCTGTCGTTTTTTTCTGGTTTTTGAATTAACCTCCGGAGCTGAAATTTCTTTGGAACAAAGATAATTCTTTCTAATTTCTGCAATTTCTCGATTGATACCCACCCCATCGTCATATTATCAGGTTTTAGGAAAGATCTGACGCCCTTTAAATTTTGACCATTTTTTCAACCCGCGACCTGTCGTTTTTTTCTGGTTTTTGAAGGAACCTCCGAAGATTAAAATTCTTTGGAACAAAGATAATTCTTTCTAATCTCTGCAATTTCTCGATTAATACCCACACCATCGTCATTTTATCAGTCTTTAAGAAAGATCTGAACCTCTTTAAATTTTGACCATTTCTTCAACCCGCGACCTGTCGTTTTTTTCTTGTTTTTGGCATCACCTCCGGAGCTGAAATTTCTTTGAAACAAAGATAATTCTTTCTAATCTCTGCAATTTCTCTATCAATACCCACCCCATCGTCATTTTATCAGGTTTTAGGAAAGATCTGACGCCCTTTAAATTTTGACAATTTTTTCAACCCGCGACCTGTCGTTTTTTTCTGGTTTTTGAAGTAAACTCCGAAGATTAAAATTGTTTGGAACAAAGATAATTCTTTCTAATCTCTGCAATTTCTCGATTAATACCCACACCATCGTCATTTTATCAGTCTTTAAGAAAGATCTGAACCTCTTTAAATTTTGACCATTTCTTCAACCCGCGACCTGTCGTTTTTTTCTGGTTTTTGGCATCACCTCCGGAGCTGAAATTTCTTTGAAACAAAGATAATTCTTTCTAATCTCTGCAATTTCTCGATCAATACCCACCCCATCGTCATTTTATCAGGTTTTAGGAAAGATCTGACGCCCTTTAAATTTTGACCATTTTTTCAACCCGCGACCTGTCGTTTTTTTCTGGTTTTTGGCATCACCTCCGGAGCTGAAATTTCTTTGAAACAAAGATAATTCTTTCTAATCTCTGCAATTTCTCGATCAATACCCAACCCAATGTCATTTTATCAGGTTTTGGGAAAGATCTGACGCCCTTTAAATTTTGACCATTTTTTCAACCCGCGACCTGTTGTTTTTTTCTGGTTTTCAAGGTAACCTCAGGAGCTGAAATTTCTTTGCAACTAAAATAATTCTTTCTAATCTCTGAAATTTCTCGATTAATACCCACACCATCGTCATTTTATCAGGTTTTAGGAAAGATCTGACGCCCTTTAAATTTTGACCATTTTTTCAACCCGCGACCTGTCGTTTTTTTCTGGTCTTTGGCATCACCTCCGGAGCTGAAATTTCTTTGGAACAAAGATAATTCTTTCTAATTTCTGCAATTTCTCGATTGATACCCACCCCATCGTCATATTATCAGGTTTTAGGAAAGATCTGACGCCCTTTAAATTTTGACCATTTTTTCAACCCGCGACCTGTCGTTTTTTTCTGGTTTTTGAAGGAACCTCCGAAGATTAAAATTCTTTGAAACAAAGATAATTCTTTCTAATCTCTGCAATTTCTCGATTAATACCCACACCATCGTCATTTTATCAGTCTTTAAGAAAGATCTGAACCTCTTTAAATTTTGACCATTTCTTCAACCCGCGACCTGTCGTTTTTTTCTTGTTTTTGGCATCACCTCCGGAGCTGAAATTTCTTTGAAACAAAGATAATTCTTTCTAATCTCTGCAATTTCTCGATCAATACCCACCCCATCGTCATTTTATCAGGTTTGAGGAAAGATCTGACGCCCTTTAAATTTTGACAATTTTTTCAACCCGCGACCTGTCGTTTTTTTCTGGTTTTTGAAGTAAACTTCGAAGATTAAAATTCTTTGGAACAAAGATAATTCTTTCTAATCTCTGCAATTTCTCGATTAATACCCACACCATCGTCATTTTATCAGTCTTTAAGAAAGATCTGAACCTCTTTAAATTTTGACCATTTCTTCAACCCGCGACCTGTCGTTTTTTTCTGGTTTTTATCGTAACCTCAGGAGCTGAAATGTCTTTGGAAAAAAGATAATTCTTTCTAATCTCTGCAATTTCTCGATTAATACCCACCCCATCGTCATTTTATCAGGTTTTAGGAAAGATCTGACGCCCTTTAAATTTTGACCATTTTTTCAAACCGCGACCTGTTGTTTTTTTCTGGTTTTTAACGTAACCTCAGGAGCTGAAATGTCTTTGGAAAAAAGATAATTCTTTCTAATCTCTGCAATTTCTCGATTAATACCCACCCCATCGTCATTTTATCAGGTTTTAGGAAAGATCTGACGCCCTTTAAATTTTGACCATTTTTTCAACCCGCGACCTGTCGTTTTTTTCTGGTTTTTGGCATCACCTCCGGAGCTGAAATTTCTTTGAAACAAAGATAATTCTTTCTAATATCTGCAATTTCTCGATCAATACCCACCCCAATGTCATTTTATCGGGTTTTAGGAAAGATCTGACGCCCTTTAAATTTTGACCATTTTTTCAACCCGCGACCTGTCGTTTTTTTCTGGTTTTTGAAGGAACCTCCGAATATTAAAATTCTTTGGAACAAAGATAATTCTTTCTAATCTCTGCAATTTCTCGATTAATACCCACACCATCGTCATTTTATCAGTCTTTAAGAAAGATCTGAACCTCTTTAAATTTTGACCATTTCTTCAAACCGCGACCTGTCGTTTTTTTCTGGTTTTTATCGTGACCTCAGGAGCTGAAATGTCTTTGGAAAAAAGATAATTCTTTCTAATCTCTGCAATTTCTCGATTAATACCCACCCCATCGTCATTTTATCAGGTTTTAGGAAAGATCTGACGCCCTTTAAATTTTGACCATTTTTTCAAACCGCGACCTGTTGTTTTTTTCTGGTTTTTAACGTAACCTCAGGAGCTGAAATGTCTTTGGAAAAAAGATAATTCTTTCTAATCTCTGCAATTTCTCGATTAATACCCACCCCATCGTCATTTTATCAGGTTTTAGGAAAGATCTGACGCCCTTTAAATTTTGACCATTTTTTCAACCCGCGACCTGTCGTTTTTTTCTGGTTTTTGGCATCACCTCCGGAGCTGAAATTTCTTTGAAACAAAGATAATTCTTTCTAATATCTGCAATTTCTCGATCAATACCCACCCCAATGTCATTTAATCGGGTTTTAGGAAAGATCTGACGCCCTTTAAATTTTGACCATTTTTTCAACCCGCGACCTGTCGTTTTTTTCTGGTTTTTGAATTAACCTCCGGAGCTGAAATTTCTTTGGAACAAAGATAATTCTTTCTAATTTCTGCAATTTCTCGATTGATACCCACCCCATCGTCATATTATCAGGTTTTAGGAAAGGTCTGACGCCCTTTAAATTTTGACCATTTTTTCAACCCGCGACCTGTCGTTTTTTTCTGGTTTTTGAAGGAACCTCCGAAGATTAAAATTCTTTGGAACAAAGATAATTCTTTCTAATCTCTGCAATTTCTCGATTAATACCCACACCATCGTCATTTTATCAGTCTTTAAGAAAGATCTGAACCTCTTTAAATTTTGACCATTTCTTCAACCCGCGACCTGTCGTTTTTTTCTTGTTTTTGGCATCACCTCCGGAGCTGAAATTTCTTTGAAACAAAGATAATTCTTTCTAATCTCTGCAATTTCTCGATTGATACCCACCCCATCGTCATTTTATCAGGTTTTAGGAAAGATCTGACGCCCTTTAAATTTTGACAATTTTTTCAACCCGCGACCTGTCGTTTTTTTCTGGTTTTTGAAGTAAACTCCGAAGATTAAAATTCTTTGGAACAAAGATAATTCTTTCTAATCTCTGCAATTTCTCGATTAATACCCACACCATCGTCATTTTATCAGTCTTTAAGAAAGATCTAAAGCTCTTTAAATTTTGACCATTTTTTCAACCCGCGACCTGTCGTTTTTTTCTTGTTTTTAACGTAACCTCAGTAGCTGAAATGTCTTTGGAAAAAAGATAATTCTTTCTAATCTCTGCAATTTCTCGATTAATACCCACCCCGTCGTCATTTTATCAGGTTTTAGGAAAGATCTGACGCCCTTTAAATTTTGACCATTTTTTCAACCCGCGACCTGTCGTTTTTTTCTGGTTTTTGGCATCACCTCCGGAGCTGAAATTTCTTTGAAACAAAGATAATTTTTTCTAATCTCTGCAATTTCTAGATCAATACCCAACCCAATGTCATTTTATCAGGTTTTAGGAAAGATCTGACGCCCTTTAAATTTTGACCATTTTTTCAACCCGCGACCTGTCGTTTTTTTCTGTTTTTTAACGTAACCTCAGGAGCTGAAATTTCTTTGCAACTAAGATAATTCTTTCTAATCTCTGCAATTTCTCGATCAATACCCACCCCATCGTCATTTTATCAGGTTTGAGGAAAGATCTGACGCCCTTTAAATTTTGACCATTTTTTCAACCCGCGACCTGTCGTTTTTTTCTTATTTTTAACGTAACCTCAGGAGCTGAAATGTCATTGGAAAAAAGATAATTCTTTCTAATCTCTGCAATTTCTCGATTAATACCCACCCCATCGTCATTTTATCATGTTTTAGGAAAGATCTGACGCACTTTAAATTTTGACCATTTTTTCAACCCGCGACCTGTCATTTTTTTCTGGTTTTTGAAGGAACCTCCGAAGATTAAAATTCTTTGGAAAAAAGATAATTCTTTCTAATCTCTGCAATTTCTCGATTAATACCCACACCATCGTCATTTTATCAGACATTGGGGTGGGTATTGATCGAGAAATTGCAGAGATTAGAAAGAATTATCTTTGTTCCAAAGAAATTTCAGCTCCGGAGGTTAATTCAAAAACCAGAATAAAACGACAGGTCGCGGGTTGAAAAAATGGTCAAAATTTAAAGGGCGTCAGATCTTTCCTAAAACCCGATAAAATGACATTGGGGTGGGTATTAATCGAGAAATTGCAGAGATTAGAAAGAATTATCTTTTTTCCAAAGACATTTCAGCTCCTGAGGTTACGTTAAAAACCAGAAAAAAACAACAGGTCGCGGGTTGAAAAAATGGTCAAAATTTAAAGGGCGTCAGATCTTTCCTCAAACCTGATAAAATGACGATGGGGTGGGTATTGATCGAGAAATTGCAGAGATTAGAAAGAATTATCTTTGTTTCAAAGAAATTTCAGCTCCGGAGGTGATGCCAAAAACAAGAAAAAAACGACAGGTCGCGGGTTGAAGAAATGGTCAAAATTTAAAGAGGTTCAGATCTTTCTTAAAGACTGATAAAATGACGATGGTGTGGGTATTAATCGAGAAATTGCAGAGATTAGAAAGAATTATCTTTGTTCCAAAGAATTTTAATCTTCGGAGGTTCCTTCAAAAACCAGAAAAAAACGACAGGTCGCGGGTTGAAAAAATGGTCAAAATTTAAAGGGCGTCAGATCTTTCCTAAAACCTGATAATATGACGATGGGGTGGGTATCAATCGAGAAATTGCAGAAATTAGAAAGAATTATCTTTGTTCCAAAGAAATTTCAGCTCCGGAGGTGATGCCAAAAACCAGAAAAAAACGACAGGTCGCGGGTTGAAAAAATGGTCAAAATTTAAAGGGCGTCAGATCTTTCCTAAAACCTGATAAAATGACGATGGTGTGGGTATTAATCGAGAAATTGCAGATTAGAAAGAATTATCTTTTTTCCAAAGACATTTCAGCTCCTGAGGTTACGTTAAAAACCAGAAAAAAACAACAGGTCGCGGGTTGAAAAAATGGTCAAAATTTAAAGGGCGTCAGATCTTTCTTTTTGGCATCACCTCCGGAGCTGAAATTTCTTTGAAACAAAGATAATTCTTTCTAATCTCTGCAATTTCTCGATCAATACCCACCCCAATGTCATTTTAACAGATTTTAGGAAAGATCTGACGCCCTTTAAATTTTGACCATTTTTTCAACCCGCGACCTGTCGTTTTTTTCTGATCTTTGATGTAACCTCCGAAGCTGAAATTTCTTTGGAACAAAGATAATTGTTTCTAATCTCTGCAATTTCTCGATTAATACCATACCCCATCATCATTTTATCAGGTATTAGGAAAGATCTGACGCCCTTTAAATTTTGACCATTTTTTCAACCCGCGACCTGTCGTTTTTTTCTGGTTTTTGAATTAACCTCCGGAGCTGAAATTTCTTTGGAACAAAGATAATTCTTTCTAATCTCTGCAATTTCTCGATCGATACCCACCCCATCGTCATTTTATCAGGTCTTAGGAAAGATCTGACGCCCTTTAAATTTTGACCATTTTTTCAACCCGCGACCTGTCGTTTTTTTCTGGTTTTTGAATTAACCTCCGGAGCTGAAATTTCTTTGAAACAAAGATAATTCTTTCTAATCTCTGCAATTTCTCGATCAATACCCACCCCAATGTCATTTTATCAGGTTTTAGGAAAGATCTGACGCCCTTTAAATTTTGACCATTTTTTCAACCCTCGACCTGTCGTTTTTTTCTGGTTTTTGAATTAACTTCCAGAGCTGAATTTTCTTTGGAACAAAGATAATTCTTTCTAATCTCTGCAATTTCTCGATTGATACCCACCCCATCGTCATTTTATCAGGTTTTAGGAAAGATCTGACGCCCTTTAAATTTTGACCATTTTTTCAACCCGCGACCTGTCGTTTTTTTCTGGTTTTTGAAGTAAACTCCGAAGATTAAAATTCTTTGGAACAAAGATAATTCTTTCTAATCTCTGCAATTTCTCGATTAATACCCACACCATCGTCATTTTATCAGTCTTTAAGAAAGATCTAAAGCTCTTTAAATTTTGACCATTTTTTCAACCCGCGACCTGTCGTTTTTTTCTTGTTTTTAACGTAACCTCAGTAGCTGAAATGTCTTTGGAAAAAAGATAATTCTTTCTAATCTCTGCAATTTCTCGATTAATACCCACCCCGTCGTCATTTTATCAGGTTTTAGGAAAGATCTGACGCCCTTTAAATTTTGACCATTTTTTCAACCCGCGACCTGTCGTTTTTTTCTGGTTTTTGGCATCACCTCCGGAGCTGAAATTTCTTTGAAACAAAGATAATTCTTTCTAATCTCTGCAATTTCTCGATCGATACCCACCCCATCGTCATTTTATCAGGTCTTAGGAAAGATCTGACGCCCTTTAAATTTTGACCATTTTTTCAACCCGCGACCTGTCGTTTTTTTCTGGTTTTTGAATTAACCTCCGGAGCTGAAATTTCTTTGAAACAAAGATAATTCTTTCTAATCTCTGCAATTTCTCGATCAATACCCACCCCATCGTCATTTTATCAGGTTTTAGGAAAGATCTGACGCCCTTTAAATTTTGACCATTTTTTCAACCCGCGACCTGTCGTTTTTTTCTGGTTTTTGAAGTAAACTCCGAAGATAAAAATTCTTTGGAACAAAGATAATTCTTTCTAATCTCTGCAATTTCTCGATTAATACCCACACCATCGTCATTTTATCAGTCTTTAAGAAAGATCTAAAGCTCTTTAAATTTTGACCATTTTTTCAACCCGCGACCTGTCGTTTTTTTCTTGTTTTTAACGTAACCTCAGTAGCTGAAATGTCTTTGGAAAAAAGATAATTCTTTCTAATCTCTGCAATTTCTCGATTAATACCCACCCCGTCGTCATTTTATCAGGTTTTAGGAAAGATCTGACGCCCTTTAAATTTTGACCATTTTTTCAACCCGCGACCTGTCGTTTTTTTCTGGTTTTTGGCATCACCTCCGGAGCTGAAATTTCTTTGAAACAAAGATAATTCTTTCTAATCTCTGCAATTTCTCGATCAATACCCACCCCAATGTCATTTTATCAGGTTTTAGGAAAGATCTGACGCCCTTTAAATTTTGACCATTTTTTCAACCCGCGACCTGTCATTTTTTTCTGGTTTTTGAAGGAACCTCCGAAGATTAAAATTCTTTGGAACAAAGATAATTCTTTCTAATCTCTGCAATTTCTCGATTAATACCCACACCATCGTCATTTTATCAGTCTTTAAGAAAGATCTGACGCCCTTTAAATTTTGACCATTTTTTTTACCCGTGACCTGTCGTTTTTTTCTGGTTTTTGGCATCACCTCCGGAGCTGAAATTTCTTTGATAAAAGAAAAAGAAAAAAGATAATTCTTTCTAATCTCTGCAATTTCTCGATCAATACCCACCCCAATGTCATTTTAACAGGTTTTAGGAAAGATCTGACGCCCTTTAAATTTTGACCATTTTTTCAACCCGCGACCTGTCGTTTTTTTCTGATCTTTGATGTAACCTCCGAAGCTGAAATTTCTTTGGAACAAAGATAATTCTTTCTAATCTCTGCAATTTCTCGATTAATACCCACACCATCGTCATTTTATCAGTCTTTAAGAAAGATCTAAAGCTCTTTAAATTTTGACCATTTTTTCAACCCGCGACCTGTCGTTTTTTTCTGGTTTTTGGCATCACCTCCGGAGCTGAAATTTCTTTGAAACAAAGATAATTCTTTCTAATCTCTGCAATTTCTCGATCAATACCCACCCCAATGTCATTTTATCAGGTTTTAGGAAGGATCTGACGCCCTTTAAATTTTGACCATTTTTTCAACACGCGACCTGTCATTTTTTTCTGGTTTTTGAAGGAACCTCCGAAGATTAAAATTCTTTGGAACAAAGATAATTCTTTCTAATCTCTGCAATTTCCCGATTAATACCCACACCATCGTCATTTTATCAGTCTTTAAGAAAGATCTGACGCCCTTTAAATTTTGACCATTTTTTTTTACCCGTGACCTGTCGTTTTTTTCTGGTTTTTGGCATCACCTCCGGAGCTGAAATTTCTTTGAAACAAAGATAATTCTTTCTAATCTCTGCAATTTCTCGATCAATACCCACCCCAATGTCATTTTAACAGGTTTTAGGAAAGATCTGACGCCCTTTAAATTTTGACCATTTTTTCAACCCGCGACCTGTCGTTTTTTTCTGATCTTTGATGTAACCTCCGAAGCTGAAATTTCTTTGGAACAAAGATAATTGTTTCTAATCTCTGCAATTTCTCGATTAATACCATACCCCATCATCATTTTATCAGGTATTAGGAAAGATCTGACGCCCTTTAAATTTTGACCATTTTTTCAACCCGCGACCTGTCGTTTTTTTCTGGTTTTTGAATTAACCTCCGGAGCTGAAATTTCTTTGGAACAAAGATAATTCTTTCTAATCTCTGCAATTTCTCGATTGATACCCACCCCATAGTCATTTTATCAGGTTTTAGGAAAGATCTGACGCCCTTTAAATTTTGACCATTTTTTCAACCCGCGACCTGTCGTTTTTTTCTGGTTTTTGAAGTAAACTCCGAAGATTAAAATTCTTTGGAACAAAGATAATTCTTTCTAATCTCTGCAATTTCTCGATTAATACCCACACCATCGTCATTTTATCAGTCTTTAAGAAAGATCTAAAGCTCTTTAAATTTTGACCATTTTTTCAACCCGCGACCTGTCGTTTTTTTCTGGTTTTTGGCATCACCTCCGGAGCTGAAATTTCTTTGAAACAAAGATAATTCTTTCTAATCTCTGCAATTTCTCGATCAATACCCACCCCAATGTCATTTTAACAGGTTTTAGGAAAGATCTGACGCCCTTTAAATTTTGACCATTTTTTCAACCCGCGACCTGTCGTTTTTTTCTGATCTTTGATGTAACCTCCGAAGCTGAAATTTCTTTGGAACAAAGATAATTGTTTCTAATCTCTGCAATTTCTCGATTAATACCATACCCCATCATCATTTTATCAGGTATTAGGAAAGATCTGACGCCCTTTAAATTTTGACCATTTTTTCAACCCGCGACCTGTCGTTTTTTTCTGGTTTTTGAATTAACCTCCGGAGCTGAAATTTCTTTGGAACAAAGATAATTCTTTCTAATCTCTGCAATTTCTCGATTGATACCCACCCCATCGTCATTTTATCAGGTTTTAGGAAAGATCTGACGCCCTTTAAATTTTGACCATTTTTTCAACCCGCGACCTGTCGTTTTTTTCTGGTTTTTGAATTAACCTCCGGAGCTGAAATTTCTTTGAAACAAAGATAATTCTTTCTAATCTCTGCAATTTCTCGATCAATACCCACCCCAATGTCATTTTATCAGGTTTTAGGAAAGATCTGACGCCCTTTAAATTTTGACCATTTTTTCAACCCGCAACCTGTCGTTTTTTTCTGGTTTTTGAATTAACCTCCAGAGCTGAAATTTCTTTGGAACAAAGATAATTCTTTCTAATCTCTGCAATTTCTCGATTGATACCCACCCCATCGTCATTTTATCAGGTTTTAGGAAAGATCTGACGCCCTTTATATTTTGACCATTTTTTCAACCCGCGACCCGTCGTTTTTTTCTGGTTTTTGAAGTAAACTCCGAAGATTAAAATTCTTTGGAACAAAGATAATTCTTTCTAATCTCTGCAATTTCTCGATTAATACCCACACCATCGTCATTTTATCAGTCTTTAAGAAAGATCTAAAGCTCTTTAAATTTTGACCATTTTTTCAACCCGCGACCTGTCGCTTTTTTCCTGTTTTTAACGTAACCTCAGTAGCTGAAATGTCTTTGGAAAAAAGATAATTCTTTCTAATCTCTGCAATTTCTCGATTAATACCCACCCCGTCGTCATTTTATCAGGTTTTAGGAAAGATCTGACGCCCTTTAAATTTTGACCATTTTTTCAACCCACGACCTGTCGTTTTTTTCTGGTTTTTGAATTAACCTCCGGAGCTGAAATTTCTTTGGAACAAAGATAATTCTTTCTAATCTCTGCAATTTCTCGATTGATACCCACCCCATCGTCATTTTATCAGGTTTTAGGAAAGATCTGACGCCCTTTAAATTTTGACCATTTTTTCAACCCGCGACCTGTCGTTTTTTTCTGGTTTTTGAAGTAAACTCCGAAGATTAAAATTCTTTGGAACAAAGATAATTCTTTCTAATCTCTGCAATTTCTCGATTAATACCCACACCATCGTCATTTTATCAGTCTTTAAGAAAGATCTGAAGCTCTTTAAATTTTGACCATTTTTTCAACCCGCGACCTGTCGTTTTTTTCTGGTTTTTGAAGTAATCTCCGAAGCTGAAATTTCTTTGGAACAAAGATAATTCTTTCTAATCTCTGCAATTTCTCGATTAATACCCACACCATCGTCATTTTATCAGTCTTTAAGAAAGATCTAAAGCTCTTTAAATTTTGACCATTTTTTCAACCCGCGACCTGTCGTTTTTTTCTGGTTTTTAACGTAACCTCAGGAGCTGAAATTTCTTTGCAACTAAGATAATTCTTTCTAATCTCTGAAATTTCTCGATCAATACCCACCCCATCGTCATTTTATCAGGTTTGAGGAAAGATCTGACGCCCTTTAAATTTTGACCATTTTTTCAACCCGCGACCTGTCGTTTTTTTCTTGTTTTTAACGTAACCTCAGGAGCTGAAATGTCATTGGAAAAAAGATAATTCTTTCTAATCTCTGCAATTTCTCGATTAATACCCACCCTAATGTCATTTTATCAGGTTTTAGGAAAGATCTGACGCCCTTTAAATTTTGACCATTTTTTCAACCCGCGACCTGTCGTTTTTTTCTGGTTTTTGAATTAACCTCCGGAGCTGAAATTTCTTTGGAACAAAGATAATTCTTTCTAATTTCTGCAATTCCTCGATTGATACCCACCACATCGTCATATTATCAGGTTTTAGGAAAGATCTGAAGCCCTTTAAATTTTGACCATTTTTTCAACCCGCGACCTGTCGTTTTTTTCTGGTTTTTGAATTAACCTCCGGAGCTGAAATTTCTTTGAAACAAAGATAATTCTTTCTAATCTCTGCAATTTCTCGATCAATACCCACCCCAATGTCATTTTATCAGGTTTTAGGAAAGATCTGACGCCCTTTAAATTTTGACCATTTCTTGAACCCGCGACCTGTCGTTTTTTTCTGGTTTTTGAAGTAAACTCCGAAGATTAAAATTCTTTGGAACAAAGATAATTCTTTCTAATCTCTGCAATTTCTCGATTAATACCCACACCATCGTCATTTTATCAGTCTTTAAGAAATATCTGAACCTCTTTAAATTTTGACCATTTCTTCAACCCGCGACCTGTCGTTTTTTTCTGGTTTTTGGCATCACCTCCGGAGCTGAAATTTCTTTGAAACAAAGATAATTCTTTCTAATATCTGCAATTTCTCGATCAATACCCACCCCAATGTCATTTTATCAGGTTTTAGGAAAGATCTGACGCCCTTTAAATTTTGACCATTTTTTCAACCCGCAACCTGTCGTTTTTTTCTGGTTTTTGAATTAACCTCCGGAGCTGAAATTTCTTTGAAACAAAGATAATTCTTTCTAATCTCTGCAATTTCTCGATCAATACCCACCCCAATGTCATTTTATCAGGTTTTAGGAAAGATCTGACGCCCTTTAAATTTTGACCATTCTTTTAACCTGCGACCTGTCGTTTTTTTCTGGTTTTTGAATTAACCTCCGGAGCTGAAATTTCTTTGGAACAAAGATAATTCTTTCTAATCTCTGCAATTTTTCGATTGATACCCACCCCATCGTCATTTTATCAGGTTTTAGGAAAGATCTGACGCCCTTTAAATTTTGACCATTTTTTCAACCCGCGACCTGTCGTTTTTTTCTGGTTTTTGAAGTAAACTCCGAAGATTAAAATTCTTTGGAACAAAGATAATTCTTTCTAATCTCTGCAATTTCTCGATTAATACCCACCCCATCATCATTTTATCAGGTATTAGGAAAGATCTTACGCCCTTTAAATTTTGACCATTTTTTCAACCTGCGACCTGTCGTTTTTTTCTGGTTTTTGAATTAACCTCCGGAGCTGAAATTTCTTTGAAACAAAGATAATTCTTTCTAATCTCTGCAATTTCTCGATCAATACCCACCCCAATGTCATTTTAACAGGTTTTAGGAAAGATCTGACGCCCTTTAAATTTTGACCATTTTTTCAACCCGCGACCTGTCGTTTTTTTCTGATCTTTGATGTAACCTCCGAAGCTGAAATTTCTTTGGAACAAAGATAATTGTTTCTAATCTCTGCAATTTCTTGATTAATACCATACCCCATCATCATTTTATCAGGTATTAGGAAAGATCTGACGCCCTTTAAATTTTGACCATTTTTTCAACCCGCGACCTGTCGTTTTTTTCTGGTTTTTGAATTAACCTCTGGAGCTGAAATTTCTTTGGAACAAAGATAATTCTTTCTAATCTCTGCAATTTCTCGATTGATACCCACCCCATCGTCATTTTATCAGGTTTTAGGAAAGATCTGATGCCATTTAAATTTTGACCATTTTTTCAACCCGCGACCTGTCGTTTTTTTCTGGTTTTTGAATTAACCTCCGGAGCTGAAATTTCTTTGAAACAAAGATAATTATTTCTAATCTCTGCAATTTCTCGATCAATACCCACCCCAATGTCATTTTATCAGGTTTTAGGAAAGATCTGACGCCCTTTAAATTTTGACCATTTTTTCAACCCGCGACCTGTCGTTTTTTTCTGGTTTTTGAATTAACCTCCAGAGCTGAAATTTCTTTGGAACAAAGATAATTCTTTCTAATCTCTGCAATTTCTCGATTGATACCCACCCCATCGTCATTTTATCAGGTTTTAGGAAAGATCTGACGCCCTTTAAATTTTGACCATTTTTTCAACCCGCGACCTGTCGTTTTTTTTCTGGTTTTTGAAGTAAACTCCGAAGATTAAAATTCTTTGGAAAAAAGATAATTCTTTCTAATCTCTGAAATTTCTCGATCAATACCCACCCCATCGTGGTCAAAATGGGGTGGGTTTTAGGAAAGATCTGACGCCCTTTAAATTTTGACCATTTTTTAACCCGCGACCTGTCATTTTTTTCTGGTTTTTGAAGTAAACTCCGAAGATTAAAATTCTTTGGAACAAAGATAATTCTTTCTAATCTCTGCAATTTCTCGATTAATACCCACACCATCGTCATTTTATCAGTCTTTAAGAAAGATCTGAACCTCTTTAAATTTTGACCATTTCTTCAACCCGCGACCTGTCGTTTTTTTCTGGTTTTTGGCATCACCTCCGGAGCTGAAATTTCTTTGAAACAAAGATAATTCTTTCTAATATCTGCAATTTCTCGATCAATACCCACCCCAATGTCATTTTATCAGGTTTTAGGAAAGATCTGACGCCCTTTAAATTTTGACCAATTTTTCAACCCGCGACCTGTCGTTTTTTTCTGGTTTTTGAATTAACCTCCGGAGCTGAAATTTCTTTGAAACAAAGATAATTCTTTCTAATCTCTGCAATTTCTCGATCAATACCCACCCCATCGTCATTTTATCAGTCTTTAAGAAAGATCTGACGCCCTTAAAATTTTGACCATTTTTTCAACCCGCGACCTGTCGTTTTTTTCTGATCTTTGATGTAACCTCCGAAGCTGAAATTTCTTTGGAACAAAGATAATTGTTTCTAATGTCTGCAATTTCTCGATTAATACCAACCCCATCATCATTTTATCAGGTATTAGGAAAGATCTGACGCCCTTTAAATTTTGACCATTTTTCCAACCCGCGACCTGTCGTTTTTTTCTGGTTTTTGAATTAAGCTCCGGAGCTGAAATTTCTTTGGAACAAAGATAATTCTTTCTAATCTCTGCAATTTCTCGATTGATACCCACCCCATCGTCATTTTATCAGGTTTTAGGAAAGATCTGACGCCCTTTAAATTTTGACCATTTTTTCAACCCGCGACCTGTCGTTTTTTTCTGGTTTTTGAAGTAAACTCCGAAGATTAAAATTCTTTGGAACAAAGATAATTCTTTCTAATCTCTGCAATTTCTCGATTAATACCCACCCCATCATCATTTTATCAGGTATTAGGAAAGATCTTACGCCCTTTAAATTTTGACCATTTTTTCAACCTGCGACCTGTCGTTTTTTTCTGGTTTTTGAATTAACCTCCGGAGCTGAAATTTCTTTGTAACAAAGATAATTCTTTCTAATCTCTGCAATTTCTCAATCAATACCCACCCCAATGTCATTTTATCAGGTTTTAGGAAAGATCTGACGCCCTTTAAATTTTGACCATTTTTTCAACCCGCGACCTGTCGTTTTTTTCTGGTTTTTGAAGTAAACTCCGAAGATTAAAATTCTTTGGAACAAAGATAATTCTTTCTAATCTCTGCAATTTCTCGATTAATACCCACACCATCGTCATTTTATCAGTCTTTAAGAAAGATCTAAAGCTCTTTAAATTTTGACCATTTTTTCAACCCGCGACCTGTCGTTTTTTTCTTGTTTTTAACGTAACCTCAGTAGCTGAAATGTCTTTGGAAAAAAGATAATTCTTTCTAATCTCTGCAATTTCTCGATTAATACCCACCCCGTCGTCATTTTATCAGGTTTTAGGAAAGATCTGACGCCCTTTAAATTTTGACCATTTTTTCAACCCGCGACCTGTCGTTTTTTTCTGGTTTTTGGCATCACCTCCGGAGCTGAAATTTCTTTGAAACAAAGATAATTCTTTCTAATCTCTGCAATTTCTCGATCGATACCCACCCCATCGTCATTTTATCAGGTCTTAGGAAAGATCTGACGCCCTTTAAATTTTGACCATTTTTTCAACCCGCGACCTGTCGTTTTTTTCTGGTTTTTGAATTAACCTCCGGAGCTGAAATTTCTTTGAAACAAAGATAATTCTTTCTAATCTCTGCAATTTCTCGATCAATACCCACCCCATCGTCATTTTATCAGGTTTTAGGAAAGATCTGACGCCCTTTAAATTTTGACCATTTTTTCAACCCGCGACCTGTCGTTTTTTTCTGGTTTTTGAAGTAAACTCCGAAGATAAAAATTCTTTGGAACAAAGATAATTCTTTCTAATCTCTGCAATTTCTCGATTAATACCCACACCATCGTCATTTTATCAGTCTTTAAGAAAGATCTAAAGCTCTTTAAATTTTGACCATTTTTTCAACCCGCGACCTGTCGTTTTTTTCTTGTTTTTAACGTAACCTCAGTAGCTGAAATGTCTTTGGAAAAAAGATAATTCTTTCTAATCTCTGCAATTTCTCGATTAATACCCACCCCGTCGTCATTTTATCAGGTTTTAGGAAAGATCTGACGCCCTTTAAATTTTGACCATTTTTTCAACCCGCGACCTGTCGTTTTTTTCTGGTTTTTGGCATCACCTCCGGAGCTGAAATTTCTTTGAAACAAAGATAATTCTTTCTAATCTCTGCAATTTCTCGATCAATACCCACCCCAATGTCATTTTATCAGGTTTTAGGAAAGATCTGACGCCCTTTAAATTTTGACCATTTTTTCAACCCGCGACCTGTCATTTTTTTCTGGTTTTTGAAGGAACCTCCGAAGATTAAAATTCTTTGGAACAAAGATAATTCTTTCTAATCTCTGCAATTTCTCGATTAATACCCACACCATCGTCATTTTATCAGTCTTTAAGAAAGATCTGACGCCCTTTAAATTTTGACCATTTTTTTTACCCGTGACCTGTCGTTTTTTTCTGGTTTTTGGCATCACCTCCGGAGCTGAAATTTCTTTGATAAAAGAAAAAGAAAAAAGATAATTCTTTCTAATCTCTGCAATTTCTCGATCAATACCCACCCCAATGTCATTTTAACAGGTTTTAGGAAAGATCTGACGCCCTTTAAATTTTGACCATTTTTTCAACCCGCGACCTGTCGTTTTTTTCTGATCTTTGATGTAACCTCCGAAGCTGAAATTTCTTTGGAACAAAGATAATTCTTTCTAATCTCTGCAATTTCTCGATTAATACCCACACCATCGTCATTTTATCAGTCTTTAAGAAAGATCTAAAGCTCTTTAAATTTTGACCATTTTTTCAACCCGCGACCTGTCGTTTTTTTCTGGTTTTTGGCATCACCTCCGGAGCTGAAATTTCTTTGAAACAAAGATAATTCTTTCTAATCTCTGCAATTTCTCGATCAATACCCACCCCAATGTCATTTTATCAGGTTTTAGGAAGGATCTGACGCCCTTTAAATTTTGACCATTTTTTCAACCCGCGACCTGTCATTTTTTTCTGGTTTTTGAAGGAACCTCCGAAGATTAAAATTCTTTGGAACAAAGATAATTCTTTCTAATCTCTGCAATTTCCCGATTAATACCCACACCATCGTCATTTTATCAGTCTTTAAGAAAGATCTGACGCCCTTTAAATTTTGACCATTTTTTTTACCCGTGACCTGTCGTTTTTTTCTGGTTTTTGGCATCACCTCCGGAGCTGAAATTTCTTTGAAACAAAGATAATTCTTTCTAATCTCTGCAATTTCTCGATCAATACCCACCCCAATGTCATTTTAACAGGTTTTAGGAAAGATCTGACGCCCTTTAAATTTTGACCATTTTTTCAACCCGCGACCTGTCGTTTTTTTCTGATCTTTGATGTAACCTCCGAAGCTGAAATTTCTTTGGAACAAAGATAATTGTTTCTAATCTCTGCAATTTCTCGATTAATACCATACCCCATCATCATTTTATCAGGTATTAGGAAAGATCTGACGCCCTTTAAATTTTGACCATTTTTTCAACCCGCGACCTGTCGTTTTTTTTCTGGTTTTTGAAGTAAACTCCGAAGATTAAAATTCTTTGAAACAAAGATAATTCTTTCTAATCTCTGCAATTTCTCGATCAATACCCACCCCAATGTCATTTTATCAGGTTTTAGGAAAGTTCTGACGCCCTTTAAATTTTGACCATTCTTTTAACCCGCGACCTGTCGTTTTTTTCTGGTTTTTGAATTAACCTCCGGAGCTGAAATTTCTTTGGAACAAAGATAATTCTTTCTAATCTCTGCAATTTCTCGATTGATACCCACCCCATCGTCATTTTATCAGGTTTTAGGAAAGATCTGACGCCCTTTAAATTTTGACCATTTTTTAACCCGCGACCTGTCATTTTTTTCTGGTTTTTGAAGTAAACTCCGAAGATTAAAATTCTTTGGAACAAAGATAATTCTTTCTAATCTCTGCAATTTCTCGATTAATACCCACACCATCGTCATTTTATCAGTCTTTAAGAAAGATCTGAACCTCTTTAAATTTTGACCATTTCTTCAACCCGCGACCTGTCGTTTTTTTCTGGTCTTTAAGAAAGATCTGACGCCCTTAAAATTTTGACCATTTTTTCAACCTGCGACCTGTCGTTTTTTTCTGATCTTTGATGTAACCTCCGAAGCTGAAATTTCTTTGGAACAAAGATAATTGTTTCTAATCTCTGCAATTTCTCGATTAATACCAACCCCATCATCATTTTATCAGGTATTAGGAAAGATCTGACGCCCTTTAAATTTTGACCATTTTTTCAACCCGCGACCTGTCGTTTTTTTTCTGGTTTTTGAAGTAAACTCCGAAGATTAAAATTCTTTGAAACAAAGATAATTCTTTCTAATCTCTGCAATTTCTCGATCAATACCCACCCCAATGTCATTTTATCAGGTTTTAGGAAAGTTCTGACGCCCTTTAAATTTTGACCATTCTTTTAACCCGCGACCTGTCGTTTTTTTCTGGTTTTTGAATTAACCTCCGGAGCTGAAATTTCTTTGGAACAAAGATAATTCTTTCTAATCTCTGCAATTTCTCGATTGATACCCACCCCATCGTCATTTTATCAGGTTTTAGGAAAGAATTTCTCGATTAATACCCACACCATCGTCATTTTATCAGTCTTTAAGAAAGATCTGAAGCTCTTTAAATTTTGACCATTTTTTCAACCCGCGACCTGTCGTTTTTTTCTGGTTTTTGAAGTAATCTCCGAAGCTGAAATTTCTTTGGAACAAAGATAATTCTTTCTAATCTCTGCAATTTCTCGATTAATACCCACACCATCGTCATTTTATCAGTCTTTAAGAAAGATCTAAAGCTCTTTAAATTTTGACCATTTTTTCAACCCGCGACCTGTCGTTTTTTTCTGGTTTTTAACGTAACCTCAGGAGCTGAAATTTCTTTGCAACTAAGATAATTCTTTCTAATCTCTGAAATTTCTCGATCAATACCCACCCCATCGTCATTTTATCAGGTTTGAGGAAAGATCTGACGCCCTTTAAATTTTGACCATTTTTTCAACCCGCGACCTGTCGTTTTTTTCTTGTTTTTAACGTAACCTCAGGAGCTGAAATGTCATTGGAAAAAAGATAATTCTTTCTAATCTCTGCAATTTCTCGATTAATACCCACCCTAATGTCATTTTATCAGGTTTTAGGAAAGATCTGACGCCCTTTAAATTTTGACCATTTTTTCAACCCGCGACCTGTCGTTTTTTTCTGGTTTTTGAATTAACCTCCGGAGCTGAAATTTCTTTGGAACAAAGATAATTCTTTCTAATTTCTGCAATTCCTCGATTGATACCCACCACATCGTCATATTATCAGGTTTTAGGAAAGATCTGAAGCCCTTTAAATTTTGACCATTTTTTCAACCCGCGACCTGTCGTTTTTTTCTGGTTTTTGAATTAACCTCCGGAGCTGAAATTTCTTTGAAACAAAGATAATTCTTTCTAATCTCTGCAATTTCTCGATCAATACCCACCCCAATGTCATTTTATCAGGTTTTAGGAAAGATCTGACGCCCTTTAAATTTTGACCATTTCTTGAACCCGCGACCTGTCGTTTTTTTCTGGTTTTTGAAGTAAACTCCGAAGATTAAAATTCTTTGGAACAAAGATAATTCTTTCTAATCTCTGCAATTTCTCGATTAATACCCACACCATCGTCATTTTATCAGTCTTTAAGAAATATCTGAACCTCTTTAAATTTTGACCATTTCTTCAACCCGCGACCTGTCGTTTTTTTCTGGTTTTTGGCATCACCTCCGGAGCTGAAATTTCTTTGAAACAAAGATAATTCTTTCTAATATCTGCAATTTCTCGATCAATACCCACCCCAATGTCATTTTATCAGGTTTTAGGAAAGATCTGACGCCCTTTAAATTTTGACCATTTTTTCAACCCGCAACCTGTCGTTTTTTTCTGGTTTTTGAATTAACCTCCGGAGCTGAAATTTCTTTGAAACAAAGATAATTCTTTCTAATCTCTGCAATTTCTCGATCAATACCCACCCCAATGTCATTTTATCAGGTTTTAGGAAAGATCTGACGCCCTTTAAATTTTGACCATTCTTTTAACCTGCGACCTGTCGTTTTTTTCTGGTTTTTGAATTAACCTCCGGAGCTGAAATTTCTTTGGAACAAAGATAATTCTTTCTAATCTCTGCAATTTTTCGATTGATACCCACCCCATCGTCATTTTATCAGGTTTTAGGAAAGATCTGACGCCCTTTAAATTTTGACCATTTTTTCAACCCGCGACCTGTCGTTTTTTTCTGGTTTTTGAAGTAAACTCCGAAGATTAAAATTCTTTGGAACAAAGATAATTCTTTCTAATCTCTGCAATTTCTCGATTAATACCCACCCCATCATCATTTTATCAGGTATTAGGAAAGATCTTACGCCCTTTAAATTTTGACCATTTTTTCAACCTGCGACCTGTCGTTTTTTTCTGGTTTTTGAATTAACCTCCGGAGCTGAAATTTCTTTGAAACAAAGATAATTCTTTCTAATCTCTGCAATTTCTCGATCAATACCCACCCCAATGTCATTTTAACAGGTTTTAGGAAAGATCTGACGCCCTTTAAATTTTGACCATTTTTTCAACCCGCGACCTGTCGTTTTTTTCTGATCTTTGATGTAACCTCCGAAGCTGAAATTTCTTTGGAACAAAGATAATTGTTTCTAATCTCTGCAATTTCTTGATTAATACCATACCCCATCATCATTTTATCAGGTATTAGGAAAGATCTGACGCCCTTTAAATTTTGACCATTTTTTCAACCCGCGACCTGTCGTTTTTTTCTGGTTTTTGAATTAACCTCTGGAGCTGAAATTTCTTTGGAACAAAGATAATTCTTTCTAATCTCTGCAATTTCTCGATTGATACCCACCCCATCGTCATTTTATCAGGTTTTAGGAAAGATCTGATGCCATTTAAATTTTGACCATTTTTTCAACCCGCGACCTGTCGTTTTTTTCTGGTTTTTGAATTAACCTCCGGAGCTGAAATTTCTTTGAAACAAAGATAATTATTTCTAATCTCTGCAATTTCTCGATCAATACCCACCCCAATGTCATTTTATCAGGTTTTAGGAAAGATCTGACGCCCTTTAAATTTTGACCATTTTTTCAACCCGCGACCTGTCGTTTTTTTCTGGTTTTTGAATTAACCTCCAGAGCTGAAATTTCTTTGGAACAAAGATAATTCTTTCTAATCTCTGCAATTTCTCGATTGATACCCACCCCATCGTCATTTTATCAGGTTTTAGGAAAGATCTGACGCCCTTTAAATTTTGACCATTTTTTCAACCCGCGACCTGTCGTTTTTTTCTGGTTTTTGAAGTAAACTCCGAAGATTAAAATTCTTTGGAAAAAAGATAATTCTTTCTAATCTCTGAAATTTCTCGATCAATACCCACCCCATCGTCATTTTATCAGGTTTGAGGAAAGATCTGACGCCCTTTAAATTTTGACCATTTTTTCAACCCGCGACCTGTCGTTTTTTTCTTGTTTTTAACGTAACCTCAGGAGCTGAAATGTCATTGGAAAAAAGATAATTCTTTCTAATCTCTGCAATTTCTCGATTAATACCCACCCCATCGTCATTTTATCATGTTTTAGGAAAGATCTGACGCCCTTTAAATTTTGACCATTTTTTCAACCCGCGACCTGTCGTTTTTTTCTGGTTTTTGGCATCACCTCCGGAGCTAAAATTTCTTTGAAACAAAGATAATTCTTTCTAATCTCTGCAATTTCTCGATTGATACCCACCCCATCGTCATTTTATCAGGTTTTAGGAAAGATCTGACGCCCTTTAAATTTTGACCATTTTTTCAACCCGCGACCTGTCGTTTTTTTCTGGTTTTTGAATTAACCTCCGGAGCTGAAATTTCTTTGGAACAAAGATAATTCTTTCTAATTTCTGCAATTCCTCGATTGATACCCACCCCATCGTCATTTTATCAGGTTTTAGGAAAGATCTGACGCCCTTTAAATTTTGACCATTTTTTAACCCGCGACCTGTCGTTTTTTTCTGGTTTTTGAAGTAAACTCCGGAGATTAAAATTCTTTGGAACAAAGATAATTCTTTCTAATCTCTGCAATTTCTCGATTAATACCCACACCATCGTCATTTTATCAGTCTTTAAGAAAGATCTGACGCCCTTTAAATTTTGACCATTTTTTCAACCCGCGACCTGTCGTTTTTTCCTGGTTTTTGAATTAACCTACGGAGCTGAAATTTCTTTGAAACAAAGATAATTCTTTCTAATCTCTGCAATTTCTCGATCAATACCCACCCCAATGTCATTTTATCAGGTTTTAGGAAAGATCTGACGCCCTTTAAATTTTGACCATTTTTTCAACCCGCGACCTGTCGTTTTTTTTTGGTTTTTGAATTAACCTCCGGAGCTGAAATTTCTTTGAAACAAAGATAATTCTTTCTAATCTCTGCAATTTCTCGATCAATACCCACCCCATCGTCATTTTATCAGTCTTTAAGAAAGATCTGACGCCCTTAAAATTTTGACCATTTTTTCAACCTGCGACCTGTCGTTTTTTTCTGATCTTTGATGTAACCTCCGAAGCTGAAATTTCTTTGGAACAAAGATAATTGTTTCTAATCTCTGCAATTTCTCGATTAATACCAACCCCATCATCATTTTATCAGGTATTAGGAAAGATCTGACGCCCTTTAAATTTTGACCATTTTTTCAACCCGCGACCTGTCGTTTTTTTTCTGGTTTTTGAAGTTAACTCCGAAGATTAAAATTCTTTGAAACAAAGATAATTCTTTCTAATCTCTGCAATTTCTCGATCAATACCCACCCCAATGTCATTTTATCAGGTTTTAGGAAAGTTCTGACGCCCTTTAAATTTTGACCATTCTTTTAACCCGCGACCTGTCGTTTTTTTCTGGTTTTTGAATTAACCTCCGGAGCTGAAATTTCTTTGGAACAAAGATAATTCTTTCTAATCTCTGCAATTTCTCGATTGATACCCACCCCATCGTCATTTTATCAGGTTTTAGGAAAGATCTGACGCCCTTTAAATTTTGACCATTTTTTAACCCGCGACCTGTCATTTTTTTCTGGTTTTTGAAGTAAACTCCGAAGATTAAAATTCTTTGGAACAAAGATAATTCTTTCTAATCTCTGCAATTTCTCGATTAATACCCACCCCATCGTCATTTTATCAGTCTTTAAGAAAGATCTGAAGCTCTTTAAATTTTGACCATTTTTTCAACCCGCGACCTGTCGTTTTTTTCTGGTTTTTGGCATCACCTCCGGAGCTGAAATTTCTTTGAAACAAAGATAATTCTTTCTAATATCTGCAATTTCTCGATCAATACCCACCCCAATGTCATTTTATCAGGTTTTAGGAAAGATCTGACGCCCTTTAAATTTTGACCAATTTTTCAACCCGCGACCTGTCGTTTTTTTCTGGTTTTTGAATTAACCTCCGGAGCTGAAATTTCTTTGAAACAAAGATAATTCTTTCTAATCTCTGCAATTTCTCGATCAATACCCACCCCATCGTCATTTTATCAGTCTTTAAGAAAGATCTGACGCCCTTAAAATTTTGACCATTTTTTCAACCCGCGACCTGTCGTTTTTTTCTGATCTTTGATGTAACCTCCGAAGCTGAAATTTCTTTGGAACAAAGATAATTGTTTCTAATGTCTGCAATTTCTCGATTAATACCAACCCCATCATCATTTTATCAGGTATTAGGAAAGATCTGACGCCCTTTAAATTTTGACCATTTTTCCAACCCGCGACCTGTCGTTTTTTTCTGGTTTTTGAATTAAGCTCCGGAGCTGAAATTTCTTTGGAACAAAGATAATTCTTTCTAATCTCTGCAATTTCTCGATTGATACCCACCCCATCGTCATTTTATCAGGTTTTAGGAAAGATCTGACGCCCTTTAAATTTTGACCATTTTTTCAACCCGCGACCTGTCGTTTTTTTCTGGTTTTTGAAGTAAACTCCGAAGATTAAAATTCTTTGGAACAAAGATAATTCTTTCTAATCTCTGCAATTTCTCGATTAATACCCACCCCATCATCATTTTATCAGGTATTAGGAAAGATCTTACGCCCTTTAAATTTTGACCATTTTTTCAACCTGCGACCTGTCGTTTTTTTCTGGTTTTTGAATTAACCTCCGGAGCTGAAATTTCTTTGTAACAAAGATAATTCTTTCTAATCTCTGCAATTTCTCAATCAATACCCACCCCAATGTCATTTTATCAGGTTTTAGGAAAGATCTGACGCCCTTTAAATTTTGACCATTTTTTCAACCCACGACCTGTCGTTTTTTTCTGGTTTTTGAATTAACCTCCGGAGCTGAAATTTCTTTGGAACAAAGATAATTCTTTCTAATCTCTGCAATTTCTCGATTGATACCCACCCCATCGTCATTTTATCAGGTTTTAGGAAAGATCTGACGCCCTTTAAATTTTGACCATTTTTTCAACCCGCGACCTGTCGTTTTTTTCTTGTTTTTGAAGTAAACTCCGAAGATTAAAATTCTTTGGAACAAAGATAATTCTTTCTAATCTCTGCAATTTCTCGATTAATACCCACACCATCGTCATTTTATCAGTCTTTAAGAAAGATCTGAAGCTCTTTAAATTTTGACCATTTTTTCAACCCGCGACCTGTCGTTTTTTTCTGGTTTTTGAAGTAATCTCCGAAGCTGAAATTTCTTTGGAACAAAGATAATTCTTTCTAATCTCTGCAATTTCTCGATTAATACCCACACCATCGTCATTTTATCAGTCTTTAAGAAAGATCTAAAGCTCTTTAAATTTTGACCATTTTTTCAACCCGCGACCTGTCGTTTTTTTCTGGTTTTTAACGTAACCTCAGGAGCTGAAATTTCTTTGCAACTAAGATAATTCTTTCTAATCTCTGAAATTTCTCGATCAATACCCACCCCATCGTCATTTTATCAGGTTTGAGGAAAGATCTGACGCCCTTTAAATTTTGACCATTTTTTCAACCCGCGACCTGTCGTTTTTTTCTTGTTTTTAACGTAACCTCAGGAGCTGAAATGTCATTGGAAAAAAGATAATTCTTTCTAATCTCTGCAATTTCTCGATTAATACCCACCCTAATGTCATTTTATCAGGTTTTAGGAAAGATCTGACGCCCTTTAAATTTTGACCATTTTTTCAACCCGCGACCTGTCGTTTTTTTCTGGTTTTTGAATTAACCTCCGGAGCTGAAATTTCTTTGGAACAAAGATAATTCTTTCTAATTTCTGCAATTCCTCGATTGATACCCACCACATCGTCATATTATCAGGTTTTAGGAAAGATCTGACGCCCTTTAAATTTTGACCATTTTTTCAACCCGCGACCTGTCGTTTTTTTCTGGTTTTTGAATTAACCTCCGGAGCTGAAATTTCTTTGTAACAAAGATAATTCTTTCTAATCTCTGCAATTTCTCAATCAATACCCACCCCAATGTCATTTTATCAGGTTTTAGGAAAGATCTGACGCCCTTTAAATTTTGACCATTTTTTCAACCCACGACCTGTCGTTTTTTTCTGGTTTTTGAATTAACCTCCGGAGCTGAAATTTCTTTGGAACAAAGATAATTCTTTCTAATCTCTGCAATTTCTCGATTGATACCCACCCCATC
This sequence comes from Euthynnus affinis, assembly GCA_029490765.1. NCBI lineage: Eukaryota > Metazoa > Chordata > Actinopteri > Scombriformes > Scombridae > Euthynnus > Euthynnus affinis. Next base: position 707,252 of record JARJJI010000031.1, read on the forward strand.
GTCATTTTATCAGGTTTTAGGAAAGATCTGACGCCCTTTAAATTTTGACCATTTTTTCAACCCGCGACCTGTCGTTTTTTTCTGGTTTTTGAAGTAAACTCCGAAGATTAAAATTCTTTGGAACAAAGATAATTCTTTCTAATCTCTGCAATTTCTCGATTAATACCCACACCATCGTCATTTTATCAGTCTTTAAGAAAGATCTGAAGCTCTTTAAATTTTGACCATTTTTTCAACCCGCGACCTGTCGTTTTTTTCTGGTTTTTGAAGTAATCTCCGAAGCTGAAATTTCTTTGGAACAAAGATAATTCTTTCTAATCTCTGCAATTTCTCGATTAATACCCACACCATCGTCATTTTATCAGTCTTTAAGAAAGATCTAAAGCTCTTTAAATTTTGACCATTTTTTCAACCCGCGACCGGTCGTTTTTTTCTGGTTTTTAACGTAACCTCAGGAGCTGAAATTTCTTTGCAACTAAGATAATTCTTTCTAATCTCTGAAATTTCTCGATCAATACCCACCCCATCGTCATTTTATCAGGTTTGAGGAAAGATCTGACGCCCTTTAAATTTTGACCATTTTTTCAACCCGCGACCTGTCGTTTTTTTCTTGTTTTTAACGTAACCTCAGGAGCTGAAATGTCATTGGAAAAAAGATAATTCTTTCTAATCTCTGCAATTTCTCGATTAATACCCACCCTAATGTCATTTTATCAGGTTTTAGGAAAGATCTGACGCCCTTTAAATTTTGACCATTTTTTCAACCCGCGACCTGTCGTTTTTTTCTGGTTTTTGAATTAACCTCCGGAACTGAAATTTCTTTGGAACAAAGATAATTCTTTCTAATTTCTGCAATTCCTCGATTGATACCCACCACATCGTCATATTATCAGGTTTTAGGAAAGATCTGACGCCCTTTAAATTTTGACCATTTTTTCAACCCGCGACCTGTCGTTTTTTTCTGGTTTTTGAATTAACCTCCGGAGCTGAAATTTCTTTGAAACAAAGATAATTCTTTCTAATCTCTGCAATTTCTCGATCAATACCCACCCCAATGTCATTTTATCAGGTTTTAGGAAAGATCTGACGCCCTTTAAATTTTGACCATTTTTTCAACCCGCGACCTGTCGTTTTTTTCTGGTTTTTGAAGTAAACTCCGAAGATTAAAATTCTTTGGAACAAAGATAATTCTTTCTAATCTCTGCAATTTCTCGATTAATACCCACACCATCGTCATTTTATCAGTCTTTAAGAAATATCTGAACCTCTTTAAATTTTGACCATTTCTTCAACCCGCGACCTGTCGTTTTTTTCTGGTTTTTGGCATCACCTCCGGAGCTGAAATTTCTTTGAAACAAAGATAATTCTTTCTAATATCTGCAATTTCTCGATCAATACCCACCCCAATGTCATTTTATCAGGTTTTAGGAAAGATCTGACGCCCTTTAAATTTTGACCATTTTTTCAACCCGCAACCTGTCGTTTTTTTCTGGTTTTTGAATTAACCTCCGGAGCTGAAATTTCTTTGGAACAAAGATAATTCTTTCTAATCTCTGCAATTTTTCGATTGATACCCACCCCATCGTCATTTTATCAGGTTTTAGGAAAGATCTGACGCCCTTTAAATTTTGACCATTTTTTCAACCCGCGACCTGTCGTTTTTTTCTGGTTTTTGAAGTAAACTCCGAAGATTAAAATTCTTTGGAAAAAAGATAATTCTTTCTAATCTCTGCAATTTCTCGATTAATACCCACCCCATCATCATTTTATCAGGTATTAGGAAAGATCTTACGCCCTTTAAATTTTGACCATTTTTTCAACCTGCGACCTGTCGTTTTTTTCTGGTTTTTGAATTAACCTCCGGAGCTGAAATTTCTTTGAAACAAAGATAATTCTTTCTAATCTCTGCAATTTCTCAATCAATACCCACCCCAATGTCATTTTATCAGGTTTTAGGAAAGATCTGACGCCCTTTAAATTTTGACCATTTTTTCAACCCGCGACCTGTCGTTTTTTTCTGGTTTTTGAATTAACCTCCGGAGCTGAAATTTCTTTGGAACAAAGATAATTCTTTCTAATCTCTGCAATTTCTCGATTGATACCCACCCCATCGTCATTTTATCAGGTTTTAGGAAAGATCTGACGCCCTTTAAATTTTGACCATTTTTTCAACCCGCGACCTGTCGTTTTTTTCTGGTTTTTGAAGTAAACTCCGAAGATTAAAATTCTTTGGAACAAAGATAATTCTTTCTAATCTCTGCAATTTCTCGATTAATACCCACACCATCGTCATTTTATCAGTCTTTAAGAAAGATCTGAAGCTCTTTAAATTTTGACCATTTTTTCAACCCGCGACCTGTCGTTTTTTTCTGGTTTTTGAAGTAATCTCCGAAGCTGAAAATTCTTTGGAACAAAGATAATTCTTTCTAATCTCTGCAATTTCTCGATTAATACCCACACCATCGTCATTTTATCAGTCTTTAAGAAAGATCTAAAGCTCTTTAAATTTTGACCATTTTTTCAACCCGCGACCTGTCGTTTTTTTCTGGTCTTTAACGTAACCTCAGGAGCTGAAATTTCTTTGGAACTAAGATAATTCTTTCTAATCTCTGAAATTTCTCGATCAATACCCACCCCATCGTCATTTTATCAGGTTTGAGGAAAGATCTGACGCCCTTTAAATTTTGACCATTTTTTCAACCCGCGACCTGTCGTTTTTTTCTTGTTTTTAACGTAACCTCAGGAGCTGAAATGTCATTGGAAAAAAGATAATTCTTTCTAATCTCTGCAATTTCTCGATTAATACCCACCCTAATGTCATTTTATCAGGTTTTAGGAAAGATCTGACGCCCTTTAAATTTTGACCATTTTTTCAACCCGCGACCTGTCGTTTTTTTCTGGTTTTTGAATTAACCTCCGGAGCTGAAATTTCTTTGGAACAAAGATAATTCTTTCTAATTTCTGCAATTCCTCGATTGATACCCACCCCATCGTCATATTATCAGGTTTTAGGAAAGATCTGACGCCCTTTAAATTTTGACCATTTTTTCAACCCGCGACCTGTCGTTTTTTTCTGGTTTTTGAATTAACCTCCGGAGCTGAAATTTCTTTGAAACAAAGATAATTCTTTCTAATCTCTGCAATTTCTCGATCAATACCCACCCCAATGTCATTTTATCAGGTTTTAGGAAAGATCTGACGCCCTTTAAATTTTGACCATTTTTTCAACCCGCGACCTGTCGTTTTTTTCTGGTTTTTGAATTAAGCTCCGGAGCTGAAATTTCTTTGGAACAAAGATAATTCTTTCTAATCTCTGCAATTTCTCGATTGATACCCACCCCATCGTCATTTTATCAGGTTTTAGGAAAGATCTGACGCCCTTTAAATTTTGACCATTTTTTAACCCGCGACCTGTCGTTTTTTTCTGGTTTTTGAAGTAAACTCCGAAGATTAAAATTCTTTGGAACAAAGATAATTCTTTCTAATCTCTGCAATTTCTCGATTAATACCCACACCATCGTCATTTTATCAGTCTTTAAGAAAGATCTGAACCTCTTTAAATTTTGACCATTTCTTCAACCCGCGACCTGTCGTTTTTTTCTGGTTTTTGGCATCACCTCCGGAGCTGAAATTTCTTTGAAACAAAGATAATTCTTTCTAATATCTGCAATTTCTCGATCAATACCCACCCCAATGTCATTTTATCAGGTTTTAGGAAAGATCTGACGCCCTTTAAATTTTGACCATTTTTTCAACCCGCAACCTGTCGTTTTTTTCTGGTTTTTGAATTAACCTCCGGAGCTGAAATTTCTTTGGAACAAAGATAATTCTTTCTAATCTCTGCAATTTCTCGATCAATACCCACCCCAATGTCATTTTATCAGGTTTTAGGAAAGATCTGACGCCCTTTAAATTTTGACCATTCTTTTAACCCGCGACCTGTCGTTTTTTTCTGGTTTTTGAATTAACCTCCGGAGCTGAAATTTCTTTGGAACAAAGATAATTCTTTCTAATCTCTGCAATTTTTCGATTGATACCCACCCCATCGTCATTTTATCAGGTTTTAGGAAAGATCTGACGCCCTTTAAATTTTGACCATTTTTTCAACCCGCGACCTGTCGTTTTTTTCTGGTTTTTGAAGTAAACTCCGAAGATTAAAATTCTTTGGAACAAAGATAATTCTTTCTAATCTCTGCAATTTCTCGATTAATACCCACCCCATCATCATTTTATCAGGTATTAGGAAAGATCTTACGCCCTTTAAATTTTGACCATTTTTTCAACCTGCGACCTGTCGTTTTTTTCTGGTTTTTGAATTAACCTCCGGAGCTGAAATTTCTTTGAAACAAAGATAATTCTTTCTAATCTCTGCAATTTCTCAATCAATACCCACCCCAATGTCATTTTATCAGGTTTTAGGAAAGATCTGACGCCCTTTAAATTTTGACCATTTTTTCAACCCGCGACCTGTCGTTTTTTTCTGGTTTTTGAATTAACCTCCGGAGCTGAAATTTCTTTGGAACAAAGATAATTCTTTCTAATCTCTGCAATTTCTCGATTGATACCCACCCCATCGTCATTTTATCAGGTTCTAGGAAAGATCTGACGCCCTTTAAATTTTGACCATTTTTTCAACCCGCGACCTGTCGTTTTTTTCTGGTTTTTGAAGTAAACTCCGAAGATTAAAATTCTTTGGAACAAAGATAATTCTTTCTAATCTCTGCAATTTCTCGATTAATACCCACACCATCGTCATTTTATCAGTCTTTAAGAAAGATCTGAAGCTCTTTAAATTTTGACCATTTTTTCAACCCGCGACCTGTCGTTTTTTTCTGGTTTTTGAAGTAATCTCCGAAGCTGAAAATTCTTTGGAACAAAGATAATTCTTTCTAATCTCTGCAATTTCTCGATTAATACCCACACCATCGTCATTTTATCAGTCTTTAAGAAAGATCTAAAGCTCTTTAAATTTTGACCATTTTTTCAACCCGCGACCTGTCGTTTTTTTCTGGTTTTTAACGTAACCTCAGGAGCTGAAATTTCTTTGCAACTAAGATAATTCTTTCTAATCTCTGAAATTTCTCGATCAATACCCACCCCATCGTCATTTTATCAGGTTTGAGGAAAGATCTGATGCCCTTTAAATTTTGACCATTTTTTCAACCCGCGACCTGTCGTTTTTTTCTTGTTTTTAACGTAACCTCAGGAGCTGAAATGTCATTGGAAAAAAGATAATTCTTTCTAATCTCTGCAATTTCTCGATTAATACCCACCCTAATGTCATTTTATCAGGTTTTAGGAAAGATCTGACGCCCTTTAAATTTTGACCATTTTTTCAACCCGCGACCTGTCGTTTTTTTCTGGTTTTTGAATTAACCTCCGGAGCTGAAATTTCTTTGGAACAAAGATAATTCTTTCTAATCTCTGCAATTTTTCGATTGATACCCACCCCATCGTCATTTTATCAGGTTTTAGGAAAGATCTGACGCCCTTTAAATTTTGACCATTTTTTCAACCCGCGACCTGTCGTTTTTTTCTGGTTTTTGAATTAACCTCCGGAGCTGAAATTTCTTTGAAACAAAGATAATTCTTTCTAATCTCTGCAATTTCTCGATCAATACCCACCCCAATGTCATTTTATCAGGTTTTAGGAAAGATCTGACGCCCTTTAAATTTTGACCATTTTTTCAACCCGCAACCTGTCGTTTTTTTCTGGTTTTTGAATTAACCTCCGGAGCTGAAATTTCTTTGGAACAAAGATAATTCTTTCTAATCTCTGCAATTTCTCGATCAATACCCACCCCAATGTCATTTTATCAGGTTTTAGGAAAGATCTGACGCCCTTTAAATTTTGACCATTTTTTCAACCCGCGACCTGTCGTTTTTTTCTGGTTTTTGAAGTAAACTCCGAAGATTAAAATTCTTTGGAACAAAGATAATTCTTTCTAATCTCTGCAATTTCTCGATTAATACCCACACCATCGTCATTTTATCAGTCTTTAAGAAAGATCTGAAGCTCTTTAAATTTTGACCATTTTTTCAACCCGCGACCTGTCGTTTTTTTCTGGTTTTTGAAGTAATCTCCGAAGCTGAAAATTCTTTGGAACAAAGATAATTCTTTCTAATCTCTGCAATTTCTCGATTAATACCCACACCATCGTCATTTTATCAGTCTTTAAGAAAGATCTAAAGCTCTTTAAATTTTGACCATTTTTTCAACCCGCGACCTGTCGTTTTTTTCTGGTTTTTAACGTAACCTCAGGAGCTGAAATTTCTTTGCAACTAAGATAATTCTTTCTAATCTCTGAAATTTCTCGATCAATACCCACCCCATCGTCATTTTATCAGGTTTGAGGAAAGATCTGACGCCCTTTAAATTTTGACCATTTTTTCAACCCGCGACCTGTCGTTTTTTTCTTGTTTTTAACGTAACCTCAGGAGCTGAAATGTCATTGGAAAAAAGATAATTCTTTCTAATCTCTGCAATTTCTCGATTAATACCCACCCTAATGTCATTTTATCAGGTTTTAGGAAAGATCTGACGCCCTTTAAATTTTGACCATTTTTTCAACCCGCGACCTGTCGTTTTTTTCTGGTTTTTGAATTAACCTCCGGAGCTGAAATTTCTTTGGAACAAAGATAATTCTTTCTAATCTCTGCAATTTTTCGATTGATACCCAACCCATCGTCATTTTATCAGGTTTTAGGAAAGATCTGACGCCCTTTAAATTTTGACCATTTTTTCAACCCGCGACCTGTCGTTTTTTTCTGGTTTTTGAATTAACCTCCGGAGCTGAAATTTCTTTGAAACAAAGATAATTCTTTCTAATCTCTGCAATTTCTCGATCAATACCCACCCCAATGTCATTTTATCAGGTTTTAGGAAAGATCTGACGCCCTTTAAATTTTGACCATTTTTTCAACCCGCAACCTGTCGTTTTTTTCTGGTTTTTGAATTAACCTCCGGAGCTGAAATTTCTTTGAAACAAAGATAATTCTTTCTAATCTCTGCAATTTCTCGATCAATACCCACCCCAATGTCATTTTATCAGGTTTTAGGAAAGATCTGACGCCCTTTAAATTTTGACCATTTTTTCAACCCGCAACCTGTCGTTTTTTTCTGGTTTTTGAATTAACCTCCGGAGCTGAAATTTCTTTGGAACAAAGATAATTCTTTCTAATTTCTGCAATTTCTCGATTGATACCCACCCCATCGTCATATTATCAGGTTTTAGGAAAGATCTGACGCCCTTTAAATTTTGACCATTTTTTCAACCCGCGACCTGTCGTTTTTTTCTGGTTTTTGAAGGAACCTCCGAAGATTAAAATTCTTTGGAACAAAGATAATTCTTTCTTATCTCTGCAATTTCTCGATTAATACCCACACCATCGTCATTTTATCAGTCTTTAAGAAAGATGTGAACCTCTTTAAATTTTGACCATTTCTTCAACCCGCGACCTGTCGTTTTTTTCTGGTTTTTGGCATCACCTCCGGAGCTGAAATTTCTTTGAAACAAAGATAATTCTTTCTAATCTCTGCAATTTCTTGATCAATACCCACCCCAATGTCATTTTATCAGGTTTTAGGAAAGATCTGACGCCCTTTAAATTTTGACCATTTTTTCAACCCGCGACCTGTCGTTTTTTTCTTGTTTTTAACGTAACCTCAGGAGCTGAAATGTCATTGGAAAAAAGATAATTCTTTCTAATCTCTGCAATTTCTCGATTAATACCCACCCTAATGTCATTTTATCAGGTTTTAGGAAAGATCTGACGCCCTTTAAATTTTGACCATTTTTTCAACCCGCGACCTGTCGTTTTTTTCTGGTTTTTGAATTAACCTCCGGAGCTGAAATTTCTTTGGAACAAAGATAATTCTTTCTAATCTCTGCAATTTTTCGATTGATACCCACCCCATCGTCATTTTATCAGGTTTTAGGAAAGATCTGACGCCCTTTAAATTTTGACCATTTTTTCAACCCGCGACCTGTCGTTTTTTTCTGGTTTTTGAATTAACCTCCGGAGCTGAAATTTCTTTGAAACAAAGATAATTCTTTCTAATCTCTGCAATTTCTCGATCAATACCCACCCCAATGTCATTTTATCAGGTTTTAGGAAAGATCTGACGCCCTTTAAATTTTGACCATTTTTTCAACCCGCAACCTGTCGTTTTTTTCTGGTTTTTGAATTAACCTCCGGAGCTGAAATTTCTTTGGAACAAAGATAATTCTTTCTAATCTCTGCAATTTCTCGATCAATACCCACCCCAATGTCATTTTATCAGGTTTTAGGAAAGATCTGACGCCCTTTAAATTTTGACCATTTTTTCAACCCGCGACCTGTCGTTTTTTTCTGGTTTTTGAAGTAAACTCCGAAGATTAAAATTCTTTGGAACAAAGATAATTCTTTCTAATCTCTGCAATTTCTCGATTAATACCCACACCATCGTCATTTTATCAGTCTTTAAGAAAGATCTGAAGCTCTTTAAATTTTGACCATTTTTTCAACCCGCGACCTGTCGTTTTTTTCTGGTTTTTGAAGTAATCTCCGAAGCTGAAAATTCTTTGGAACAAAGATAATTCTTTCTAATCTCTGCAATTTCTCGATTAATACCCACACCATCGTCATTTTATCAGTCTTTAAGAAAGATCTAAAGCTCTTTAAATTTTGACCATTTTTTCAACCCGCGACCTGTCGTTTTTTTCTGGTTTTTAACGTAACCTCAGGAGCTGAAATTTCTTTGCAACTAAGATAATTCTTTCTAATCTCTGAAATTTCTCGATCAATACCCACCCCATCGTCATTTTATCAGGTTTGAGGAAAGATCTGACGCCCTTTAAATTTTGACCATTTTTTCAACCCGCGACCTGTCGTTTTTTTCTTGTTTTTAACGTAACCTCAGGAGCTGAAATGTCATTGGAAAAAAGATAATTCTTTCTAATCTCTGCAATTTCTCGATTAATACCCACCCTAATGTCATTTTATCAGGTTTTAGGAAAGATCTGACGCCCTTTAAATTTTGACCATTTTTTCAACCCGCGACCTGTCGTTTTTTTCTGGTTTTTGAATTAACCTCCGGAGCTGAAATTTCTTTGGAACAAAGATAATTCTTTCTAATCTCTGCAATTTTTCGATTGATACCCAACCCATCGTCATTTTATCAGGTTTTAGGAAAGATCTGACGCCCTTTAAATTTTGACCATTTTTTCAACCCGCGACCTGTCGTTTTTTTCTGGTTTTTGAATTAACCTCCGGAGCTGAAATTTCTTTGAAACAAAGATAATTCTTTCTAATCTCTGCAATTTCTCGATCAATACCCACCCCAATGTCATTTTATCAGGTTTTAGGAAAGATCTGACGCCCTTTAAATTTTGACCATTTTTTCAACCCGCAACCTGTCGTTTTTTTCTGGTTTTTGAATTAACCTCCGGAGCTGAAATTTCTTTGAAACAAAGATAATTCTTTCTAATCTCTGCAATTTCTCGATCAATACCCACCCCAATGTCATTTTATCAGGTTTTAGGAAAGATCTGACGCCCTTTAAATTTTGACCATTTTTTCAACCCGCAACCTGTCGTTTTTTTCTGGTTTTTGAATTAACCTCCGGAGCTGAAATTTCTTTGGAACAAAGATAATTCTTTCTAATTTCTGCAATTTCTCGATTGATACCCACCCCATCGTCATATTATCAGGTTTTAGGAAAGATCTGACGCCCTTTAAATTTTGACCATTTTTTCAACCCGCGACCTGTCGTTTTTTTCTGGTTTTTGAAGGAACCTCCGAAGATTAAAATTCTTTGGAACAAAGATAATTCTTTCTTATCTCTGCAATTTCTCGATTAATACCCACACCATCGTCATTTTATCAGTCTTTAAGAAAGATCTGAACCTCTTTAAATTTTGACCATTTCTTCAACCCGCGACCTGTCGTTTTTTTCTGGTTTTTGGCATCACCTCCGGAGCTGAAATTTCTTTGAAACAAAGATAATTCTTTCTAATCTCTGCAATTTCTTGATCAATACCCACCCCAATGTCATTTTATCAGGTTTTAGGAAAGATCTGACGCCCTTTAAATTTTGACCATTTTTTCAACCCGCGACCTGTCGTTTTTTTCTGGTTTTTGAATTAACCTCCGGAGCTGAAATTTCTTTGGAACAAAGATAATTCTTTCTAATCTCTGCAATTTCTCGATTGATACCCACCCCATCGTCATTTTATCAGGTTTTAGGAAAGATCTGACGCCCTTTAAATTTTGACCATTTTTTCAACCCGCGACCTGTCGTTTTTTTCTGGTTTTTGAAGTAAACTCCGAAGATTAAAATTCTTTGGAACAAAGATAATTCTTTCTAATCTCTGCAATTTCTCGATTAATACCCACACCATCGTCATTTTATCAGTCTTTAAGAAAGATCTGAAGCTCTTTAAATTTTGACCATTTTTTCAACCCGCGACCTGTCGTTTTTTTCTGGTTTTTGAAGTAATCTCCGAAGCTGAAAATTCTTTGGAACAAAGATAATTCTTTCTAATCTCTGCAATTTCTCGATTAATACCCACACCATCGTCATATTATCAGGTTTTAGGAAAGATCTGACGCCCTTTAAATTTTGACCATTTTTTCAACCCGCGACCTGTCGTTTTTTTCTGGTTTTTGAATTAACCTCCGGAGCTGAAATTTCTTTGAAACAAAGATAATTCTTTCTAATCTCTGCAATTTCTCGATCAATACCCACCCCAATGTCATTTTATCAGGTTTTAGGAAAGATCTGACGCCCTTTAAATTTTGACCATTTTTTCAACCCGCAACCTGTCGTTTTTTTCTGGTTTTTGAATTATCCTCCGGAGCTGAAATTTCTTTGGAACAAAGATAATTCTTTCTAATTTCTGCAATTTCTCGATTGATACCCACCCCATCGTCATATTATCAGGTTTTAGGAAAGATCTGACGCCCTTTAAATTTTGACCATTTTTTCAACCCGCGACCTGTCGTTTTTTTCTGGTTTTTGAAGGAACCTCCGAAGATTAAAATTCTTTGGAACAAAGATAATTCTTTCTTATCTCTGCAATTTCTCGATTAATACCCACACCATCGTCATTTTATCAGTCTTTAAGAAAGATCTGAACCTCTTTAAATTTTGACCATTTCTTCAACCCGCGACCTGTCGTTTTTTTCTGGTTTTTGGCATCACCTCCGGAGCTGAAATTTCTTTGAAACAAAGATAATTCTTTCTAATCTCTGCAATTTCTTGATCAATACCCACCCCAATGTCATTTTATCAGGTTTTAGGAAAGATCTGACGCCCTTTAAATTTTGACCATTTTTTCAACCCGCGACCTGTCGTTTTTTTCTGGTTTTTGAATTAACCTCTGGAGCTGAAATTTCTTTGGAACAAAGATAATTCTTTCTAATCTCTGCAATTTCTCGATTGATACCCACCCCATCGTCATTTTATCAGGTTTTAGGAAAGATCTGACGCCCTTTAAATTTTGACCATTTTTTCAACCCGCGACCTGTCGTTTTTTTCTGGTTTTTGAAGTAATCTCCGAAGCTGAAAATTCTTTGGAACAAAGATAATTCTTTCTAATCTCTGCAATTTCTCGATTAATACCCACACCATCGTCATTTTATCAGTCTTTAAGAAAGATCTAAAGCTCTTTAAATTTTGACCATTTTTTCAACCCGCGACCTGTCGTTTTTTTCTTGTTTTTAACGTAACCTCAGTAGCTGAAATGTCTTTGGAAAAAAGATAATTCTTTCTAATCTCTGCAATTTCTCGATTAATACCCACCCCGTCGTCATTTTATCAGGTTTTAGGAAAGATCTGACGCCCTTTAAATTTTGACCATTTTTTCAACCCGCGACCTGTCGTTTTTTTCTGGTTTTTGGCATCACCTCCGGAGCTGAAATTTCTTTGAAACAAAGATAATTCTTTCTAATCTCTGCAATTTCTAGATCAATACCCAACCCAATGTCATTTTATCAGGTTTTAGGAAAGATCTGACGCCCTTTAAATTTTGACCATTTTTTCAACCCGCGACCTGTCGTTTTTTTCTGGTTTTTAACGTAACCTCAGGAGCTGAAATTTCTTTGCAACTAAGATAATTCTTTCTAATCTCTGAAATTTCTCGATCAATACCCACCCCATCGTCATTTTATCAGGTTTGAGGAAAGATCTGACGCCCTTTAAATTTTGACCATTTTTTCAACCCGCGACCTGTCGTTTTTTTCTGGTTTTTGAATTAACCTCCGGAGCTGAAATTTCTTTGGAACAAAGATAATTCTTTCTAATCTCTGCAATTTCTCGATTGATACCCACCCCATCGTCATTTTATCAGGTTTTAGGAAAGATCTGACGCCCTTTAAATTTTGACCATTTTTTCAACCCGCGACCTGTCGTTTTTTTCTGGTTTTTGAAGTAAACTCCGAAGATTAAAATTCTTTGGAACAAAGATAATTCTTTCTAATCTCTGCAATTTCTCGATTAATACCCACACCATCGTCATTTTATCAGTCTTTAAGAAAGATCTGAAGCTCTTTAAATTTTGACCATTTTTTCAACCCGCGACCTGTCGTTTTTTTCTGGTTTTTGAAGTAATCTCCGAAGCTGAAAATTCTTTGGAACAAAGATAATTCTTTCTAATCTCTGCAATTTCTCGATTAATACCCACACCATCGTCATTTTATCAGTCTTTAAGAAAGATCTAAAGCTCTTTAAATTTTGACCATTTTTTCAACCCGCGACCTGTCGTTTTTTTCTTGTTTTTATCGTAACCTCAGTAGCTGAAATGTCTTTGGAAAAAAGATAATTCTTTCTAATCTCTGCAATTTCTCGATTAATACCCACCCCGTCGTCATTTTATCAGGTTTTAGGAAAGATCTGACGCCCTTTAAATTTTGACCATTTTTTCAACCCGCGACCTGTCGTTTTTTTCTGGTTTTTGGCATCACCTCCGGAGCTGAAATTTCTTTGAAACAAAGATAATTCTTTCTAATCTCTGCAATTTCTAGATCAATACCCAACCCAATGTCATTTTATCAGGTTTTAGGAAAGATCTGACGCCCTTTAAATTTTGACCATTTTTTTTACCCGTGACCTGTCGTTTTTTTCTGGTTTTTGGCATCACCTCCGGAGCTGAAATTTCATTGAAACAAAGATAATTCTTTCTAATCTCTGCAATTTCTCGGTCAATACCCACCCCAATGTCATTTTATCAGATTTTAGGAAAGATCTGACGCCCTTTAAATTTTGACCATTTTTTCAACCCGCAACCTGTCGTTTTTTTCTGGTTTTTGAATTAACCTCCGGAGCTGAAATTTCTGTGAAACAAAGATAATTCTTTCTAATCTCTGCAATTTCTCGATCAATACCCACCCCAATGTCATTTTATCAGATTTTAGGAAAGATCTGACACCCTTTAAATTTTGACCATTTTTTCAACCCGCGACCTGTCGTTTTTTTCTGGTTTTTAACGTAACCTCAGGAGCTGAAATTTCTTTGCAACTAAGATAATTCTTTCTAATCTCTGAAATTTCTCGATCAATACCCACCCCATCGTCATTTTATCAGGTTTGAGGAAAGATCTGACGCCCTTTAAATTTTGACCATTTTTTCAACCCGCGACCTCTCGTTTTTTTCTGGTTTTTGAAGTAAACTCCGAAGATTAAAATTCTTTGGAACAAAGATAATTCTTTCTAATCTCTGTAATTTCTCGATTAATACCCACACCATCGTCATTTTATCAGTCTTTAAGAAAGATCTGAACCTCTTTAAATTTTGACCATTTCTTCAACCCGCGACCTGTCGTTTTTTTCTGGTTGTTGGCATCACCTCCGGAGCTGAAATTTCTTTGAAACAAAGATAATTCTTTCTAATCTCTGCAATTTCTCGATCAATACCCACACCATCGTCATTTTATCAGTCTTTAAGAAAGATCTGAACCTCTTTAAATTTTGACCATTTCTTCAACCCGCGACCTGTCGTTTTTTTCTTGTTTTTGGCATCACCTCCAGAGCTGAAATTTCTTTGAAACAAAGATAATTCTTTCTAATCTCTGCAATTTCTCGATCAATACCCACCCCATCGTCATTTTATCAGGTTTTAGGAAAGATCTGACGCCCTTTAAATTTTGACAATTTTTTCAACCCGCGACCTGTCGTTTTTTTCTGGTTTTTGAAGTAAACTCCGAAGATTAAAATTCTTTGGAACAAAGATAATTCTTTCTAATCTCTGCAATTTCTCGATTAATACCCACACCATCATCATTTTATCAGTCTTTAAGAAAGATCTGAACCTCTTTAAATTTTGACCATTTCTTCAACCCGCGACCTGTCGTTTTTTTCTGGTTTTTGGCATTACCTCCGGAGCTGAAATTTCTTTGAAACAAAGATAATTCTTTCTAATCTCTGCAATTTCTCGATCAATACCCAACCCAATGTCATTTTATCAGGTTTTAGGAAAGATCTGACGCCCTTTAAATTTTGACCATTTTCTTCAACCCGCGACCTGTCGTTTTTTTCTGGTTTTTGGCATCACCTCCGAAGCTGAAATTTCTTTGAAACAAAAATAATTCTTTCTAATCTCTGCAATTTCTCGATCAATACCCACCCCAATGTCATTTTATTAGGTTTTAGGAAAGATCTGACGCCCTTTAATTTTTGACCATTTTTTCAATCCGCGACCTGTCATTTTTTTCTTGTTTTTAACGTAACCTCAAGAGCTGAAATGTCATTGGAAAAAAGATAATTCTTTCTAATCTCTGCAATTTCTCGATTAATACCCACCCCATCGTCATTTTATCAGGTTTTAGGAAAGATCTGACGCCCTTTAGATTTTGACCATTTTTTCAACCCGCGACCTGTCATTTTTTTCTGGTTTTTGAAGTAACCTCCGAAGATTAAAATTCTTTGGAACAAAGATAATTCTTTCTAATCTCTGCAATTTCTCGATTGATACCCACCCCATCGTCATTTTATCAGGTTTTAGGAAAGATCTGACGCCCTTTAAATTTTGACAATTTTTTCAACCCGCGACCTGTCGTTTTTTTCTGGTTTTTGAAGTAAACTCCGAAGATTAAAATTCTTTGGAACAAAGATAATTCTTTCTAATCTCTGCAATTTCTCGATTAATACCCACACCATCGTCATTTTATCAGTCTTTAAGAAAGATCTGAACCTCTTTAAATTTTGACCATTTCTTCAACCCGCGACCTGTCGTTTTTTTCTGGTTTTTGGCATCACCTCCGGAGCTGAAATTTCTTTGAAACAAAGATAATTCTTTCTAATCTCTGCAATTTCTCGATTAATACCCACACCATCGTCATTTTATCAGTCTTTAAGAAAGATCTGAAACTCTTTAAATTTTGACCATTTCTTCAACCCGCGACCTGTCGTTTTTTTCTGGTTTTTGGCATCACCTCCGGAGCTGAAATTTCTTTGAAACAAAGATAATTCTTTCTAATCTCTGCAATTTCTCGATCAATACCCACCCCATCGTCATTTTATCAGGTTTTAGGAAAGATCTGACGCCCTTTAAATTTTGGCCATTTTTTCAACCCGCGACCTGTCGTTTCTTTCTGGTTTTTGAAGTAAACTCCGAAGATTAAAATTCTTTGGAACAAAGATAATTCTTTCTAATTTCTGCAATTTCTCGATTAATACCCACACCATCGTCATTTTATCAGTCTTGAAGAAAGATCTGAACCTCTTTAAATTTTGACCATTTTTTCAACCCGCGACCTGTCGTTTTTTTCTGGTTTTTGGCATCACCTCCGGAGCTGAAATTTCTTTGAAACAAAGATAATTCTTTCTAATCTCTGCAATTTCTCGATCAATACCCAACCCAATGTCATTTTATCAGGTTTTAGGAAAGATCTGACGCCCTTTAAATTTTGACCATTTTTTCAACCCGCGACCTGTTGTTTTTTTCTGGTTTTCAAGGTAACCTCAGGAGCTGAAATTTCTTTGCAACTAAAATAATTCTTTCTAATCTCTGAAATTTCTCGATTAATACCCACCCCATCGTCATTTTATCAGGTTTGAGGAAAGATCTGACGCCCTTTAAATTTTGACCATTTTTTCAACCCGCGACCTGTCATTTTTTTCTTGTTTTTAACGTAACCTCAGGAGCTGAAATGTCATTGGAAAAAAGATAATTCTTTCTAATCTCTGCAATTTCTCGATTAATACCCACCCTAATGTCATTTTATCAGGTTTTAGGAAAGATCTGACGCCCTTTAAATTTTGACAATTTTTTCAACCCGCGACCTGTCGTTTTTTTCTGGTTTTTGAAGTAAACTCCGAAGATTAAAATTCTTTGGAACAAAGATAATTCTTTCTAATCTCTGCAATTTCTCGATTAATACCCACACCATCGTCATTTTATCAGTCTTTAAGAAAGATCTGAACCTCTTTAAATTTTGACCATTTCTTCAACCCGCGACCTGTCATTTTTTTCTGGTTTTTGAATTAACCTCTGGAGCTGAAATTTCTTTGGAACAAAGATAATTCTTTCTAATTTCTGCAATTTCTCGATTGATACCCACCCCATCGTCATATTATCAGTCTTTAAGAAAGATCTGAATCTCTTTAAATTTTGACCATTTTTTCAACCCGCAACCTTTCGTTTTTTTCTGGTTTTTGAATTAACCTCTGGAGCTGAAATTTCTTTGGAACAAAGATAATTCTTTCTAATTTCTGCAATTTCTCGATTGATACCCACCCCATCGTCATATTATCAGGTTTTAGGAAAGATCTGACGCCCTTTAAATTTTGACCATTTTTTCAACCCGCGACCTGTCGTTTTTTTCTGGTTTTTGGCATCACCTCCGGAGCTGAAATTTCTTTGGAACAAAGATAATTCTTTCTAATTTCTGCAATTTCTCGATTGATACCCACCCCATCGTCATATTATCAGGTTTTAGGAAAGATCTGACGCCCTTTAAATTTTGACCATTTTTTCAACCCGCGACCTGTCGTTTTTTTCTGGTTTTTGGCATCACCTCCGGAGCTGAAATTTCTTTGGAACAAAGATAATTCTTTCTAATTTCTGCAATTTCTCGATTGATACCCACCCCATCGTCATATTATCAGGTTTTAGGAAAGATCTGACGCCCTTTAAATTTTGACCATTTTTTCAACCCGCGACCTGTCGTTTTTTTCTGGTTTTTGAAGGAACCTCCGAAGATTAAAATTCTTTGAAACAAAGATAATTCTTTCTAATCTCTGCAATTTCTCGATTAATACCCACACCATCGTCATTTTATCAGTCTTTAAGAAAGATCTGAACCTCTTTAAATTTTGACCATTTCTTCAACCCGCGACCTGTCGTTTTTTTCTGGTTTTTATCGTAACCTCAGGAGCTGAAATGTCTTTGGAAAAAAGATAATTCTTTCTAATCTCTGCAATTTCTCGATTAATACCCACCCCATCGTCATTTTATCAGGTTTTAGGAAAGATCTGACGCCCTTTAAATTTTGACCATTTTTTCAACCCGCGACCTGTCGTTTTTTTCTGGTTTTTGGCATCACCTCCGGAGCTGAAATTTCTTTGAAACAAAGATAATTCTTTCTAATATCTGCAATTTCTCGATCAATACCCACCCCAATGTCATTTTATCGGGTTTTAGGAAAGATCTGACGCCCTTTAAATTTTGACCATTTTTTCAACCCACGACCTGTCGTTTTTTTCTGGTTTTTGAATTAACCTCCGGAGCTGAAATTTCTTTGGAACAAAGATAATTCTTTCTAATTTCTGCAATTTCTCGATTGATACCCACCCCATCGTCATATTATCAGGTTTTAGGAAAGATCTGACGCCCTTTAAATTTTGACCATTTTTTCAACCCGCGACCTGTCGTTTTTTTCTGGTTTTTGAAGGAACCTCCTAAGATTAAAATTCTTTGGAACAAAGATAATTCTTTCTAATCTCTGCAATTTCTCGATTAATACCCACACCATCGTCATTTTATCAGTCTTTAAGAAAGATCTGAACCTCTTTAAATTTTGACCATTTCTTCAACCCGCGACCTGTCGTTTTTTTCTTGTTTTTGGCATCACCTCCGGAGCTGAAATTTCTTTGAAACAAAGATAATTCTTTCTAATCTCTGCAATTTCTCGATTGATACCCACCCCATCGTCATTTTATCAGGTTTTAGGAAAGATCTGACGCCCTTTAAATTTTGACAATTTTTTCAACCCGCGACCTGTCATTTTTTTCTGGTTTTTGAAGTAAACTCCGAAGATTAAAATTCTTTGGAACAAAGATAATTCTTTCTAATCTCTGCAATTTCTCGATTAATACCCACACCATCGTCATTTTATCAGTCTTTAAGAAAGATCTGAACCTCGTTAAATTTTGACCATTTCTTAAACCCGCGACCTGTCGTTTTTTTCTGGTTTTTGGCATCACCTCCGGAGCTGAAATTTCTTTGAAACAAAGATAATTCTTTCTAATCTCTGCAATTTCTCGATCAATACCCACACCATCGTCATTTTATCAGGTTTTAGGAAAGATCTGACGCCCTTTAAATTTTGACCATTTTTTCAACCCGCGACCTGTCGATTTTTTCTGGTTTTTGGCATCACCTCCGGAGCTGAAATTTCTTTGAAACAAAGATAATTCTTTCTAATCTCTGCAATTTCTCGATCAATACCCAACCCAATGTCATTTTATCAGGTTTTAGGAAAGATCTGACGCCCTTTAAATTTTGACCATTTTTTCAACCCGCGACCTGTTGTTTTTTTTCTGGTTTTCAAGGTAACCTCAGGAGCTGAAATTTCTTTGCAACTAAAACAATTCTTTCTAATCTCTGAAATTTCTCGATTAATACCCACCCCATCGTCATTTTATCAGGTTTGAGGAAAGATCTGACGCCCTTTAAATTTTGACCATTTTTTCAACCCGCGACCTGTTGTTTTTTTCTGGTTTTTAACGTAACCTCAGGAGCTGAAATGTCTTTGGAAAAAAGATAATTCTTTCTAATCTCTGCAATTTCTCGATTAATACCCACACCATCGTCATTTTATCAGGTTTTAGGAAAGATCTGACGCCCTTTAAATTTTGACCATTTTTTCAACCCGCGACCTGTCGTTTTTTTCTGGTTTTTGGCATCACCTCCGGAGCTGAAATTTCTTTGGAACAAAGATAATTCTTTCTAATTTCTGCAATTTCTTGATTGATACCCACCCCATCGTCATATTATCAGGTTTTAGGAAAGATCTGACGCCCTTTAAATTTTGACCATTTTTTCAACCCGCGACCTGTCGTTTTTTTCTGGTTTTTGAAGGAACCTCCGAAGATTAAAATTCTTTGGAACAAAGATAATTCTTTCTAATCTCTGCAATTTCTCGATTAATACCCACACCATCGTCATTTTATCAGTCTTTAAGAAAGATCTGAACCTCTTTAAATTTTGACCATTTCTTCAACCCGCGACCTGTCGTTTTTTTCTTGTTTTTGGCATCACCTCCGGAGCTGAAATTTCTTTGAAACAAAGATAATTCTTTCTAATCTCTGCAATTTCTCGATCAATACCCACCCCATCGTCATTTTATCAGGTTTGAGGAAAGATCTGACGCCCTTTAAATTTTGACCATTTTTTCAACCCGCGACCTGTTGTTTTTTTCTGGTTTTTAACGTAACCTCAGGAGCTGAAATGTCTTTGGAAAAAAGATAATTCTTTCTAATCTCTGCAATTTCTCGATTAATACCCACCCCAATGTCATTTTATCGGGTTTTAGGAAAGATCTGACGCCCTTTAAATTTTGACCATTTTTTCAACCCGCGACCTGTCGTTTTATTCTGGTTTTTGAATTAACCTCCGGAGCTGAAATTTCTTTGGAACAAAGATAATTGTTTCTAATTTCTGCAATTTCTCGATTGATACCCACCCCATCGTCATATTATCAGGTTTTAGGAAAGATCTGACGCCCTTTAAATTTTGACCATTTTTTCAACCCGCGACCTGTCGTTTTTTTCTGGTTTTTGAAGGAACCTCCGAAGATTAAAATTCTTTGGAACAAAGATAATTCTTTCTAATCTCTGCAATTTCTCGATTAATACCCACACCATCGTCATTTTATCAGTCTTTAAGAAAGATCTGAACCTCTTTAAATTTTGACCATTTCTTCAACCCGCGACCTGTCGTTTTTTTCTTGTTTTTGGCATCACCTCCGGAGCTGAAATTTCTTTGAAACAAAGATAATTCTTTCTAATCTCTGCAATTTCTCGATCAATACCCACCCCATCGTCATTTTATCAGGTTTTAGGAAAGATCTGACGCCCTTTAAATTTTGACAATTTTTTCAACCCGCGACCTGTCGTTTTTTTCTGGTTTTTGAAGTAAACTCCGAAGATTAAAATTCTTTGGAACAAAGATAATTCTTTCTAATCTCTGCAATTTCTCGATTAATACCCACACCATCGTCATTTTATCAGTCTTTAAGAAAGATCTGAACCTCTTTAAATTTTGACCATTTCTTCAACCCGCGACCTGTCGTTTTTTTCTGGTTTTTGGCATCACCTCCGGAGCTGAAATTTCTTTGAAACAAAGATAATTCTTTCTAATGTCTGCAATTTCTCGATCAATACCCACACCATCGTCATTTTATCAGTCTTTAAGAAAGATCTGAACCTCTTTAAATTTTGACCATTTCTTCAACCCGCGACCTGTCATTTTTTTCTTGTTTTTGGCATCACCTCCGGAGCTGAAATTTCTTTGAAACAAAGATAATTCTTTCTAATCTCTGCAATTTCTCGATCAATACCCACCCCATCGTCATTTTATCAGGTTTTAGGAAAGATCTGACGCCCTTTAAATTTTGACAATTTTTTCAACCCGCGACCTGTCGTTTTTTTCTGGTTTTTGAAGTAAACTCCGAAGATTAAAATTCTTTGGAACAAAGATAATTCTTTCTAATCTCTGCAATTTCTCGATTAATACCCACACCATCGTCATTTTATCAGTCTTTAAGAAAGATCTGAACCTCTTTAAATTTTGACCATTTCTTCAACCCGCGACCTGTCGTTTTTTTCTTGTTTTTGGCATCACCTCCGGAGCTGAAATTTCTTTGAAACAAAGATAATTCTTTCTAATCTCTGCAATTTCTCGATCAATACCCACCCCATCGTCATTTTATCAGGTTTTAGGAAAGATCTGACGCCCTTTAAATTTTGACAATTTTTTCAACCCGCGACCTGTCGTTTTTTTCTGGTTTTTGAAGTAAACTCCGAAGATTAAAATTCTTTGGAACAAAGATAATTCTTTCTAATCTCTGCAATTTCTCGATTAATACCCACACCATCGTCATTTTATCAGTCTTTAAGAAAGATCTGAACCTCTTTAAATTTTGACCATTTCTTCAACCCGCGACCTGTCGTTTTTTTCTGGTTTTTGGCATCACCTCTGGAGCTGAAATTTCTTTGAAACAAAGATAATTCTTTCTAATCTCTGCAATTTCTTGATCAATACCCACCCCAATGTCATTTTATCAGGTTTTAGGAAAGATCTGACGCCCTTTAAATTTTGACCATTTTTTCAACCCGCGACCTGTCGTTTTTTTCTGGTTTTTGAATTAACCTCCGGAGCTGAAATTTCTTTGGAACAAAGATAATTCTTTCTAATCTCTGCAATTTCTCGATTGATACCCACCCCATCGTCATTTTATCAGGTTTTAGGAAAGATCTGACGCCCTTTAAATTTTGACCATTTTTTCAACCCGCGACCTGTCGTTTTTTTCTGGTTTTTGGCATCACCTCCGGAGCTGAAATTTCTTTGAAACAAAGATAATTCTTTCTAATCTCTGCAATTTCTCGATCAATACCCACCCCATCGTCATTTTATCAGGTTTTAGGAAAGATCTGACGCCCTTTAAATTTTGACAATTTTTTCAACCCGCGACCTGTCGTTTTTTTCTGGTTTTTGAAGTAAACTCCGAAGATTAAAATTCTTTGGAACAAAGATAATTCTTTCTAATCTCTGCAATTTCTCGATTAATACCCACACCATCGTCATTTTATCAGTCTTTAAGAAAGATCTGAACCTCTTTAAATTTTGACCATTTCTTCAACCCGCGACCTGTCGTTTTTTTCTGGTTTTTGGCATCACCTCCGGAGCTGAAATTTCTTTGAAACAAAGATAATTCTTTCTAATGTCTGCAATTTCTCGATCAATACCCACACCATCGTCATTTTATCAGTCTTTAAGAAAGATCTGAACCTCTTTAAATTTTGACCATTTCTTCAACCCGCGACCTGTCATTTTTTTCTTGTTTTTGGCATCACCTCCGGAGCTGAAATTTCTTTGAAACAAAGATAATTCTTTCTAATCTCTGCAATTTCTCGATCAATACCCACCCCATCGTCATTTTATCAGGTTTTAGGAAAGATCTGACGCCCTTTAAATTTTGACAATTTTTTCAACCCGCGACCTGTCGTTTTTTTCTGGTTTTTGAAGTAAACTCCGAAGATTAAAATTCTTTGGAACAAAGATAATTCTTTCTAATCTCTGCAATTTCTCGATTAATACCCACACCATCGTCATTTTATCAGTCTTTAAGAAAGATCTGAACCTCTTTAAATTTTGACCATTTCTTCAACCCGCGACCTGTCGTTTTTTTCTTGTTTTTGGCATCACCTCCGGAGCTGAAATTTCTTTGAAACAAAGATAATTCTTTCTAATCTCTGCAATTTCTCGATCAATACCCACCCCATCGTCATTTTATCAGGTTTTAGGAAAGATCTGACGCCCTTTAAATTTTGACAATTTTTTCAACCCGCGACCTGTCGTTTTTTTCTGGTTTTTGAAGTAAACTCCGAAGATTAAAATTCTTTGGAACAAAGATAATTCTTTCTAATCTCTGCAATTTCTCGATTAATACCCACACCATCGTCATTTTATCAGTCTTTAAGAAAGATCTGAACCTCTTTAAATTTTGACCATTTCTTCAACCCGCGACCTGTCGTTTTTTTCTGGTTCTTGGCATCACCTCTGGAGCTGAAATTTCTTTGAAACAAAGATAATTCTTTCTAATCTCTGCAATTTCTTGATCAATACCCACCCCAATGTCATTTTATCAGGTTTTAGGAAAGATCTGACGCCCTTTAAATTTTGACCATTTTTTCAACCCGCGACCTGTCGTTTTTTTCTGGTTTTTGAATTAACCTCCGGAGCTGAAATTTCTTTGGAACAAAGATAATTCTTTCTAATCTCTGCAATTTCTCGATTGATACCCACCCCATCGTCATTTTATCAGGTTTTAGGAAAGATCTGACGCCCTTTAAATTTTGACCATTTTTTCAACCCGCGACCTGTCGTTTTTTTCTGGTTTTTGAAGTAAACTCCGGAGCTGAAATTTCTTTGAAACAAAGATAATTCTTTCTAATCTCTGCAATTTCTCGATCAATACCCACCCCAATGTCATTTTATCAGGTTTTAGGAAAGATCTGACGCCCTTTAAGTTTTGACCATTTTTTCAACCCGCAACCTGTCGTTTTTTTCTGGTTTTTGAACTAACCTCCGGAGCTGAAATTTCTTTGGAACAAAGATAATTCTTTCTAATTTCTGCAATTTCTCGATTAATACCCACACCATCATCATTTTATCAGTCTTTAAGAAAGATCTGAACCTCTTTAAATTTTGACCATTTCTTCAACCCGCGACCTGTCGTTTTTTTCTGGTTTTTGGCATTACCTCCGGAGCTGAAATTTCTTTGAAACAAAGATAATTCTTTCTAATCTCTGCAATTTCTCGATCAATACCCAACCCAATGTCATTTTATCAGGTTTTAGGAAAGATCTGACGCCCTTTAAATTTTGACCATTTTCTTCAACCCGCGACCTGTCGTTTTTTTCTGGTTTTTGGCATCACCTCCGAAGCTGAAATTTCTTTGAAACAAAAATAATTCTTTCTAATCTCTGCAATTTCTCGATCAATACCCACCCCAATGTCATTTTATTAGGTTTTAGGAAAGATCTGACGCCCTTTAATTTTTGACCATTTTTTCAATCCGCGACCTGTCATTTTTTTCTTGTTTTTAACGTAACCTCAAGAGCTGAAATGTCATTGGAAAAAAGATAATTCTTTCTAATCTCTGCAATTTCTCGATTAATACCCACCCCATCGTCATTTTATCAGGTTTTAGGAAAGATCTGACGCCCTTTAGATTTTGACCATTTTTTCAACCCGCGACCTGTCGTTTTTTTCTGGTTTTTGAAGTAACCTCCGAAGATTAAAATTCTTTGGAACAAAGATAATTCTTTCTAATCTCTGCAATTTCTCGATTGATACCCACCCCATCGTCATTTTATCAGGTTTTAGGAAAGATCTGACGCCCTTTAAATTTTGACAATTTTTTCAACCCGCGACCTGTCGTTTTTTTCTGGTTTTTGAAGTAAACTCCGAAGATTAAAATTCTTTGGAACAAAGATAATTCTTTCTAATCTCTGCAATTTCTCGATTAATACCCACACCATCGTCATTTTATCAGTCTTTAAGAAAGATCTGAACCTCTTTAAATTTTGACCATTTCTTCAACCCGCGACCTGTCGTTTTTTTCTGGTTTTTGGCATCACCTCCGGAGCTGAAATTTCTTTGAAACAAAGATAATTCTTTCTAATCTCTGCAATTTCTCGATTAATACCCACACCATCGTCATTTTATCAGTCTTTAAGAAAGATCTGAAACTCTTTAAATTTTGACCATTTCTTCAACCCGCGACCTGTCGTTTTTTTCTGGTTTTTGGCATCACCTCCGGAGCTGAAATTTCTTTGAAACAAAGATAATTCTTTCTAATCTCTGCAATTTCTCGATCAATACCCACACCATCGTCATTTTATCAGGTTTTAGGAAAGATCTGACGCCCTTTAAATTTTGGCCATTTTTTCAACCCGCGACCTGTCGTTTCTTTCTGGTTTTTGAAGTAAACTCCGAAGATTAAAATTCTTTGGAACAAAGATAATTCTTTCTAATTTCTGCAATTTCTCGATTAATACCCACACCATCGTCATTTTATCAGTCTTGAAGAAAGATCTGAACCTCTTTAAATTTTGACCATTTTTTCAACCCGCGACCTGTCGTTTTTTTCTGGTTTTTGGCATCACCTCCGGAGCTGAAATTTCTTTGAAACAAAGATAATTCTTTCTAATCTCTGCAATTTCTCGATCAATACCCAACCCAATGTCATTTTATCAGGTTTTATGAAAGATCTGACGCCCTTTAAATTTTGACCATTTTTTCAACCCGCGACCTGTTGTTTTTTTCTGGTTTTCAAGGTAACCTCAGGAGCTGAAATTTCTTTGCAACTAAAATAATTCTTTCTAATCTCTGAAATTTCTCGATTAATACCCACCCCATCGTCATTTTATCAGGTTTGAGGAAAGATCTGACGCCCTTTAAATTTTGACCATTTTTTCAACCCGCGACCTGTCATTTTTTTCTTGTTTTTAACGTAACCTCAGGAGCTGAAATGTCATTGGAAAAAAGATAATTCTTTCTAATCTCTGCAATTTCTCGATCAATACCCACCCCATCGTCATTTTATCAGGTTTTAGGAAAGATCTGACGCCCTTTAAATTTTGACAATTTTTTCAACCCGCGACCTGTCGTTTTTTTCTGGTTTTTGAAGTAAACTCCGAAGATTAAAATTCTTTGGAACAAAGATAATTCTTTCTAATCTCTGCAATTTCTCGATTAATACCCACACCATCGTCATTTTATCAGTCTTTAAGAAAGATCTGAACCTCTTTAAATTTTGACCATTTTTTCAACCCGCGACCTGTCGTTTTTTTCTGGTTTTTATCGTAACCTCCGGAGCTGAAATTTCTTTGAAACAAAGATAATTCTTTCTAATCTCTGCAATTTCTCGATCAATACCCACCCCAATGTCATTTTATCAGGTTTTAGGAAAGATCTGACGCCCTTTAAGTTTTGACCATTTTTTCAACCCGCAACCTGTCGTTTTTTTCTGGTTTTTGAACTAACCTCCGGAGCTGAAATTTCTTTGGAACAAAGATAATTCTTTCTAATTTCTGCAATTTCTCGATTAATACCCACACCATCATCATTTTATCAGTCTTTAAGAAAGATCTGAACCTCTTTAAATTTTGACCATTTCTTCAACCCGCGACCTGTCGTTTTTTTCTGGTTTTTGGCATTACCTCCGGAGCTGAAATTTCTTTGAAACAAAGATAATTCTTTCTAATCTCTGCAATTTCTCGATCAATACCCAACCCAATGTCATTTTATCAGGTTTTAGGAAAGATCTGACGCCCTTTAAATTTTGACCATTTTCTTCAACCCGCGACCTGTCGTTTTTTTCTGGTTTTTGAACTAACCTCCGGAGCTGAAATTTCTTTGGAACAAAGATAATTCTTTCTAATTTCTGCAATTTCTCGATTAATACCCACACCATCATCATTTTATCAGTCTTTAAGAAAGATCTGAACCTCTTTAAATTTTGACCATTTCTTCAACCCGCGACCTGTCGTTTTTTTCTGGTTTTTGGCATTACCTCCGGAGCTGAAATTTCTTTGAAACAAAGATAATTCTTTCTAATCTCTGCAATTTCTCGATCAATACCCAACCCAATGTCATTTTATCAGGTTTTAGGAAAGATCTGACGCCCTTTAAATTTTGACCATTTTCTTCAACCCGCGACCTGTCGTTTTTTTCTGGTTTTTGGCATCACCTCCGAAGCTGAAATTTCTTTGAAACAAAAATAATTCTTTCTAATCTCTGCAATTTCTCGATCAATACCCACCCCAATGTCATTTTATTAGGTTTTAGGAAAGATCTGACGCCCTTTAATTTTTGACCATTTTTTCAATCCGCGACCTGTCATTTTTTTCTTGTTTTTAACGTAACCTCAAGAGCTGAAATGTCATTGGAAAAAAGATAATTCTTTCTAATCTCTGCAATTTCTCGATTAATACCCACCCCATCGTCATTTTATCAGGTTTTAGGAAAGATCTGACGCCCTTTAGATTTTGACCATTTTTTCAACCCGCGACCTGTCGTTTTTTTCTGGTTTTTGAAGTAACCTCCGAAGATTAAAATTCTTTGGAACAAAGATAATTCTTTCTAATCTCTGCAATTTCTCGATTGATACCCACCCCATCGTCATTTTATCAGGTTTTAGGAAAGATCTGACGCCCTTTAAATTTTGACAATTTTTTCAACCCGCGACCTGTCGTTTTTTTCTGGTTTTTGAAGTAAACTCCGAAGATTAAAATTCTTTGGAACAAAGATAATTCTTTCTAATCTCTGCAATTTCTCGATTAATACCCACACCATCGTCATTTTATCAGTCTTTAAGAAAGATCTGAACCTCTTTAAATTTTGACCATTTCTTCAACCCGCGACCTGTCGTTTTTTTCTGGTTTTTGGCATCACCTCCGGAGCTGAAATTTCTTTGAAACAAAGATAATTCTTTCTAATCTCTGCAATTTCTCGATTAATACCCACACCATCGTCATTTTATCAGTCTTTAAGAAAGATCTGAAACTCTTTAAATTTTGACCATTTCTTCAACCCGCGACCTGTCGTTTTTTTCTGGTTTTTGGCATCACCTCCGGAGCTGAAATTTCTTTGAAACAAAGATAATTCTTTCTAATCTCTGCAATTTCTCGATCAATACCCACCCCATCGTCATTTTATCAGGTTTTAGGAAAGATCTGACGCCCTTTAAATTTTGGCCATTTTTTCAACCCGCGACCTGTCGTTTCTTTCTGGTTTTTGAAGTAAACTCCGAAGATTAAAATTCTTTGGAACAAAGATAATTCTTTCTAATTTCTGCAATTTCTCGATTAATACCCACACCATCGTCATTTTATCAGTCTTGAAGAAAGATCTGAACCTCTTTAAATTTTGACCATTTTTTCAACCCGCGACCTGTCGTTTTTTTCTGGTTTTTGGCATCACCTCCGGAGCTGAAATTTCTTTGAAACAAAGATAATTCTTTCTAATCTCTGCAATTTCTCGATAAATACCCAACCCAATGTCATTTTATCAGGTTTTATGAAAGATCTGACGCCCTTTAAATTTTGACCATTTTTTCAACCCGCGACCTGTTGTTTTTTTCTGGTTTTCAAGGTAACCTCAGGAGCTGAAATTTCTTTGCAACTAAAATAATTCTTTCTAATCTCTGAAATTTCTCGATTAATACCCACCCCATCGTCATTTTATCAGGTTTGAGGAAAGATCTGACGCCCTTTAAATTTTGACCATTTTTTCAACCCGCGACCTGTCATTTTTTTCTTGTTTTTAACGTAACCTCAGGAGCTGAAATGTCATTGGAAAAAAGATAATTCTTTCTAATCTCTGCAATTTCTCGATCAATACCCACCCCAATGTCATTTTATCAGGTTTTAGGAAAGATCTGACGCCCTTTAAGTTTTGACCATTTTTTCAACCCGCAACCTGTCGTTTTTTTCTGGTTTTTGAACTAACCTCCGGAGCTGAAATTTCTTTGGAACAAAGATAATTCTTTCTAATTTCTGCAATTTCTCGATTAATACCCACACCATCATCATTTTATCAGTCTTTAAGAAAGATCTGAACCTCTTTAAATTTTGACCATTTCTTCAACCCGCGACCTGTCGTTTTTTTCTGGTTTTTGGCATTACCTCCGGAGCTGAAATTTCTTTGAAACAAAGATAATTCTTTCTAATCTCTGCAATTTCTCGATCAATACCCAACCCAATGTCATTTTATCAGGTTTTAGGAAAGATCTGACGCCCTTTAAATTTTGACCATTTTCTTCAACCCGCGACCTGTCGTTTTTTTCTGGTTTTTGAACTAACCTCCGGAGCTGAAATTTCTTTGGAACAAAGATAATTCTTTCTAATTTCTGCAATTTCTCGATTAATACCCACACCATCATCATTTTATCAGTCTTTAAGAAAGATCTGAACCTCTTTAAATTTTGACCATTTCTTCAACCCGCGACCTGTCGTTTTTTTCTGGTTTTTGGCATTACCTCCGGAGCTGAAATTTCTTTGAAACAAAGATAATTCTTTCTAATCTCTGCAATTTCTCGATCAATACCCAACCCAATGTCATTTTATCAGGTTTTAGGAAAGATCTGACGCCCTTTAAATTTTGACCATTTTCTTCAACCCGCGACCTGTCGTTTTTTTCTGGTTTTTGGCATCACCTCCGAAGCTGAAATTTCTTTGAAACAAAAATAATTCTTTCTAATCTCTGCAATTTCTCGATCAATACCCACCCCAATGTCATTTTATTAGGTTTTAGGAAAGATCTGACGCCCTTTAATTTTTGACCATTTTTTCAATCCGCGACCTGTCATTTTTTTCTTGTTTTTAACGTAACCTCAAGAGCTGAAATGTCATTGGAAAAAAGATAATTCTTTCTAATCTCTGCAATTTCTCGATTAATACCCACCCCATCGTCATTTTATCAGGTTTTAGGAAAGATCTGACGCCCTTTAGATTTTGACCATTTTTTCAACCCGCGACCTGTCGTTTTTTTCTGGTTTTTGAAGTAACCTCCGAAGATTAAAATTCTTTGGAACAAAGATAATTCTTTCTAATCTCTGCAATTTCTCGATTGATACCCACCCCATCGTCATTTTATCAGGTTTTAGGAAAGATCTGACGCCCTTTAAATTTTGACAATTTTTTCAACCCGCGACCTGTCGTTTTTTTCTGGTTTTTGAAGTAAACTCCGAAGATTAAAATTCTTTGGAACAAAGATAATTCTTTCTAATCTCTGCAATTTCTCGATTAATACCCACACCATCGTCATTTTATCAGTCTTTAAGAAAGATCTGAACCTCTTTAAATTTTGACCATTTCTTCAACCCGCGACCTGTCGTTTTTTTCTGGTTTTTGGCATCACCTCCGGAGCTGAAATTTCTTTGAAACAAAGATAATTCTTTCTAATCTCTGCAATTTCTCGATTAATACCCACACCATCGTCATTTTATCAGTCTTTAAGAAAGATCTGAAACTCTTTAAATTTTGACCATTTCTTCAACCCGCGACCTGTCGTTTTTTTCTGGTTTTTGGCATCACCTCCGGAGCTGAAATTTCTTTGAAACAAAGATAATTCTTTCTAATCTCTGCAATTTCTCGATCAATACCCACCCCATCGTCATTTTATCAGGTTTTAGGAAAGATCTGACGCCCTTTAAATTTTGGCCATTTTTTCAACCCGCGACCTGTCGTTTCTTTCTGGTTTTTGAAGTAAACTCCGAAGATTAAAATTCTTTGGAACAAAGATAATTCTTTCTAATTTCTGCAATTTCTCGATTAATACCCACACCATCGTCATTTTATCAGTCTTGAAGAAAGATCTGAACCTCTTTAAATTTTGACCATTTTTTCAACCCGCGACCTGTCGTTTTTTTCTGGTTTTTGGCATCACCTCCGGAGCTGAAATTTCTTTGAAACAAAGATAATTCTTTCTAATCTCTGCAATTTCTCGATCAATACCCAACCCAATGTCATTTTATCAGGTTTTATGAAAGATCTGACGCCCTTTAAATTTTGACCATTTTTTCAACCCGCGACCTGTTGTTTTTTTCTGGTTTTCAAGGTAACCTCAGGAGCTGAAATTTCTTTGCAACTAAAATAATTCTTTCTAATCTCTGAAATTTCTCGATTAATACCCACCCCATCGTCATTTTATCAGGTTTGAGGAAAGATCTGACGCCCTTTAAATTTTGACCATTTTTTCAACCCGCGACCTGTCATTTTTTTCTTGTTTTTAACGTAACCTCAGGAGCTGAAATGTCATTGGAAAAAAGATAATTCTTTCTAATCTCTGCAATTTCTCGATCAATACCCACCCCATCGTCATTTTATCAGGTTTTAGGAAAGATCTGACGCCCTTTAAATTTTGACAATTTTTTCAACCCGCGACCTGTCGTTTTTTTCTGGTTTTTGAAGTAAACTCCGAAGATTAAAATTCTTTGGAACAAAGATAATTCTTTCTAATCTCTGCAATTTCTCGATTAATACCCACACCATCGTCATTTTATCAGTCTTTAAGAAAGATCTGAACCTCTTTAAATTTTGACCATTTCTTCAACCCGCGACCTGTCGTTTTTTTCTGGTTTTTATCGTAACCTCCGGAGCTGAAATTTCTTTGAAACAAAGATAATTCTTTCTAATCTCTGCAATTTCTCGATCAATACCCACCCCAATGTCATTTTATCAGGTTTTAGGAAAGATCTGACGCCCTTTAAGTTTTGACCATTTTTTCAACCCGCAACCTGTCGTTTTTTTCTGGTTTTTGAACTAACCTCCGGAGCTGAAATTTCTTTGGAACAAAGATAATTCTTTCTAATTTCTGCAATTTCTCGATTAATACCCACACCATCATCATTTTATCAGTCTTTAAGAAAGATCTGAACCTCTTTAAATTTTGACCATTTCTTCAACCCGCGACCTGTCGTTTTTTTCTGGTTTTTGGCATTACCTCCGGAGCTGAAATTTCTTTGAAACAAAGATAATTCTTTCTAATCTCTGCAATTTCTCGATCAATACCCAACCCAATGTCATTTTATCAGGTTTTAGGAAAGATCTGACGCCCTTTAAATTTTGACCATTTTCTTCAACCCGCGACCTGTCGTTTTTTTCTGGTTTTTGGCATCACCTCCGAAGCTGAAATTTCTTTGAAACAAAAATAATTCTTTCTAATCTCTGCAATTTCTCGATCAATACCCACCCCAATGTCATTTTATTAGGTTTTAGGAAAGATCTGACGCCCTTTAATTTTTGACCATTTTTTCAATCCGCGACCTGTCATTTTTTTCTTGTTTTTAACGTAACCTCAAGAGCTGAAATGTCATTGGAAAAAAGATAATTCTTTCTAATCTCTGCAATTTCTCGATTAATACCCACCCCATCGTCATTTTATCAGGTTTTAGGAAAGATCTGACGCCCTTTAGATTTTGACCATTTTTTCAACCCGCGACCTGTCGTTTTTTTCTGGTTTTTGAAGTAACCTCCGAAGATTAAAATTCTTTGGAACAAAGATAATTCTTTCTAATCTCTGCAATTTCTCGATTGATACCCACCCCATCGTCATTTTATCAGGTTTTAGGAAAGATCTGACGCCCTTTAAATTTTGACAATTTTTTCAACCCGCGACCTGTCGTTTTTTTCTGGTTTTTGAAGTAAACTCCGAAGATTAAAATTCTTTGGAACAAAGATAATTCTTTCTAATCTCTGCAATTTCTCGATTAATACCCACACCATCGTCATTTTATCAGTCTTGAAGAAAGATCTGAACCTCTTTAAATTTTGACCATTTCTTCAACCCGCGACCTGTCGTTTTTTTCTGGTTTTTGGCATCACCTCCGGAGCTGAAATTTCTTTGAAACAAAGATAATTCTTTCTAATCTCTGCAATTTCTCGATTAATACCCACACCATCGTCATTTTATCAGTCTTTAAGAAAGATCTGAAACTCTTTAAATTTTGACCATTTCTTCAACCCGCGACCTGTCGTTTTTTTCTGGTTTTTGGCATCACCTCCGGAGCTGAAATTTCTTTGAAACAAAGATAATTCTTTCTAATCTCTGCAATTTCTCGATCAATACCCACCCCATCGTCATTTTATCAGGTTTTAGGAAAGATCTGACGCCCTTTAAATTTTGGCCATTTTTTCAACCCGCGTCCTGTCGTTTCTTTCTGGTTTTTGAAGTAAACTCCGAAGATTAAAATTCTTTGGAACAAAGATAATTCTTTCTAATTTCTGCAATTTCTCGATTAATACCCACACCATCGTCATTTTATCAGTCTTGAAGAAAGATCTGAACCTCTTTAAATTTTGACCATTTTTTCAACCCGCGACCTGTCGTTTTTTTCTGGTTTTTGGCATCACCTCCGGAGCTGAAATTTCTTTGAAACAAAGATAATTCTTTCTAATCTCTGCAATTTCTCGATCAATACCCAACCCAATGTCATTTTATCAGGTTTTATGAAAGATCTGACGCCCTTTAAATTTTGACCATTTTTTCAACCCGCGACCTGTTGTTTTTTTCTGGTTTTCAAGGTAACCTCAGGAGCTGAAATTTCTTTGCAACTAAAATAATTCTTTCTAATCTCTGAAATTTCTCGATTAATACCCACCCCATCGTCATTTTATCAGGTTTGAGGAAAGATCTGACGCCCTTTAAATTTTGACCATTTTTTCAACCCGCGACCTGTCATTTTTTTCTTGTTTTTAACGTAACCTCAGGAGCTGAAATGTCATTGGAAAAAAGATAATTCTTTCTAATCTCTGCAATTTCTCGATCAATACCCACCCCATCGTCATTTTATCAGGTTTTAGGAAAGATCTGACGCCCTTTAAATTTT
The DNA here is from genome assembly GCA_029490765.1 of Euthynnus affinis. NCBI lineage: Eukaryota > Metazoa > Chordata > Actinopteri > Scombriformes > Scombridae > Euthynnus > Euthynnus affinis. The sequence continues at coordinate 740,569 of JARJJI010000031.1, forward strand.
GACCATTTTTTCAACCCGCGACCTGTCGTTTTTTTCTGGTTTTTGAAGTAAACTCCGAAGATTAAAATTCTTTGGAACAAAGATAATTCTTTCTAATCTCTGCAATTTCTCGATTAATACCCACACCATCGTCATTTTATCAGTCTTTAAGAAAGATCTGAACCTCTTTAAATTTTGACCATTTCTTCAACCCGCGACCTGTCGTTTTTTTCTGGTTTTTATCGTAACCTCCGGAGCTGAAATTTCTTTGAAACAAAGATAATTCTTTCTAATCTCTGCAATTTCTCGATCAATACCCACCCCATCGTCATTTTATCAGATTTTAGGAAAGATCTGACGCCCTTTAAATTTTGACCATTTTTTCAACCCGCGACCTGTTGTTTTTTTCTGGTTTTTAACGTAACCTCAGGAGCTGAAATGTCTTTGGAAAAAAGATAATTCTTTCTAATCTCTGCAATTTCTCGATTAATACCCACCCCATCGTCATTTTATCAGGTATTAGGAAAGATCTGACGCCCTTTAAATTTTGACCATTTTTTCAACCCGCGACCTGTCGTTTTTTTCTGGTTTTTGAATTAACCTCCGGAGCTGAAATTTCTTTGGAACAAAGATAATTCTTTCTGATTTCTGCAATTTCTCGATTGATACCCACCCCATCGTCATATTATCAGGTTTTAGGAAAGATCTGACGCCCTTTAAATTTTGACCATTTTTTCAACCCGCGACCTGTCGTTTTTTTCTGGTTTTTGAAGGAACCTCCGAAGATTAAAATTCTTTGGAACAAAGATAATTCTTTCTAATCTCTGCAATTTCTCGATTAATACCCACACCATCGTCATTTTATCAGTCTTTAAGAAAGATCTGAACCTCTTTAAATTTTGACCATTTCTTCAACCCGCGACCTGTCATTTTTTTCTTGTTTTTGGCATCACCTCCGGAGCTGAAATTTCTTTGAAACAAAGATAATTCTTTCTAATCTCTGCAATTTCTCGATCAATACCCACCCCATCGTCATTTTATCAGGTTTTAGGAAAGATCTGACGCCCTTTAAATTTTGACAATTTTTTCAACCCGCGACCTGTCGTTTTTTTCTGGTTTTTGAAGTAAACTCCGAATATTAAAATTCTTTGGAACAAAGATAATTCTTTCTAATCACTGCAATTTCTCGATTAATACCCACACCATCGTCATTTTATCAGTCTTTAAGAAAGATCTGAACCTCTTTAAATTTTGACCATTTCTTCAACCCGCGACCTGTCGTTTTTTTCTGGTTTTCGGCATCACCTCCGGAGCTGAAATTTCTTTGAAACAAAGATAATTCTTTCTAATCTCTGCAATTTCTCGATCAATACCCACCCCAATGTCATTTTATCAGGTTTTAGGAAAGATCTGACGCCCTTTAAGTTTTGACCATTTTTTCAACCCGCAACCTGTCGTTTTTTTCTGGTTATTGAAGGAACCTCCGAAGATTAAAATTCTTTGGAACAAAGATAATTCTTTCTAATCTCTGCAATTTCTCGATCAATACCCACACCATCGTCATTTTATCAGTCTTTAAGTAAGATCTAAAGCTCTTTAAATTTTGACCATTTTTTCAACCCGCGACCTGTCGTTTTTTTCTTGTTTTTGGCATCACCTCCGGAGCTGAAATTTCTTTGAAACAAAGATAATTCTTTCTAATCTCTGCAATTTCTCGATCAATACCCACCCCATCGTCATTTTATCAGATTTTAGGAAAGATCTGACGCCCTTTAAATTTTGACCATTTTTTCAACCCGCGACCTGTTGTTTTTTTCTGGTTTTTAACGTAACCTCAGGAGCTGAAATGTCTTTGGAAAAAAGATAATTCTTTCTAATCTCTGCAATTTCTCGATTAATACCCACCCCATCGTCATTTTATCAGGTTTTAGGAAAGATCTGACGCCCTTTAAATTTTGACCATTTTTTCAACCCGCGACCTGTCGTTTTTTTCTGGTTTTTGAATTAACCTCCGGAGCTGAAATTTCTTTAGAACAAAGATAATTCTTTCTGATTTCTGCAATTTCTCGATTGATACCCACCCCATCGTCATATTATCAGGTTTTAGGAAAGATCTGACGCCCTTTAAATTTTGACCATTTTTTCAACCCGCGACCTGTCGTTTTTTTCTGGTTTTTGAAGGAACCTCCGAAGATTAAAATTCTTTGGAACAAAGATAATTCTTTCTAATCTCTGCAATTTCTCGATTAATACCCACACCATCGTCATTTTATCAGTCTTTAAGAAAGATCTGAACCTCTTTAAATTTTGACCATTTCTTCAACCCGCGACCTGTCATTTTTTTCTTGTTTTTGGCATCACCTCCGGAGCTGAAATTTCTTTGAAACAAAGATAATTCTTTCTAATCTCTGCAATTTCTCGATCAATACCCACCCCATCGTCATTTTATCAGGTTTTAGGAAAGATCTGACGCCCTTTAAATTTTGACAATTTTTTCAACCCGCGACCTGTCGTTTTTTTCTGGTTTTTGAAGTAAACTCCGAATATTAAAATTCTTTGGAACAAAGATAATTCTTTCTAATCTCTGCAATTTCTCGATTAATACCCACACCATCGTCATTTTATCAGTCTTTAAGAAAGATCTGAACCTCTTTAAATTTTGACCATTTCTTCAACCCGCGACCTGTCGTTTTTTTCTGGTTTTCGGCATCACCTCCGGAGCTGAAATTTCTTTGAAACAAAGATAATTCTTTCTAATCTCTGCAATTTCTCGATCAATACCCACACCATCGTCATTTTGTCAGGTTTGAGGAAAGATCTGACGCCCTTTAAATTTTGACCATTTTTTCAACCCGCGACCTGTTGTTTTTTTCTGGTTTTTAACGTAACCTCATGAGCTGAAATGTCTTTGGAAAAAAGATAATTCTTTCTAATCTCTGCAATTTCTCGATTAATACCCACCCCAATGTCATTTTATCGGGTTTTAGGAAAGATCTGACGCCCTTTAAATTTTGACCATTTTTTCAACCCGCGACCTGTCGTTTTATTCTGGTTTTTGAATTAACCTCCGGAGCTGAAATTTCTTTGGAACAAAGATAATTGTTTCTAATTTCTGCAATTTCTCGATTGATACCCACCCCATCGTCATATTATCAGGTTTTAGGAAAGATCTGACGCCCTTTAAATTTTGACCATTTTTTCAACCCGCGACCTGTCGTTTTTTTCTGGTTTTTGAAGGAACCTCCGAAGATTAAAATTCTTTGGAACAAAGATAATTCTTTCTAATCTCTGCAATTTCTCGATTAATACCCACACCATCGTCATTTTATCAGTCTTTAAGAAAGATCTGAACCTCTTTAAATTTTGACCATTTCTTCAACCCGCGACCTGTCGTTTTTTTCTTGTTTTTGGCATCACCTCCGGAGCTGAAATTTCTTTGAAACAAAGATAATTCTTTCTAATCTCTGCAATTTCTCGATCAATACCCACCCCATCGTCATTTTATCAGGTTTTAGGAAAGATCTGACGCCCTTTAAATTTTGACCATTTTTTCAACCCGCGACCTGTCGTTTTTTTCTGGTTTTTGAAGTAAACTCCGAAGATTAAAATTCTTTGGAACAAAGATAATTCTTTCTAATCTCTGCAATTTCTCGATTAATACCCACACCATCGTCATTTTATCAGTCTTTAAGAAAGATCTGAACCTCTTTAAATTTTGACCATTTCTTAAACCCGCGACCTGTCGTTTTTTTCTGGTTTTTGGCATCACCTCCGGAGCTGAAATTTCTTTGAAACAAAGATAATTCTTTCTAATCTCTGCAATTTCTCGATCAATACCCACACCATCGTCATTTTATCAGTCTTTAAGAAAGATCTGAACCTCTTTAAATTTTGACCATTTCTTCAACCCGCGACCTGTCGTTTTTTTCTTGTTTTTGGCATCACCTCCGGAGCTGAAATTTCTTTGAAACAAAGATAATTCTTTCTAATCTCTGCAATTTCTCGATCAATACCCACCCCATCGTCATTTTATCAGGTTTTAGGAAAGATCTGAAGCCCTTTAAATTTTGACCATTTTTTCAACCCGCGACCTGTCGTTTTTTTCTGGTTTTTGAAGTAAACTCCGAAGATTAAAATTCTTTGGAACAAAGATAATTCTTTCTAATCTCTGCAATTTCTCGATCAATACCCACACCATCGTCATTTTATCAGTCTTTAAGAAAGATCTGAACCTCTTTAAATTTTGACCATTTCTTCAACCCGCGACCTGTCGTTTTTTTCTGGTTTTTGGCATCACCTCCGGAGCTGAAATTTCTTTGAAACAAAGATAATTCTTTCTAATGTCTGCAATTTCTTGATCAATACCCACCCCAATGTCATTTTATCAGGTTTTAGGAAAGATCTGACGCCCTTTAAATTTTGACCATTTTTTCAACCCGCGACCTGTCGTTTTTTTCTGGTTTTTGAATTAACCTCCGGAGCTGAAATTTCTTTGGAACAAAGATAATTCTTTCTAATCTCTGCAATTTCTCGATTGATACCCACCCCATCGTCATTTTATCAGGTTTTAGGAAAGATCTGACGCCCTTTAAATTTTGACCATTTTTTCAACCCGCGACCTGTCGTTTTTTTCTGGTTTTTGAAGTAAACTCCGGAGCTGAAATTTCTTTGAAACAAAGATAATTCTTTCTAATCTCTGCAATTTCTCGATCAATACCCACCCCAATGTCATTTTATCAGGTTTTAGGAAAGATCTGACGCCCTTTAAATTTTGACCATTTTTTCAACCCGCAACCTGTCGTTTTTTTCTGGTTTTTGAATTAACCTCCGGAGCTGAAATTTCTTTGAAACAAAGATAATTCTTTCTAATCTCTGCAATTTCTCGATCAATACCCACCCCAATGTCATTTTATCAGGTTTTAGGAAAGATCTGACGCCCTTTAAGTTTTGACCATTTTTTCAACCCGCAACCTGTCGTTTTTTTCTGGTTTTTGAACTAACCTCCGGAGCTGAAATTTCTTTGGAACAAAGATAATTCTTTCTAATTTCTGCAATTTCTTGATTGATACCCACCCCATCGTCATATTATCAAGTTTTAGGAAAGATCTGAAGCCCTTTAAATTTTGACCATTTTTTCAATCCGCGACCTGTCGTTTTTTTCTGGTTATTGAAGGAACCTCCGAAGATTAAAATTCTTTGGAACAAAGATAATTCTTTCTAATCTCTGCAATTTCTCGATCAATACCCACACCATCGTCATTTTATCAGTCTTTAAGTAAGATCTAAAGCTCTTTAAATTTTGACCATTTTTTCAACCCGCGACCTGTCGTTTTTTTCTTGTTTTTGGCATCACCTCCGGAGCTGAAATTTCTTTGAAACAAAGATAATTCTTTCTAATCTCTGCAATTTCTCGATCAATACCCACCCCATCGTCATTTTATCAGATTTTAGGAAAGATCTGACGCCCTTTAAATTTTGACCATTTTTTCAACCCGCGACCTGTTGTTTTTTTCTGGTTTTTAACGTAACCTCAGGAGCTGAAATGTCTTTGGAAAAAAGATAATTCTTTCTAATCTCTGCAATTTCTCGATTAATACCCACCCCATCGTCATTTTATCAGGTTTTAGGAAAGATCTGACGCCCTTTAAATTTTGACCATTTTTTCAACCCGCGACCTGTCGTTTTTTTCTGGTTTTTGAATTAACCTCCGGAGCTGAAATTTCTTTAGAACAAAGATAATTCTTTCTGATTTCTGCAATTTCTCGATTGATACCCACCCCATCGTCATATTATCAGGTTTTAGGAAAGATCTGACGCCCTTTAAATTTTGACCATTTTTTCAACCCGCGACCTGTCGTTTTTTTCTGGTTTTTGAAGGAACCTCCGAAGATTAAAATTCTTTGGAACAAAGATAATTCTTTCTAATCTCTGCAATTTCTCGATTAATACCCACACCATCGTCATTTTATCAGTCTTTAAGAAAGATCTGAACCTCTTTAAATTTTGACCATTTCTTCAACCCGCGACCTGTCATTTTTTTCTTGTTTTTGGCATCACCTCCGGAGCTGAAATTTCTTTGAAACAAAGATAATTCTTTCTAATCTCTGCAATTTCTCGATCAATACCCACCCCAATGTCATTTTATCAGGTTTTAGGAAAGATCTGACGCCCTTTAAATTTTGACAATTTTTTCAACCCGCGACCTGTCGTTTTTTTCTGGTTTTTGAAGTAAACTCCGAATATTAAAATTCTTTGGAACAAAGATAATTCTTTCTAATCTCTGCAATTTCTCGATTAATACCCACACCATCGTCATTTTATCAGTCTTTAAGAAAGATCTGAACCTCTTTAAATTTTGACCATTTCTTCAACCCGCGACCTGTCGTTTTTTTCTGGTTTTCGGCATCACCTCCGGAGCTGAAATTTCTTTGAAACAAAGATAATTCTTTCTAATCTCTGCAATTTCTCGATCAATACCCACACCATCGTCATTTTATCAGTCTTTAAGAAAGATCTGAACCTCTTTAAATTTTGACCATTTTTTCAACCCGCGACCTGTCGTTTTTTTCTGGTTTTTGAAGTAATCTCCGAAGCTGAAAATTCTTTGGAACAAAGATAATTCTTTCTAATCTCTGCAATTTCTAGATTAATACCCACACCATCATCATTTTATCAGTCTTTAAGAAAGATCTAAAGCTCTTTAAATTTTGACCATTTTTTCAACCCGCGACCTGTCGTTTTTTTCTTGTTTTTAACGTAACCTCAGTAGCTGAAATGTCTTTGGAAAAAAGATAATTCTTTCTAATCTCTGCAATTTCTCGATTAATACCCACCCCGTCGTCATTTTATCAGGTTTTAGGAAAGATCTGCCGCCCTTTAAATTTTGACCATTTTTTCAACCCGCGACCTGTCGTTTTTTTCTGGTTTTTAACGTAACCTCAGGAGCTGAAATTTCTTTGCAACTAAGATAATTCTTTCTAATCTCTGAAATTTCTCGATCAATACCCACCCCATCGTCATTTTATCAGGTTTGAGGAAAGATCTGACGCCCTTTAAATTTTGACCATTTTTTCAACCCGCGACCTGTCGTTTTTTTCTTGTTTTTAACGTAACCTCAGGAGCTGAAATGTCATTGGAAAAAAGATAATTCTTTCTAATCTCTGCAATTTCTCGATTAATACCCACCCCAATGTCATTTTATCAGGCTTTAGGAAAGATCTGACGCCCTTTAAATTTTGACCATTTTTTCAACCCGCGACCTGTCGTTTTTTTCTGGTTTTTGAATTAACCTCCGGAGCTGAAATTTCTTTGGAACAAAGATAATTCTTTCTAATTTCTGCAATTCCTCGATTGATACCCACCCTGATGTCATTCTATCAGGTCATGGGGAAGATCTGACGCCATTTAAATTTTGACCGTTTTTTCTACCCGCAACCTGTCGTTTTTTTCTGCTTTTTGGGTAACCTCCGGAGCTGAAATTTCTTTGAAACAAGGATAATTCTTTCTGATCTCAGCAATTTCTCGATTAATACCCACCCTGATGTCATTCTATCAGGTCATGGGGAAGATCTGACGCCATTTAAATTTTGACCGTTTTTTCTACCCGCGACCTGTCGTTTTTTTCTGCTTTTTGGCGTGACCTCCGGAGCTGAAATTTCTTTGGAACAAACATAATTCTTTATAATCTCAGCAATTTCTCGATTAATACCCACCCCGTTGTCATTTTATCAGGTTTTGGGGAAGATCTGACGCCCTTTAAATTTTGACCATTTTTTCAACCCACGACCTGTTGTTTTTTTCTGATTTTTGGGTAACCTCTGGAGCTGAAATGTCTTTGGAGCAAAGATAATTCTTTGTTATCTCAGCAATTTCTCGATTAATACCCACCCCATTGTCATTTTATCAGGTTATGGGGAATATGTGACGCCCTTTAAATTTTGACCATTTTATCAACCCGCGACCTGTCGTTTTTTTCTTCTTTTTAGGTAAGCCCCGGAATTGAAATTTCTTTGGAACAAGGATAATTCTTTATAATCTCAGCAATTTCTCGATTAATACCCACCCCGTTGTCATTTTATCAGGTTTTGGGGAAGATCTGACGCCCTTTAAATTTTGACCATTTTTTCAACCCGCAATCTGTCGTTTTTTTCTGCTTTTTAGGTAACCTCCGGAATTGAAATTTCTTTGAAACAAGGATAATTCTTTCTAATTGCAGCAATTTCTCCATTAATACCCACGCCATTGTAATTTTATCAGGTTTTGGGGAAGATCTGACGCCCTTTAAATTTTGACCATTTTTTCTACCCGCAATCTGTCGTTTTTTGCTGGTTTTTGGGTAACCTCCAGAGCTGAAATTTCTTTGAAATAAGGACAATTCTTTATAATCTTAGCAATTTCTCGATTAATACCCACCCTGTTGTCATTTTATCAGGTTTTGGGGAAGAGGTGACGCCCTTTAAATTTTGACCATTTTTTCAACCTGCGACCTGTCGTTTTTTTCTGCTTTTTGGGTAACCCCTGGAGCTGAGATGTCTTTGGAGAAAAGATAATTCTTTCTAATCTCAGCAATTTCTCGATTAATACCCACCCCGTTGTCATTTTATTAGGTTATGGGGAAGATGTGACGCCCTTTAAATTTTGACCATTTTTTCAACCCGCAACCTGTCGTTTTTTTCTGGTTTTTGGCGTGACCTCCGAAGCTGAAATTTCTTTGGAACAAGGATAATTCTTTCTAATCTCAGCAATTTCTCAATTAATACCCACCCCATTGTCATTTTATCAGGTTATGGGGAATATGTGACGCCCTTTAAATTTTGACCATTCTTTCAACCCGCGACCTGTCGTTTTTTTCTGCTTTTTGGGTAACCTCCGGAGCTGAAATTTCTTTGAAACAAGGATAATTCTTTCTGATCTCAGCAATTTCTCGATTAATACCAACCCCGTAGTCATTTTATCAGGTTTTGGGGAAGATCTGACGCCCTTTAAATTTTGACCATTTTTTCAACCCGCGACCTGTAGATTTTTTCTTCTTTTTAGGTAACCTCCGGAATTGAAATTTCTTTGGAACAAAGATAATTCTTTCTAATCTCAGCAATTTCTCGATTAATACCCACCCCGTTGTCATTTTATCGGGTTTAGGGGAATATTTGACGCCCTTTAAATTTTGACCATTTTTTCAACCCGCGACCTGTCGTTTTTTTATGCTTTTTGGGTAACCTCTGGAGCTGAAATGTCTTTGAAGCAAAGATAATTCTTTGTAATCTCAGCAATTTCTCAATTAATACCCACCCCGTTGTCATTTTATCAGGTTTTGGGGAAGATCTGACGCCCTTTAAATTTTGACCATTTTTTCAACCCGCGACCTGTCTTTTTTTTCTGGTTTTTAGGTAACCTCCGAAATTGAAATTTCTTTGGAACAAAGATAATTCTTTCTAATTTCTGAAATTTCTCGATTAATACCCACCTGTTGTCATTTTATCAGGTTTTGGGGAAGATCTGACGCCCTTTAAATTTTGACCATTTTTTCAACCCGCGACCTGTCGTTTTTTTCTGGTTTTTGGGTAACCTCCGGAGATGAAATTTCTTTGAAACTAGGATAATTCTTTATAATCTCAGCAATTTCTCGATTAATACCCACCCCGTTGTCATTTTATCAGGTTTTGGGGAAGAGGTGACGCCCTTTAAATTTTGACAATTCTTTCAACTCGCGACCTGTCGTTTTTTTCTGCTTTTTAGGTAACCTCCGGAATTGAAATTTCTTTGGAACAAGGATAATTCTTTCTAATTGCAGCAATTTCTCCATTAATACCAACCCCATTGTAATTTTATCAGGTTTAGGGGAAGATCTGACGCCCTTTAAATTTTGACCATTTTTTCAACCCGCAACCTGTCGTTTTTTTCTGGTTTTTGGGTAACCTCCAGAGCTGAAATTTCTTTGAAATAAGGACAATTCTTTATAATATTAGCAATTTCTCGATTAATACCTACCCTGTTGTCATTTTATCAGGTTTTGGGGAAGATCTGACGCCCTTTAAATTTTGACCATTTTTTCAACCTGCGACCTGTCGTTCTTTTCGGTTTTTTGGGTAACCTCTGGAGCTGAGATGTCTTTGGAGAAAAGATAATTCTTTCTAATCTCAGCAATTTCTCGATTAATACCCACCCCGTTTTCATTTTATCAGGTTTAGGGGAAGATCTCACGCCCTTTAAATTTTGACCATTTTATCAACCCCCGACCTGTCGTTTTTTTCTGCTTTTTGGCGTAACCTCCGGAGCTGAAATTTCTTTGGAACAAGGATAATTCTTTCTAATCGCAGCAATTTCTCCATTAATACCCACCCTGTTGTCATTTTATCAGGTTTAGGGGAAGATCTGACGCTCTTTAAATTTTGACCATTTTATCAACCCCCGACCTATCGTTTTTTTCTGGTTTTTGGGTAACCTCCGGAGCTGAAATTTCTTTGAAACAAGGATAATTCCTTATAGTCTCAGCAATTTCTCGATTAATACCCACCCCGTTGTCATTTTATCAGGTTATGGGGAAGATGTGACACCCTTTAAATTTTGACCATTCTTTCAACCCCCGACCTGTCGTTTTTTTCTGGTTTTTGGGTAACCTCCGGAGCTGAAATGTCTTTGGAACAAAGATAATTCTTTCTAATCTCAGCAATTTCTCGATTAATACCCACCCCAATGTAATTTTATCAGATTATGGGGAATATGTGACGCCCTTTAAATTTTGACCATTCTTTCAACCCGCGACCTGTCATTTTTTTCTGCTTTTTGGGTAACCTCCGGAGCTGAAATTTCTTTGGAACAAAGATAATTCCTTCTAATCTCAGCAATTTCTCAATTAATACCCACCCCGTTGTCATTTTATCAGGTTATGGGGAAGATGTGACGCCCTTTAAATTTTGACCATTCTTTCAACCCGCGACCTGTCGTTTTTTCTGCTTTTTGGGTAATCTCTGGAGCTGAAATGTCTTTGGAGAAAAGATAATTCTTTCTAATCTCAGCAATTTCTCGATTAATACCCACCCCATTGTCATTTTATCAGGTTTAGGGAAAGATGTGACGCCCTTTAAATTTTGACCATTTTTTCAACCCGCGACCTGTCGTTTTTTTCTGCTTTTTGGGTAACCTCTGGAGCTGAAATGTCTTTGAAGAAAAGATAATTCTTTCTAATCTCAGCAATTTCTCGATTAATACCCACCCCGTTGTCATTTTATCAGGTTTTGGGGAAGATCTGACGCCCTTTAAATTTTGACCATTTTTTCTACCCGCGACCTGTCGCTTTTTTCTGGTTTTTGGGTAACCTCCGGAGATGAAATTTCTTTGAAACAAGAATAATTCTTTATTATCTCAGCAATTTCTCGATTAATACCCACCCCGTTGTCATTTTATCAGGTTATGGGGAAGATGTGACGCCCTTTAAATTTTGACCATTCTTTCAACCCGCGACCTGTCGTTTTTTTCTGCTTTTTGGGTAACCTCCGGAGCTGAAATTTCTTTGGAACAAAGATAATTCTTTCTAATCTCTGCAATTTCTCAATTAATACCCACCCCATTGTAATTTTATCAGATTATGGGGAATATGTGACGCCCTTTAAATTTTGACCATTCTTTCAACCCGCGACCTGTCGTTTTTTTCTGGTTTTTGGGTAACCTCTGGAGCTGAAATTTCTTTGGAACAAAGATAATTCTTTCTAATCTCAGCAATTTCTCGATTAATACCCACCCCGTTGTCATTTTATCAGGTTTAGGGGAAGATCTGACGTCCTTTAAATTTTGACCATTTTATCAACCTGTGACCTGTCGTTTTTTTCTGGTTTTTGGGTAACCTCCGGAGCTGAAATTTCTTTGAAACAAGAATAATTCTTTATTATATAAGCAATCTCTCGATTAATACCCACCCCGTTGTCATTTTATCAGGTTATGGGGAAGATGTGACGCCCTTTAAATTTTGACCATTCTTTCAACCCGCGACCTGTCGCTTCTTTCTGGTTTTTAGAGTAACCTCCGGAGCTGAAGTTTCTTTGGAACAAGGATAATTCTTTCTAATCTCAGCAATTTCTCGATTAATACCCACCCCGTTGTCATTTTATCAGGTTTAGGGAAAGATGTGACGCCCTTTAAATTTTGACCATTTTTTCAACCCGCGACCTGTCGTTTTTTTCTGGTTTTTGGGTAACCTCTGGAGCTGAAATGTCTTTGGAGAAAAGATAATTATTTCTAATCTCAGCAATTTCTCGATTAATACCCACCCCGTTGTCATTTTATCAGGTTTTGGGGAAGATCTGACGCCCTTTAAATTTTGACCATTTTTTCTACCCGCGACCTGTCGCTTTTTTCTGGTTTTTGGGTAACCTCCGGAGATGAAATTTCTTTGAAACAAGAATAATTCTTTATTATCTCAGCAATTTCTCGATTAATACCCACCCCGTTGTCATTTTATCAGGTTATGGGGAAGATGTGACGCCCTTTAAATTTTGACCATTCTTTCAACCCGCGACCTGTCGTTTTTTTCTGCTTTTTGGGTAACCTCCGGAGCTGAAATTTCTTTGGAACAAAGATAATTCTTTCTAATCTCAGCAATTTCTCGATTAATACCCACCCCGTAGTCATTTTATCAGGTTTAGGGAAAGATGTGACGCCCTTTAAATTTTGACCATTTTTTCAACCCGCGACCTGTCGTTTTTTTCTGCTTTTTGGGTAACCTCTGGAGCTGAAATGTCTTTGGAGAAAAGATAATTCTTTCTAATCGCAGCAATTTCTCGATTAATACCCACCCCGTAGTCATTTTATCAGGTTTTGGGGAAGATCTGACGTCCTTTAAATTTTGACCATTTTTTCAACCCGCGACCTGTCGTTTAGGGCTGTAGTCAACCAAAGAAAACCTTGGGCGACTAAAATTGTAAATAATCAGCGACTAATCGATTAGTCGCGCGCGCGGGGGGGGGGGGGGGGGGTGGTATGTTACAATGAACTCTGTATTTCTCTGTTTAGCGTCTTCAGGCTAGGCTAACCCATCGTTGCTAACTTTGGAGCTAACTCCCTTCACTTTTCCAGCACTTGGAGAAACAACAGACGTGATTTTTCATCATTTAACTGACACACTGTAGTCTGTGCTGTACATTTACTGCCAGACTGACAACTTACCGCTAACCTTTTCCTCTGCTCCACTCATATCCACCGTCACTTTCTCTGCGTCCAAATTGCTAAGCAAACATACTACGCAATGACGTATAACACAGTTGCTCGTTTCCCAGGCAACAACACAGTGGTTGACTCACGCGCTGCACAGACTCCCAAACGCTAAATATTTCTGAATGAGTGGATATTTGGCGTTAATTCTAGTATTAAAAAATATTTTTTGGCCTGGCGGGGGTTCTTGTTGATATAATTGTAGGAGAAACGCTCTGTAACGGAGTTAGACCTCCGGATTTTGGAAGAGTCCAAAGTTGTGTAAACAGCGGGGGTGTTTTGAATGCACTGTTTTCAAAAGGTAGTTTGTTGGTCTGTCCCCCCGCTGCAGGAAAATAATGGATTAGTCCCAGAAAGCTACTGATGTAGCACTTTTCTCTTTCATGAAAGTAGAGATAGAGATACACGGAGATTATTCCACCAATGAGAATTTAGTCGGATGAGAGAGTATCGGCCAATTAATCGACTAGTCGACAAACAGACTACAGCCCTACTGTCGTTTTTTTCTGCTTTTTGGGTAACCTCCGGAGCTGAACTTTATTTGGAACAAGGATCATTCTTTCTGATCTCAGCAATTTCTTGATTAATACCCACCCCGTTGTCATTTTATCAGGTTTTGGGGAAGATCTGACGCCCTTTAAATTTTGACCATTTTTTCCACCCGCGACCTGTCGCTTTTTTCTGGTTTTTGGCGTAACCTCCGGAGCTGAAATTTCTTTGGAACAAAGATAATTCTATCTAATTTCAGCAATTTCTCGATTGATACCCACCCTGTTGTCATTTTATCAGGTTTAGGGGAAGATCTGACGCCCTTTAAATTTTGACCATTTTATCAACCCGCGACCTGTCGTTTTTTTCTGGTTTTTGGGTAACCTCCGGAGCTGAAATTTCTTTGAAACAAGAATAATTCTTTGTTATCTAAGCAATTTCTCAATTAATACCCACCCCGTTGTCATTTTATCAGGTTATGGGGAAGATGTGACGCCCTTTAAATTTTGACCATTCTTTCAACCCGCGACCTGTCGTTTTTTTCTGGTTTTTGGGTAACCTCCGGAGCTGAAATTTCTTTGGAACAAAGATAATTCTTTCTAATCTCAGCAATTTCTCGATTAATACCCACCCCGTTGTCATTTTATCAGGTTTAGGGAAAGATGTGACGCCCTTTAAATTTTGACCATTTTTTCAACCCGCGACCTGTCGTTTTTTTCTGCTTTTTGGGTAACCTCCGGAGCTGAAATGTCTTTGGAACAAAGATAATTCTTTCTAATCTCAGCAATTTCTCGATTAATACCCACCCCGTTGTCATTTTATCAGGTTATGGGGAAGATGTTACGCCCTTTAAATTTTGACCATTCTTTCAACCCGCGACCTGTCGTTTTCTTCTGGTTTTTGGCGTGACCTCCGGAGCTGAAATTTCTTTGGAACAAGGATAATTCTTTCTAATCTCAGCAATTTCTCAATTAATACCCACCCCATTGTAATTTTATCAAGTTATGGGGAATATGTGACGCCCTTTAAATTTTGACCATTCTTTCAACCCGCGACCTGTCGTTTTTTTCTGGTTTTTGGGTAACCTACGGAGATTAAATTTCTTTGAAACAAGGATAATTCTTTCTAATCTCAGCAATTTCTCGATTAATACCCACCCCATTGAAATTTTATCTGGTTTAGGGGAAGATCTGACGTCCTTTAAACTTTGACCATTTTCTCAACCCGCGACCTGTCGTTTTTTTTTTGGTTTTTTGGTAACCTCCGGAGCTGAAATTTCTTTGGAACAAGGATAATTCTTTCTAATCGCAGCAATTTCTCGATTAATACCCACCCCATTGTCATTTTATCAGGTTTTGGGGAAGATCTGATGCCCTTTAAATATTGACCATTTTTTCAACCCGCGACCTGTCGCTTCTTTCTGGTTTTTAGAGTAACCTCCGGAGCTGAAGTTTCTTTGGAACAAGGATAATTCTTTCTGATCTCTGCAATTTCTCGATTAATACCCACCCCGTAGTCATTTTATCAGGTTTTGGGGAAGATCTGACGCCCTTTAAATTTTGACCATTTTTTCAACCCGCGACCTGTCGTTTTTTTCTGGTTTTTAACGTAACCTCAGGAGCTGAAATGTCTTTGGAAAAAAGATAATTCTTTCTAATCTCTGCAATTTCTCGATTAATACCCACCCCAATGTCATTTTATCAGGTTTTAGGAAAGATCTGACGCCCTTTAAATTTTGACCACTTTTGCAACCCGCGACCTGTCGTTTTTTTCTGGTTTTTGAATTAACTTCCGGAGCTGAAATTTCTTTGAAACAAAGATAATTCTTTCTAATCTCAGCAATTTCTCGATTAATACCCACCCCGTTGTCATTTTATCAGGTTATGGGGAAGATGTTACGCCCTTAAAATTTTGACCATTCTTTCAACCCGCGACCTGTCGTTTTCTTCTGGTTTTTGGCGTGACCTCCGGAGCTGAAATTTCTTTGGAACAAGGATAATTCTTTCTAATCTCAGCAATTTCTCAATTAATACCCACCCCATTGTAATTTTATCAAGTTATGGGGAATATGTGACGCCCTTTAAATTTTGACCATTCTTTCAACCCGCGACCTGTCGTTTTTTTCTGGTTTTTGGGTAACCTACGGAGATTAAATTTCTTTGAAACAAGGATAATTCTTTCTAATCTCAGCAATTTCTCGATTAATACCCACCCCGTTGTCATTTTATCAGGTTTTGGGGAAGATCTGACGCCCTTTAAATTTTGACCATTTTATCAACCCGCGACCTGACGTTTTTTTCTGCTTTTTGGGTAACCTCCGGAGCTGAAATTTCTTTGGAACAAGAATAATTCTTTATTATATAAGCAATTTCTCGATTAATACCCACCCCGTTGTCATTTTATCAGGTTGTAGGGAAGATGTGACGCCCTTTAAATTTTGACCATTCTTTCAACTCGCGACCTGTCGTTTTTTTCTGCTTTTTGGGTAACCTCTGGAGCTGAAATGTCTTTGGAGAAAAGATAATTCTTTCTAATCTCAGCAATTTCTCGATTAATACCCACCCCATTGAAATTTTATCTGGTTTAGGGGAAGATCTGACGTCCTTTAAACTTTGACCATTTTCTCAACCCGCGACCTGTCGTTTTTTTTTTGGTTTTTTGGTAACCTCCGGAGCTGAAATTTCTTTGGAACAAGGATAATTCTTTCTAATCGCAGCAATTTCTCGATTAATACCCACCCCATTGTCATTTTATCAGGTTTTGGGGAAGATCTGATGCCCTTTAAATATTGACCATTTTTTCAACCCGCGACCTGTCGCTTCTTTCTGGTTTTTAGAGTAACCTCCGGAGCTGAAGTTTCTTTGGAACAAGGATAATTCTTTCTGATCTCTGCAATTTCTCGATTAATACCCACCCCGTAGTCATTTTATCAGGTTTTGGGGAAGATCTGACGCCCTTTAAATTTTGACCATTTTTTCAACCTGCGACCTGTCGTTTTTTTCTGGTTTTTAACGTAACCTCAGGAGCTGAAATGTCTTTGGAAAAGAGATAATTCTTTCTAATCTCTGCAATTTCTCGATTAATACCCACCCCAATGTCATTTTATCAGGTTTTAGGAAAGATCTGACGCCCTTTAAATTTTGACCACTTTTGCAACCCGCGACCTGTCGTTTTTTTCTGGTTTTTGAATTAACTTCCGGAGCTGAAATTTCTTTGAAACAAAGATAATTCTTTCTAATCTCTGCAATTCCTCGATCAATACCCGCCCCAATGTCATTTTATCAGGTTTTAGGAAAGATCTGACGCCCTTTAAATTTTGACCATTTTTTCAACCCGCGACCTGTCGTTTTTTTCTGATTTTTGGCATCACCCCCGGAGCTGAAATTTCTTTGAAACAAAGATAATTCTTTCTAATCTCTGCAATTTCTCGATTAATATCCACCCAATTGTCATTTTATCAGGTTTTGGGGAAGATGTGACGCCCTTTAAATTTTGACCAT
The DNA here is from genome assembly GCA_029490765.1 of Euthynnus affinis. Taxonomy (NCBI): domain Eukaryota; kingdom Metazoa; phylum Chordata; class Actinopteri; order Scombriformes; family Scombridae; genus Euthynnus; species Euthynnus affinis. The sequence continues at coordinate 757,740 of JARJJI010000031.1, forward strand.
TTTTTCAACCCGCGACCTGTCGTTTTTTTCTGATCTTTGATGTAACCTCCGAAGCTGAAATTTCTTTGGAACAAAGATAACTCTTTCTAATCTCAGCAATTTCTCGATTAATACCCACCCCGTTGTCATTTTATCAGGTTTTGAGGAAGATCTGTCGCCCTTTAAATTTTGACCATTTTTTCAACCCACGACCTGTTGTTTTTTTCTGGTTTTTGGCGTGACCTCCGGAGCTGAAATTTCTTTGAAACAACGATAATTCTTTCTAATCTCTGCAATTTCTCGATCAATACCCACACCATCGTCATTTTATCAGTCTTTAAGAAAGATCTGACGCCCTTTAAATTTTGATCATTTTTTCAACCTGCGACCTGTCGTTTTTTTCTGGTTTTTGAAGTAACCTCCGAAGCTGAAAATTCTTTGGAACAAAGATAATTCTTTCTAATCTCTGCAATTTCTTGATTAATACCCACACCATCGTCATTTTATCAGTCTTTAAGAAAGATCTGACGCCCTTAAAATTTTGACCATTTTTTCAACCCGCGACCTGTCGTTTTTTTCTTGTTTTTGGCATCACCTCCGGAGCTGAAATTTCTTTGAAAGAAAGATAATTCTTTCTAATCTCTGCAATTTCTCGATCAATACCCACCCCAATGTCATTTTATCAGGTTTTAGGAAAGATCTGACGCCCTTTAAATTTTGACCATTTTTTCAACCCGCGACCTGTCGTTTTTTTCTGGTTTTTGAATTAACCTCCGGAGCTGAAATTTCTTTGAAACAAAGATAATTCTTTCTAATCTCTGCAATTTCTCGATTGATACCCACCCCATCGTCATTTTATCAGGTTTTAGGAAAGATCTGACGCCCCTTTAAGTTTTGACCATTTTTTCAACCTGCGACCTGTCATTTTTTTCTGGTTTTTGAAGTAACCTCCGAAGATTAAAATTCTTTGGAACAAAGATAATTCTTTCTAATCTCTGCAATTTCTCGATTAATACCCACACCATCATCATTTTATCAGTCTTTAAGAAAGATCTGAAGCCCTTTAAATTTTGACCATTTTTTCAACCCGCGACCTGTCGTTTTTTTCTGCTTTTTAGGTAACCTCCAGAATTGAAATTTCTTTGGAACAAGGATCATTCTTTCTAATCTCAGCAATTTCTCGATTAATACCCACCCCATTGTAATTTTATCAGGTTATGGGGAATATGTGACGCCCTTTAAATTTTGACCATTCTTTCAACCCGCGACCTGTCGTTTTTTTCTGCTTTTTGGGTAACCAGTTTCTTTGAAACAAGGATAATTCTTTATAATCTCAGCAATTTCTCGATTAATATCCACCCCGTTGTCATTTTATCAGGTCATGGGGAAGATGTGACGCCCTTTAAATTTTGACCATTCTTTCAACCCGCGACCTGTCGTTTTTTTCTGCTTTTTGGGTAACCTCTGGAGCTGAAATGTCTTTGAAACAAAGATAATTCTTTCTAATCTCTGCAATTTCTCGATCAATACCCACCCCAATGTCATTTTATTAGGTTTTAGGAAAGATCTGACGCCCTTTAAATTTTGACCATTTTTTCAATCCGCGACCTGTTGTTTTTTTCTTGTTTTTAACGTAACCTCAGGAGCTGAAATGTCTTTGGAAAAAAGATAATTCTTTCTAATGTCTGCAATTTCTCGATCAATACCCACCCCATCGTCATTTTATCAGGTTTTAGGAAAGATCTGACGCCCTTTAAATTTTGACCATTTTTTCAACCCGCGACCTGTCGTTTTTTTCTGGTTTTTGAATTAACCTCCGGAGCTGAAATTTCTTTGAAACAAAGATAATTCTTTCTAATCTCTGCAATTTCTCGATCAATACCCACCCCAATGTCATTTTATTAGGTTTTAGGAAAGATCTGACGCCCTTTAAATTTTGACCATTTTTTCAACCCGCAACCTTTCGTTTTTTTCTGGTTTTTGAATTAACCTCTGGAGCTGAAATTTCTTTGGAACAAAGATAATTCTTTCTAATTTCTGCAATTTCTCGATTGATACCCACCCCATCGTCATATTATCAGGTTTTAGGAAAGATCTGACGCCCTTTAAATTTTGACCATTTTTTCAACCCGCGACCTGTCGTTTTTTTCTGGTTTTTGAAGGAACCTCCGAAGATTAAAATTCTTTGGAACAAAGATAATTCTTTCTAATCTCTGCAATTTCTCGATTGATACCCACCCCATCGTCATTTTATCAGGTTTTAGGAAAGATCTGACGCCCTTTAAATTTTGACCATTTTTTCAACCCGCGACCTGTCGTTTTTTTCTGGTTTTTGGCATCACCTCCGGAGCTGAAATTTCTTTGAAACAAAGATAATTCTCTCTAATCTCTGCAATTTCTCCATCAATACCCACCCCAATGTCATTTTATCAGGTTTTAGGAAAGATCTGACGCCCTTTAAATTTTGACCATTTTTTCAACCCGCGACCTGTCGTTTTTTTCTGGTTTTTGAAGTAACCTCCGAAGCTGAAAATTCTTTGGAACAAAGATAATTCTTTCTAATCTCTGCAATTTCTCGATTAATACCCACACCATCGTCATTTTATCAGTCTTTAAGAAAGATCTGAAGCTCTTTAAATTTTGACCATTTTTTCAACCCGCGACCTGTCGTTTTTTTCTTGTTTTTAACGTAACCTCAGGAGCTGAAATGTCTTTGGAAAAAAGATAATTCTTTCTAATCTCTGCAATTTCTCGATTAATACCCACCCCATCGTCATTTTATCAGGTTTTAGGAAAGATCTGACGCCCTTTAAATTTTGACCATTTTTTCAACCCGCGACCTGTCGTTTTTTTCTGGTTTTTGGCATCACCTCCGGAGCTGAAATTTCTTTGAAACAAAGATAATTCTTTCTAATCTCTGCAATTTCTCGATCAATACCCAACCCAATGTCATTTTATCAGGTTTTAGGAAAGATCTGACGCCCTTTAAATTTTGACCATTTTTTCAACCCGCGACCTGTCGTTTTTTTCTGGTTTTTGGCATCACCTCCGGAGCTGAAATTTCTTTGAAACAAAGATAATTCTTTCTAATCTCTGCAATTTCTCGATCAATACCCAACCCAATGTCATTTTATCAGGTTTTAGGAAAGATCTGACGCCCTTTAAATTTTGACCATTTTTTCAACCCGCGACCTGTCGTTTTTTTCTTATTTTTAACGTAACCTCAGGAGCTGAAATGTCATTGGAAAAAAGATAATTCTTTCTAATCTCTGCAATTTCTCGATTAATACCCACCCCATCGTCATTTTATCAGGTTTTAGGAAAGATCTGACGCCCTTTAAATTTTGACAATTTTCTTCAACCCGCGACCTGTCGTTTTTTTCTGGTTTTTGGCATCTCCTCCGGAGCTGAAATTTCTTTGAAACAAAGATAATTCTTTCTAATCTCTGCAATTTCTCGATCAATACCCACCCCAATGTCATTTTATTAGGTTTTAGGAAAGATCTGACGCCCTTTAAATTTTGACCATTTTTTCAATCCGCGACCTGTCGTTTTTTTCTTGTTTTTAACGTAACCTCAGGAGCTGAAATGTCTTTGGAAAAAAGATAATTCTTTCTAATCTCTGCAATTTCTCGATTAATACCCACCCCATCGTCATTTTATCAGGTTTTAGGAAAGATCTGACGCCCTTTAAATTTTGACCATTTTTTCAACCCGCGACCTGTCGTTTTTTTCTGGTTTTTGAAGTAACCTCCGAATATTAAAATTCTTTGGAACAAAGATAATTCTTTCTAATCTCTGCAATTTCTCGATTGATACCCACCCCATCGTCATTTTATCAGGTTTTAGGAAAGATCTGACGCCCTTTAAATTTTGACCATTTTTTCAACCCGCGACCTGTCGTTTTTTTCTGGTTTTTGGCATCACCTCTGGAGCTGAAATTTCTTTGAAACAAAGATAATTCTTTCTAATCTCTGCAATTTCTCGATTAATACCCACACCATCGTCATTTTATCAGTCTTTAAGAAAGATCTGACGCCCTTTAAATTTTGACCATTTTTTTTACCCGTGACCTGTCGTTTTTTTCTGGTTTTTGGCATCACCTCCGGAGCTGAAATTTCATTGAAACAAAGATAATTCTTTCTAATCTCTGCAATTTCTCCGTCAATACCCACCCCAATGTCATTTTAACAGGTTTTAGGAAAGATCTGACGCCCTTTAAATTTTGACCATTTTTTCAACCCGCGACCTGTCGTTTTTTTCTGATCTTTGATGTAACCTCCGAAGCTGAAATTTCTTTGGAACAAAGATAATTGTTTCTAATCTCTGCAATTTCTCGATTAATACCCACCCCATCATCATTTTATCAGGTATTAGGAAAGATCTGACGCCCTTTAAATTTTGACCATTTTTTCAACCCGCGACCTGTCGTTTTTTTCTGGTTTTTGAATTAACCTCCGGAGCTGAAATTTCTTTGGAACAAAGATAATTCTTTCTAATCTCTGCAATTTCTCGATTGATACCCACCCCATCGTCATTTTATCAGGTTTTAGGAAAGATCTGACGCCCTTTAAATTTTGACCATTTTTTCAACCCGCGACCTGTCGTTTTTTTCTGGTTTTTGAATTAACCTCCGGAGCTGAAATTTCTTTGGAACAAAGATAATTCTTTCTAATCTCTGCAATTTCTCGATTGATACCCACCCCATCGTCATTTTATCAGGTTTTAGGAAAGATCTGACGCCCTTTAAATTTTGACCATTTTTTCAACCCGCGACCTGTCGTTTTTTTCTGGTTTTTGAAGTAAACTCAGAAGATTAAAATTCTTTGGAACAAAGATAATTCTTTCTAATCTCTGCAATTTCTCGATTAATACCCACACCATCGTCATTTTATCAGTCTTTAAGAAAGATCTGAAGCTCTTTAAATTTTGACCATTTTTTCAACCCGCGACCTGTCGTTTTTTTCTGGTTTTTGAAGTAATCTCCGAAGCTGAAATTTCTTTCGAACAAAGATAATTCTTTCTAATCTCTGCAATTTCTCGATTAATACCCACACCATCGTCATTTTATCAGTCTTTAAGAAAGATCTAAAGCTCTTTAAATTTTGACCATTTTTTCAACCCGCGACCTGTCGTTTTTTTCTTGTTTTTAACGTAACCTCAGTAGCTGAAATGTCTTTGGAAAAAAGATAATTCTTTCTAATCTCTGCAATTTCTCGATTAATACCCACCCCGTCGTCATTTTATCAGGTTTTAGGAAAGATCTGACGCCCTTTAAATTTTGACCATTTTTTCAACCCGCGACCTGTCGTTTTTTTCTGGTTTTTGGCATCACCTCCGGAGCTGAAATTTCTTTGAAACAAAGATAATTCTTTCTAATCTCTGCAATTTCTAGATCAATACCCAACCCAATGTCATTTTATCAGGTTTTAGGAAAGATCTGACGCCCTTTAAATTTTGACCATTTTTTCAACCCGCGACCTGTCATTTTTTTCTGGTTTTTAACGTAACCTCAGGAGCTGAAATTTCTTTGCAACTAAGATAATTCTTTCTAATCTCTGAAATTTCTCGATCAATACCCACCCCATCGTCATTTTATCAGGTTTGAGGAAAGATCTGACGCCCTTTAAATTTTGACCATTTTTTCAACCCGCGACCTGTCGTTTTTTTCTTATTTTTAACGTAACCTCAGGAGCTGAAATGTCATTGGAAAAAAGATAATTCTTTCTAATCTCTGCAATTTCATGATTAATACCCACCCCATCGTCATTTTATCATGTTTTAGGAAAGATCTGACGCCCTTTAAATTTTGACCATTTTTTTTAACCGTGACCTGTCGTTTTTTTCTGGTTTTTGGCATCACCTCCGGAGCTGAAATTTCTTTGAAACAAAGATAATTCTTTCTAATCTCTGCAATTTCTCGATCAATACCCACCCCAATGTCATTTTAACAGGTTTTAGGAAAGATCTGACGCCCTTTAAATTTTGACCATTTTTTCAACCCGCGACCTGTCGTTTTTTTCTGATCTTTGATGTAACCTCCGAAGCTGAAATTTCTTTGGAACAAAGATAATTGTTTCTAATCTCTGCAATTTCTCGATTAATACCATACCCCATCATCATTTTATCAGGTATTAGGAAAGATCTGACGCCCTTTAAATTTTGACCATTTTTTCAACCCGCGACCTGTCGTTTTTTTCTGGTTTTTGAATTAACCTCCGGAGCTGAAATTTCTTTGGAACAAAGATAATTCTTTCTAATCTCTGCAATTTCTCGATTGATACCCACCCCATCGTCATTTTATCAGTCTTTAAGAAAGATCTAAAGCTCTTTAAATTTTGACCATTTTTTCAACCCGCGACCTGTCGTTTTTTTCTGGTTTTTGAAGTAATCTCCGAAGCTGAAAATTCTTTGGAACAAAGATGATTCTTTCTAATCTCTGCAATTTCTCGATTGATACCCACCCCATCGTCATTTTATCAGGTTTTAGGAAAGATCTGACGCCCTTTAAATTTTGACCATTTTTTCAACCCGCGACCTGTCGTTTTTTTCTGGTTTTTGGCATCACCTCCGGAGCTGAAATTTCTTTGAAACAAAGATAATTCTTTCTAATCTCTGCAATTTCTAGATCAATACCCAACCCAATGTCATTTTATCAGGTTTTAGGAAAGATCTGACGCCCTTTAAATTTTGACCATTTTTTCAACCCGCGACCTGTCGTTTTTTTCTGTTTTTTAACGTAACCTCAGGAGCTGAAATTTCTTTGCAACTAAGATAATTCTTTCTAATCTCTGCAATTTCTCGATCAATACCCACCCCATCGTCATTTTATCAGGTTTGAGGAAAGATCTGACGCCCTTTAAATTTTGACCATTTTTTCAACCCGCGACCTGTCGTTTTTTTCTTGTTTTTAACGTAACCTCAGGAGCTGAAATGTCATTGGAAAAAAGATAGTTCTTTCTAATCTCTGCAATTTCTCGATTAATACCCACCCCATCGTCATTTTATCATGTTTTAGGAAAGATCTGACGCCCTTTAAATTTTGACCATTTTTTCAACCCGCGACCTGTCATTTTTTTCTGGTTTTTGAAGGAACCTCCGAAGATTAAAATTCTTTGGAACAAAGATAATTCTTTCTAATCTCTGCAATTTCTCGATTAATACCCACACCATCGTCATTTTATCAGTCTTTAAGAAAGATCTGACGCCCTTTAAATTTTGACCATTTTTTTTACCCGTGACCTGTCGTTTTTTTCTGGTTTTTGGCATCACCTCCGGAGCTGAAATTTCTTTGAAACAAAGATAATTCTTTCTAATATCTGCAATTTCTCGATTGATACCCACCCCAATGTCATTTTAACAGGTTTTAGGAAAGATCTGACGCCCTTTAAATTTTGACCATTTTTTCAACCCGCGACCTGTCGTTTTTTTCTGATCTTTGATGTAACCTCCGAAGCTGAAATTTCTTTGGAACAAAGATAATTGTTTCTAATCTCTGCAATTTCTCGATTAATACCATACCCCATCATCATTTTATCAGGTATTAGGAAAGATCTGACGCCCTTTAAATTTTGACCATTTTTTCAACCCGCGACCTGTCGTTTTTTTCTGGTTTTTGAATTAACCTCCGGAGCTGAAATTTCTTTGAAACAAAGATAATTCTTTCTAATCTCTGCAATTTCTCGATCAATACCCACCCCAATGTCATTTTATCAGGTTTTAGGAAAGATCTGACGCCCTTTAAATTTTGACCATTTTTTCAACCCGCGACCTGTCGTTTTTTTCTGTTTTTTAACGTAACCTCAGGAGCTGAAATTTCTTTGCAACTAAGATAATTCTTTCTAATCTCTGCAATTTCTCGATCAATACCCACCCCATCGTCATTTTATCAGGTTTGAGGAAAGATCTGACGCCCTTTAAATTTTGACCATTTTTTCAACCCGCGACCTGTCGTTTTTTTCTTGTTTTTAACGTAACCTCAGGAGCTGAAATGTCATTGGAAAAAAGATAGTTCTTTCTAATCTCTGCAATTTCTCGATTAATACCCACCCCATCGTCATTTTATCATGTTTTAGGAAAGATCTGACGCCCTTTAAATTTTGACCATTTTTTCAACCCGCGACCTGTCATTTTTTTCTGGTTTTTGAAGGAACCTCCGAAGATTAAAATTCTTTGGAACAAAGATAATTCTTTCTAATCTCTGCAATTTCTCGATTAATACCCACACCATCGTCATTTTATCAGTCTTTAAGAAAGATCTGACGCCCTTTAAATTTTGACCATTTTTTTTACCCGTGACCTGTCGTTTTTTTCTGGTTTTTGGCATCACCTCCGGAGCTGAAATTTCATTGAAACAAAGATAATTCTTTCTAATCTCTGCAATTTCTCCGTCAATACCCACCCCAATGTCATTTTAACAGGTTTTAGGAAAGATCTGACGCCCTTTAAATTTTGACCATTTTTTCAACCCGCGACCTGTCGTTTTTTTCTGATCTTTGATGTAACCTCCGAAGCTGAAATTTCTTTGGAACAAAGATAATTGTTTCTAATCTCTGCAATTTCTCGATTGATACCCACCCCATCGTCATTTTATCAGTCTTTAAGAAAGATCTAAAGCTCTTTAAATTTTGACCATTTTTTCAACCCGCGACCTGTCGTTTTTTTCTGGTTTTTGAAGTAATCTCCGAAGCTGAAAATTCTTTGGAACAAAGATGATTCTTTCTAATCTCTGCAATTTCTCGATTGATACCCACCCCATCGTCATTTTATCAGGTTTTAGGAAAGATCTGACGCCCTTTAAATTTTGACCATTTTTTCAACCCGCGACCTGTCGTTTTTTTCTGGTTTTTGGCATCACCTCCGGAGCTGAAATTTCTTTGAAACAAAGATAATTCTTTCTAATCTCTGCAATTTCTAGATCAATACCCAACCCAATGTCATTTTATCAGGTTTTAGGAAAGATCTGACGCCCTTTAAATTTTGACCATTTTTTCAACCCGCGACCTGTCGTTTTTTTCTGTTTTTTAACGTAACCTCAGGAGCTGAAATTTCTTTGCAACTAAGATAATTCTTTCTAATCTCTGCAATTTCTCGATCAATACCCACCCCATCGTCATTTTATCAGGTTTGAGGAAAGATCTGACGCCCTTTAAATTTTGACCATTTTTTCAACCCGCGACCTGTCGTTTTTTTCTTGTTTTTAACGTAACCTCAGGAGCTGAAATGTCATTGGAAAAAAGATAGTTCTTTCTAATCTCTGCAATTTCTCGATTAATACCCACCCCATCGTCATTTTATCATGTTTTAGGAAAGATCTGACGCCCTTTAAATTTTGACCATTTTTTCAACCCGCGACCTGTCATTTTTTTCTGGTTTTTGAAGGAACCTCCGAAGATTAAAATTCTTTGGAACAAAGATAATTCTTTCTAATCTCTGCAATTTCTCGATTAATACCCACACCATCGTCATTTTATCAGTCTTTAAGAAAGATCTGACGCCCTTTAAATTTTGACCATTTTTTTTACCCGTGACCTGTCGTTTTTTTCTGGTTTTTGGCATCACCTCCGGAGCTGAAATTTCTTTGAAACAAAGATAATTCTTTCTAATATCTGCAATTTCTCGATTGATACCCACCCCAATGTCATTTTAACAGGTTTTAGGAAAGATCTGACGCCCTTTAAATTTTGACCATTTTTTCAACCCGCGACCTGTCGTTTTTTTCTGATCTTTGATGTAACCTCCGAAGCTGAAATTTCTTTGGAACAAAGATAATTGTTTCTAATCTCTGCAATTTCTCGATTAATACCATACCCCATCATCATTTTATCAGGTATTAGGAAAGATCTGACGCCCTTTAAATTTTGACCATTTTTTCAACCCGCGACCTGTCGTTTTTTTCTGGTTTTTGAATTAACCTCCGGAGCTGAAATTTCTTTGAAACAAAGATAATTCTTTCTAATCTCTGCAATTTCTCGATCAATACCCACCCCAATGTCATTTTATCAGGTTTTAGGAAAGATCTGACGCCCTTTAAATTTTGACCATTTTTTCAACCCGCGACCTGTCGTTTTTTTCTGTTTTTTAACGTAACCTCAGGAGCTGAAATTTCTTTGCAACTAAGATAATTCTTTCTAATCTCTGCAATTTCTCGATCAATACCCACCCCATCGTCATTTTATCAGGTTTGAGGAAAGATCTGACGCCCTTTAAATTTTGACCATTTTTTCAACCCGCGACCTGTCGTTTTTTTCTTGTTTTTAACGTAACCTCAGGAGCTGAAATGTCATTGGAAAAAAGATAGTTCTTTCTAATCTCTGCAATTTCTCGATTAATACCCACCCCATCGTCATTTTATCATGTTTTAGGAAAGATCTGACGCCCTTTAAATTTTGACCATTTTTTCAACCCGCGACCTGTCATTTTTTTCTGGTTTTTGAAGGAACCTCCGAAGATTAAAATTCTTTGGAACAAAGATAATTCTTTCTAATCTCTGCAATTTCTCGATTAATACCCACACCATCGTCATTTTATCAGTCTTTAAGAAAGATCTGACGCCCTTTAAATTTTGACCATTTTTTTTACCCGTGACCTGTCGTTTTTTTCTGGTTTTTGGCATCACCTCCGGAGCTGAAATTTCATTGAAACAAAGATAATTCTTTCTAATCTCTGCAATTTCTCCGTCAATACCCACCCCAATGTCATTTTAACAGGTTTTAGGAAAGATCTGACGCCCTTTAAATTTTGACCATTTTTTCAACCCGCGACCTGTCGTTTTTTTCTGATCTTTGATGTAACCTCCGAAGCTGAAATTTCTTTGGAACAAAGATAATTGTTTCTAATCTCTGCAATTTCTCGATTAATACCCACCCCATCATCATTTTATCAGGTATTAGGAAAGATCTGACGCCCTTTAAATTTTGACCATTTTTTCAACCCGCGACCTGTCGTTTTTTTCTGGTTTTTGAAGTAACCTCCGAAGCTGAAAATTCTTTGGAACAAAGATAATTCTTTCTAATCTCTGCAATTTCTCGATTAATACCCACACCATCGTCATTTTATCAGTCTTTAAGAAAGATCTGACGCCCTTTAAATTTTGACCATTTTTTCAGCCCGCGACCTGTCGTTTTTTTCTGGTTTTTGAATTAACCTCCGGAGCTGAAATTTCTTTCGAACAAAGATAATTCTTTCTAATCTCTGAAATTTCTCGATTAATACCCACCCCATTGGCATTTGATCAGGTTTTGGGGAAGATCTGACGCCCTTTAAATTTTGACCATTTTTTCAACCCGCGACCTGTCGTTTTTTTCTGGTTTTTGAATTAACCTCAGGAGCTGAAATTTCTTTGAAACAAAGATAATTCTTTCTAATCTCTGCAATTTCTCGATCAATACCCACCCCAATGTCATTTTATCAGGTTTCAGGAAAGATCTGACGCCCTTTAAATTTTGACCATTTTTTTAACCCGCGACCTGTCGTTTTTTTCTGGTTTTTGAATTAACCTCCGGAGCTGAAATTTCTTTGGAACAAAGATAATTCTTTCTAATCTCTGCAATTTCTCGATTGATACCCACCCCATCGTCATTTTATCAGGTTTTAGGAAAGATCTGACGCCCTTTAAATTTTGACCATTTTTTCAACCCGCGACCTGTCGTTTTTTTCTGGTTTTTGAATTAACCTCCGCAGCTGAAATTTCTTTGAAACAAAGATAATTCTTTCTAATCTCTGCAATTTCTCGATTAATACCCACCCCGTTGTCATTTTATCAGGTTTTAGGAAAGATCTGACGCCCTTTAAATTTTGACCATTTTTTTTACACGTGACCTGTCGTTTTTTTCTGGTTTTTGGCATCACCTCCGGAGCTGAAATTTCATTGAAACAAAGATAATTCTTTCTAATCTCTGCAATTTCTCGATCAATACCCACCCCAATGTCATTTTAACAGGTTTTAGGAAAGATCTGACGCCCTTTAAATTTTGACCATTTTTTCAACCCGCGACCTGTCGTTTTTTTCTGATCTTTGATGTAACCTCCGAAGCTGAAATTTCTTTGGAACAAAGATAATTGTTTCTAATCTCTGCAATTTCTCGATTAATACCCACACCATCGTCATTTTATCAGTCTTTAAGAAAGATCTGAAGCTCTTTAAATTTTGACCAGTTTTTCAACCCGCGACCTGTCGTTTTTTTCTAGTTTTTGAATTAACCTCCGGAGCTGAAATTTCTTTCGAACAAAGATAATTCTTTCTAATCTCTGCAATTTCTCGATTAATACCCAACCCAATGTCATGTTATCAGGTTTTAGGAAAGATCTGACGCCCTTTAAATTTTGACCATTTTTTCAACCCGCGACCTGTCATTTTTTTCTGGTTTTTAACGTAACCTCAGGAGCTGAAATTTCTTTGCAACTAAGATAATTCTTTCTAATCTCTGAAATTTCTCGATTAATACCCACCCCATCGTCATTTTATAAGGTTTGAGGAAAGATCTGACGCCCTTTAAATTTTGACCATTTTTTCAACCCGCGACCTGTCGTTTTTTTCTTGTTTTTAACGTAACCTTAGGAGCTGAAATGTCATTGGAAAAAAGATAATTCTTTCTAATCTCTGCAATTTCTCGATTAATACCCACCCCATCGTCATTTTATCAGGTTTTAGGAAAGATCTGACGCCCTTTAAATTTTGACAATTTTCTTCAACCCGCGACCTGTCGTTTTTTTCTGGTTTTTGAAGTAATCTCCGAAGCTGAAAATTCTTTGGAACAAAGATAATTCTTTCTAATCTCTGCAATTTCTCGATTAATACCCACACCATCGTCATTTTATCAGTCTTTAAGAAAGATCTAAAGCTCTTTAAATTTTGACCATTTTTTCAACCCGCGACCTGTCGTTTTTTTCTTGTTTTTAACGTAACCTCAGTAGCTGAAATGTCTTTGGAAAAAAGATAATTCTTTCTAATCTCTGCAATTTCTCGATTAATACCCACCCCGTCGTCATTTTATCAGGTTTTAGGAAAGATCTGACGCCCTTTAAATTTTGACCATTTTTTCAACCCGCGACCTGTCGTTTTTTTCTGGTTTTTGGCATCACCTCCGGAGCTGAAATTTCTTTGAAACAAAGATAATTCTTTCTAATCTCTGCAATTTCTAGATCAATACCCAACCCAATGTCATTTTATCAGGTTTTAGGAAAGATCTGACGCCCTTTAAATTTTGACCATTTTTTCAACCCGCGACCTGTCGTTTTTTTCTGATCTTTGATGTAACCTCCGAAGCTGAAATTTCTTTGGAACAAAGATAATTCTTTCTAATCTCTGCAATTTCTCGATTAATACCCACCCCATCATCATTTTATCAGGTATTAGGAAAGATCTGACGCCCTTTAAATTTTGACCATTTTTTCAACCCGCGACCTGTCGTTTTTTTCTGATCTTTGATGTAACCTCCGAAGCTGAAATTTCTTTGGAACAAAGATAATTGTTTCTAATCTCTGCAATTTCTCGATTAATACCCACCCCATCATCATTTTATCAGGTATTAGGAAAGATCTGACGCCCTTTAAATTTTGACCATTTTTTCAACCCGCGACCTGTCGTTTTTTTCTGGTTTTTGAATTAACCTCCGGAGCTGAAATTTCTTTGGAACAAAGATAATTCTTTCTAATCTCTGCAATTTCTCGATTGATACCCACCCCATCGACATTTTATCAGGTTTTAGGAAAGATCTGACGCCCTTTAAATTTTGACCATTTTTTCAACCCGCGACCTGTCGTTTTTTTCTGGTTTTTGAATTAACCTCCGGAGATGAAATTTCTTTGAAACAAAGATAATTCTTTCTAATCTCTGCAATTTCTCGATCAATACCCACCCCAATGTCATTTTATCAGGTTTTAGGAAAGATCTGACGCCCTTTAAATTTTGACCATTTTTTCAACCCGCGACCTGTCGTTTTTTTCTGGTTTTTGAATTAACCTCCGGAGCTGAAATTTCTTTGGAACAAAGATAATTCTTTCTGAACTCTGCAATTTCTCGATTGATACCCACCCCATCGTCATTTTATCAGGTTTTAGGAAAGATCTGACGCCCTTTAAATTTTGACCATTTTTTCAACCCGCGACCTGTCGTTTTTTTCTGGTTTTTGAATTAACCTCCGGAGCTGAAATTTCTTTGGAACAAAGATAATTCTTTCTAATCTCTGCAATTTCTCGATTGATACCCACCCCATCGTCATTTTATCAGGTTTTAGGAAAGATCTGACGCCCTTTAAATTTTGACCATTTTTTCAACCCGCGACCTGTCGTTTTTTTCTGGTTTTTGAAGTAAACTCAGAAGATTAAAATTCTTTGGAACAAAGATAATTCTTTCTAATCTCTGCAATTTCTCGATTAATACCCACACCATCGTCATTTTATCAGTCTTTAAGAAAGATCTGACGCCCTTTAAATTTTGACCATTTTTTCAACCCGCGACCTGTCGTTTTTTTCTGGTTTTTGAAGTAATCTCCGAAGCTGAAAATTCTTTGGAACAAAGATAATTCTTTCTAATCTCTGCAATTTCTCGATTAATACCCACACCATCGTCATTTTATCAGTCTTTAAGAAAGATCTAAAGCTCTTTAAATTTTGACCATTTTTTCAACCCGCGACCTGTCGTTTTTTTCTTGTTTTTAACGTAACCTCAGTAGCTGAAATGTCTTTGGAAAAAAGATAATTCTTTCTAATCTCTGCAATTTCTCGATTAATACCCACCCCGTCGTCATTTTATCAGGTTTTAGGAAAGATCTGACGCCCTTTAAATTTTGACCATTTTTTCAACCCGCGACCTGTCGTTTTTTTCTGGTTTTTGGCATCACCTCCGGAGTTGAAATTTCTTTGAAACAAAGATAATTCTTTCTAATCTCTGCAATTTCTAGATCAATACCCAACCCAATGTCATTTTATCAGGTTTTAGGAAAGATCTGACGCCCTTTAAATTTTGACCATTTTTTCAACCCGCGACCTGTCGTTTTTTTCTGATCTTTGATGTAACCTCCGAAGCTGAAATTTCTTTGGAACAAAGATAATTGTTTCTAATCTCTGCAATTTCTCGATTAATACCCACCCCATCATCATTTTATCAGGTATTAGGAAAGATCTGACGCCCTTTAAATTTTGACCATTTTTTCAACCCGCGACCTGTCGTTTTTTTCTGGTTTTTAACGTAACCTCAGTAGCTGAAATGTCTTTGGAAAAAAGATAATTCTTTCTAATCTCTGCAATTTCTCGATTAATACCCACCCCGTCGTCATTTTATCAGGTTTTAGGAAAGATCTGACGCCCTTTAAATTTTGACCATTTTTTCAACCCGCGACCTGTCGTTTTTTTCTGGTTTTTGGCATCACCTCCGGAGCTGAAATTTCTTTGAAACAAAGATAATTCTTTCTAATCTCTGCAATTTCTAGATCAATACCCAACCCAATGTCATTTTATCAGGTTTTAGGAAAGATCTGACGCCCTTTAAATTTTGACCATTTTTTCAACCCGCGACCTGTCGTTTTTTTCTGGTTTTTAACGTAACCTCAGGAGCTGAAATTTCTTTGCAACTAAGATAATTCTTTCTAATCTCTGAAATTTCTCGATCAATACCCACCCCATCGTCATTTTATCAGGTTTGAGGAAAGATCTGACGCCCTTTAAATTTTGACCATTTTTTCAACCCGCGACCTGTCGTTTTTTTCTTATTTTTAACGTAACCTCAGGAGCTGAAATGTCATTGGAAAAAAGATAATTCTTTCTAATCTCTGCAATTTCATGATTAATACCCACCCCATCGTCATTTTATCATGTTTTAGGAAAGATCTGACGCCCTTTAAATTTTGACCATTTTTTCAACCCGCGACCTGTCATTTTTTTCTGGTTTTTGAAGGAACCTCCGAAGATTAAAATTCTTTGGAAAAAAGATAATTCTTTCTAATCTCTGCAATTTCTCGATTAATACCCACACCATCGTCATTTTATCAGTCTTTAAGAAAGATCTAAAGCTCTTTAAATTTTGACCATTTTTTCAACCCGCGACCTGTCGTTTTTTTCTTGTTTTTAACGTAACCTCAGTAGCTGAAATGTCTTTGGAAAAAAGATAATTCTTTCTAATCTCTGCAATTTCTCGATTAATACCCACCCCATCGTCATTTTATCATGTTTTAGGAAAGATCTGACGCACTTTAAATTTTGACCATTTTTTCAACCCGCGACCTGTCGTTTTTTTCTGGTTTTTGGCATCACCTCCGGAGCTGAAATTTCTTTGAAACAAAGATAATTCTTTCTAATCTCTGCAATTTCTCGATCAATACCCACCCCAATGTCATTTTATCAGGTTTTAGGAAAGATCTGACGCCCTTTAAATTTTGACCATTTTTTCAACCCGCGACCTGTCATTTTTTTCTGGTTTTTGAAGGAACCTCCGAAGATTAAAATTCTTTGGAAAAAAGATAATTCTTTCTAATCTCTGCAATTTCTCGATTAATACCCACACCATCGTCATTTTATCAGTCTTTAAAAAAGATCTGACGCCCTTTAAATTTTGACCATTTTTTTTAACCGTGACCTGTCGTTTTTTTCTGGTTTTTGGCATCACCTCCGGAGCTGAAATTTCTTTGAAACAAAGATAATTCTTTCTAATCTCTGCAATTTCTCGATCAATACCCACCCCAATGTCATTTTAACAGGTTTTAGGAAAGATCTGACGCCCTTTAAATTTTGACCATTTTTTCAACCCGCGACCTGTCGTTTTTTTCTGATCTTTGATGTAACCTCCGAAGCTGAAATTTCTTTGGAACAAAGATAATTGTTTCTAATCTCTGCAATTTCTCGATTAATACCATACCCCATCATCATTTTATCAGGTATTAGGAAAGATCTGACGCCCTTTAAATTTTGACCATTTTTTCAACCCGCGACCTGTCGTTTTTTTCTGGTTTTTGAATTAACCTCCGGAGCTGAAATTTCTTTGGAACAAAGATAATTCTTTCTAATCTCTGCAATTTCTCGATTGATACCCACCCCATCGTCATTTTATCAGTCTTTAAGAAAGATCTAAAGCTCTTTAAATTTTGACCATTTTTTCAACCCGCGACCTGTCGTTTTTTTCTGGTTTTTGAAGTAATCTCCGAAGCTGAAAATTCTTTGGAACAAAGATGATTCTTTCTAATCTCTGCAATTTCTCGATTGATACCCACCCCATCGTCATTTTATCAGGTTTTAGGAAAGATCTGACGCCCTTTAAATTTTGACCATTTTTTCAACCCGCGACCTGTCGTTTTTTTCTGGTTTTTGGCATCACCTCCGGAGCTGAAATTTCTTTGAAACAAAGATAATTCTTTCTAATCTCTGCAATTTCTAGATCAATACCCAACCCAATGTCATTTTATCAGGTTTTAGGAAAGATCTGACGCCCTTTAAATTTTGACCATTTTTTCAACCCGCGACCTGTCGTTTTTTTCTGTTTTTTAACGTAACCTCAGGAGCTGAAATTTCTTTGCAACTAAGATAATTCTTTCTAATCTCTGCAATTTCTCGATCAATACCCACCCCATCGTCATTTTATCAGGTTTGAGGAAAGATCTGACGCCCTTTAAATTTTGACCATTTTTTCAACCCGCGACCTGTCGTTTTTTTCTTGTTTTTAACGTAACCTCAGGAGCTGAAATGTCATTGGAAAAAAGATAGTTCTTTCTAATCTCTGCAATTTCTCGATTAATACCCACCCCATCGTCATTTTATCATGTTTTAGGAAAGATCTGACGCCCTTTAAATTTTGACCATTTTTTCAACCCGCGACCTGTCATTTTTTTCTGGTTTTTGAAGGAACCTCCGAAGATTAAAATTCTTTGGAACAAAGATAATTCTTTCTAATCTCTGCAATTTCTCGATTAATACCCACACCATCGTCATTTTATCAGTCTTTAAGAAAGATCTGACGCCCTTTAAATTTTGACCATTTTTTTTACCCGTGACCTGTCGTTTTTTTCTGGTTTTTGGCATCACCTCCGGAGCTGAAATTTCTTTGAAACAAAGATAATTCTTTCTAATATCTGCAATTTCTCGATTGATACCCACCCCAATGTCATTTTAACAGGTTTTAGGAAAGATCTGACGCCCTTTAAATTTTGACCATTTTTTCAACCCGCGACCTGTCGTTTTTTTCTGATCTTTGATGTAACCTCCGAAGCTGAAATTTCTTTGGAACAAAGATAATTGTTTCTAATCTCTGCAATTTCTCGATTAATACCATACCCCATCATCATTTTATCAGGTATTAGGAAAGATCTGACGCCCTTTAAATTTTGACCATTTTTTCAACCCGCGACCTGTCGTTTTTTTCTGGTTTTTGAATTAACCTCCGGAGCTGAAATTTCTTTGAAACAAAGATAATTCTTTCTAATCTCTGCAATTTCTCGATCAATACCCACCCCAATGTCATTTTATCAGGTTTTAGGAAAGATCTGACGCCCTTTAAATTTTGACCATTTTTTCAACCCGCGACCTGTCGTTTTTTTCTGTTTTTTAACGTAACCTCAGGAGCTGAAATTTCTTTGCAACTAAGATAATTCTTTCTAATCTCTGCAATTTCTCGATCAATACCCACCCCATCGTCATTTTATCAGGTTTGAGGAAAGATCTGACGCCCTTTAAATTTTGACCATTTTTTCAACCCGCGACCTGTCGTTTTTTTCTTGTTTTTAACGTAACCTCAGGAGCTGAAATGTCATTGGAAAAAAGATAGTTCTTTCTAATCTCTGCAATTTCTCGATTAATACCCACCCCATCGTCATTTTATCATGTTTTAGGAAAGATCTGACGCCCTTTAAATTTTGACCATTTTTTCAACCCGCGACCTGTCATTTTTTTCTGGTTTTTGAAGGAACCTCCGAAGATTAAAATTCTTTGGAACAAAGATAATTCTTTCTAATCTCTGCAATTTCTCGATTAATACCCACACCATCGTCATTTTATCAGTCTTTAAGAAAGATCTGACGCCCTTTAAATTTTGACCATTTTTTTTACCCGTGACCTGTCGTTTTTTTCTGGTTTTTGGCATCACCTCCGGAGCTGAAATTTCTTTGAAACAAAGATAATTCTTTCTAATCTCTGCAATTTCTCGATCAATACCCACCCCAATGTCATTTTAACAGGTTTTAGGAAAGATCTGACGCCCTTTAAATTTTGACCATTTTTTCAACCCGCGACCTGTCGTTTTTTTCTTATTTTTAACGTAACCTCAGGAGCTGAAATGTCATTGGAAAAAAGATAATTCTTTCTAATCTCTGCAATTTCTCGATTAATACCCACCCCATCGTCATTTTATCATGTTTTAGGAAAGATCTGACGCACTTTAAATTTTGACCATTTTTTCAACCCGCGACCTGTCGTTTTTTTCTGGTTTTTGGCATCACCTCCGGAGCTGAAATTTCTTTGAAACAAAGATAATTCTTTCTAATCTCTGCAATTTCTCGATCAATACCCACCCCAATGTCATTTTATCAGGTTTTAGGAAAGATCTGACGCCCTTTAAATTTTGACCATTTTTTCAACCCGCGACCTGTCATTTTTTTCTGGTTTTTGAAGGAACCTCCGAAGATTAAAATTCTTTGGAACAAAGATAATTCTTTCTAATCTCTGCAATTTCTCGATTAATACCCACCCCATCGTCATTTTATCAGTCTTTAAGAAAGATCTGAAGCTCTTTAAATTTTGACCATTTTTTCAACCCGCGACCTGTCGTTTTTTTCTGGGTTTTGAAGTAATCTCCGAAGTTGAAAATTCTTTGGAACAAAGATAATTCTTTCTAATCTCTGCAATTTCTCGATTAATACCCACACCATCGTCATTTTATCAGTCTTTAAGAAAGATCTGAAGCTCTTTAAATTTTGACCATTTTTTCAACCCGCGACCTGTCGTTTTTTCTTGTTTTTAAAGTAACCTCAGGAGCTGAAATGTCTTCGGAAAAAAGATAATTCTTTCTAATCTCTGCAATTTCTCGATTAATACCCACCCCGTCGTCATTTTATCAGGTTTTAGGAAAGATCTGACGCCCTTTAAATTTTGACCATTTTTTCAACCCGCGACCTGTCGTTTTTTTCTGATCTTTGATGTAACCTCCGAAGCTGAAATTTCTTTGGAACAAAGATAATTGTTTCTAATCTCTGCAATTTCTCGATTAATACCCACACCATCGTCATTTTATCAGTCTTTAAGAAAGATCTGAAGCTCTTTAAATTTTGACCAGTTTTTCAACCCGCGACCTGTCGTTTTTTTCTAGTTTTTGAATTAACCTCCGGAGCTGAAATTTCTTTCGAACAAAGATAATTCTTTCTAATCTCTGCAATTTCTCGATTAATACCCAACCCAATGTCATTTTATCAGGTTTTAGGAAAGATCTGACGCCCTTTAAATTTTGACCATTTTTTCAACCCGCGACCTGTCATTTTTTTCTGGTTTTTAACGTAACCTCAGGAGCTGAAATTTCTTTGCAACTAAGATAATTCTTTCTAATCTCTGAAATTTCTCGATTAATACCCACCCCATCGTCATTTTATAAGGTTTGAGGAAAGATCTGACGCCCTTTAAATTTTGACCATTTTTCCAACCCGCGACCTGTCGTTTTTTTCTTGTTTTTAACGTAACCTTAGGAGCTGAAATGTCATTGGAAAAAAGATAATTCTTTCTAATCTCTGCAATTTCTCGATTAATACCCACCCCATCGTCATTTTATCAGGTTTTAGGAAAGATCTGACGCCCTTTAAATTTTGACAATTTTCTTCAACCCGCGACCTGTCGTTTTTTTCTTATTTTTAACGTAACCTCAGGAGCTGAAATGTCATTGGAAAAAAGATAATTCTTTCTAATCTCTGCAATTTCATGATTAATACCCACCCCATCGTCATTTTATCATGTTTTAGGAAAGATCTGACGCCCTTTAAATTTTGACCATTTTTTCAACCCGCGACCTGTCATTTTTTTCTGGTTTTTGAAGGAACCTCCGAAGATTAAAATTCTTTGGAAAAAAGATAATTCTTTCTAATCTCTGCAATTTCTCGATTAATACCCACACCATCGTCATTTTATCAGTCTTTAAGAAAGATCTAAAGCTCTTTAAATTTTGACCATTTTTTCAACCCGCGACCTGTCGTTTTTTTCTTGTTTTTAACGTAACCTCAGTAGCTGAAATGTCTTTGGAAAAAAGATAATTCTTTCTAATCTCTGCAATTTCTCGATTAATACCCACCCCATCGTCATTTTATCATGTTTTAGGAAAGATCTGACGCACTTTAAATTTTGACCATTTTTTCAACCCGCGACCTGTCGTTTTTTTCTGGTTTTTGGCATCACCTCCGGAGCTGAAATTTCTTTGAAACAAAGATAATTCTTTCTAATCTCTGCAATTTCTCGATCAATACCCACCCCAATGTCATTTTATCAGGTTTTAGGAAAGATCTGACGCCCTTTAAATTTTGACCATTTTTTCAACCCGCGACCTGTCATTTTTTTCTGGTTTTTGAAGGAACCTCCGAAGATTAAAATTCTTTGGAAAAAAGATAATTCTTTCTAATCTCTGCAATTTCTCGATTAATACCCACACCATCGTCATTTTATCAGTCTTTAAAAAAGATCTGACGCCCTTTAAATTTTGACCATTTTTTTTAACCGTGACCTGTCGTTTTTTTCTGGTTTTTGGCATCACCTCCGGAGCTGAAATTTCTTTGAAACAAAGATAATTCTTTCTAATCTCTGCAATTTCTCGATCAATACCCACCCCAATGTCATTTTAACAGGTTTTAGGAAAGATCTGACGCCCTTTAAATTTTGACCATTTTTTCAACCCGCGACCTGTCGTTTTTTTCTGATCTTTGATGTAACCTCCGAAGCTGAAATTTCTTTGGAACAAAGATAATTGTTTCTAATCTCTGCAATTTCTCGATTAATACCATACCCCATCATCATTTTATCAGGTATTAGGAAAGATCTGACGCCCTTTAAATTTTGACCATTTTTTCAACCCGCGACCTGTCGTTTTTTTCTGGTTTTTGAATTAACCTCCGGAGCTGAAATTTCTTTGGAACAAAGATAATTCTTTCTAATCTCTGCAATTTCTCGATTGATACCCACCCCATCGTCATTTTATCAGTCTTTAAGAAAGATCTAAAGCTCTTTAAATTTTGACCATTTTTTCAACCCGCGACCTGTCGTTTTTTTCTGGTTTTTGAAGTAATCTCCGAAGCTGAAAATTCTTTGGAACAAAGATGATTCTTTCTAATCTCTGCAATTTCTCGATTGATACCCACCCCATCGTCATTTTATCAGGTTTTAGGAAAGATCTGACGCCCTTTAAATTTTGACCATTTTTTCAACCCGCGACCTGTCGTTTTTTTCTGGTTTTTGGCATCACCTCCGGAGCTGAAATTTCTTTGAAACAAAGATAATTCTTTCTAATCTCTGCAATTTCTAGATCAATACCCAACCCAATGTCATTTTATCAGGTTTTAGGAAAGATCTGACGCCCTTTAAATTTTGACCATTTTTTCAACCCGCGACCTGTCGTTTTTTTCTGTTTTTTAACGTAACCTCAGGAGCTGAAATTTCTTTGCAACTAAGATAATTCTTTCTAATCTCTGCAATTTCTCGATCAATACCCACCCCATCGTCATTTTATCAGGTTTGAGGAAAGATCTGACGCCCTTTAAATTTTGACCATTTTTTCAACCCGCGACCTGTCGTTTTTTTCTTGTTTTTAACGTAACCTCAGGAGCTGAAATGTCATTGGAAAAAAGATAGTTCTTTCTAATCTCTGCAATTTCTCGATTAATACCCACCCCATCGTCATTTTATCATGTTTTAGGAAAGATCTGACGCCCTTTAAATTTTGACCATTTTTTCAACCCGCGACCTGTCATTTTTTTCTGGTTTTTGAAGGAACCTCCGAAGATTAAAATTCTTTGGAACAAAGATAATTCTTTCTAATCTCTGCAATTTCTCGATTAATACCCACACCATCGTCATTTTATCAGTCTTTAAGAAAGATCTGACGCCCTTTAAATTTTGACCATTTTTTTTACCCGTGACCTGTCGTTTTTTTCTGGTTTTTGGCATCACCTCCGGAGCTGAAATTTCTTTGAAACAAAGATAATTCTTTCTAATATCTGCAATTTCTCGATTGATACCCACCCCAATGTCATTTTAACAGGTTTTAGGAAAGATCTGACGCCCTTTAAATTTTGACCATTTTTTCAACCCGCGACCTGTCGTTTTTTTCTGATCTTTGATGTAACCTCCGAAGCTGAAATTTCTTTGGAACAAAGATAATTGTTTCTAATCTCTGCAATTTCTCGATTAATACCATACCCCATCATCATTTTATCAGGTATTAGGAAAGATCTGACGCCCTTTAAATTTTGACCATTTTTTCAACCCGCGACCTGTCGTTTTTTTCTGGTTTTTGAATTAACCTCCGGAGCTGAAATTTCTTTGAAACAAAGATAATTCTTTCTAATCTCTGCAATTTCTCGATCAATACCCACCCCAATGTCATTTTATCAGGTTTTAGGAAAGATCTGACGCCCTTTAAATTTTGACCATTTTTTCAACCCGCGACCTGTCGTTTTTTTCTGTTTTTTAACGTAACCTCAGGAGCTGAAATTTCTTTGCAACTAAGATAATTCTTTCTAATCTCTGCAATTTCTCGATCAATACCCACCCCATCGTCATTTTATCAGGTTTGAGGAAAGATCTGACGCCCTTTAAATTTTGACCATTTTTTCAACCCGCGACCTGTCGTTTTTTTCTTGTTTTTAACGTAACCTCAGGAGCTGAAATGTCATTGGAAAAAAGATAGTTCTTTCTAATCTCTGCAATTTCTCGATTAATACCCACCCCATCGTCATTTTATCATGTTTTAGGAAAGATCTGACGCCCTTTAAATTTTGACCATTTTTTCAACCCGCGACCTGTCATTTTTTTCTGGTTTTTGAAGGAACCTCCGAAGATTAAAATTCTTTGGAACAAAGATAATTCTTTCTAATCTCTGCAATTTCTCGATTAATACCCACACCATCGTCATTTTATCAGTCTTTAAGAAAGATCTGACGCCCTTTAAATTTTGACCATTTTTTTTACCCGTGACCTGTCGTTTTTTTCTGGTTTTTGGCATCACCTCCGGAGCTGAAATTTCTTTGAAACAAAGATAATTCTTTCTAATCTCTGCAATTTCTCGATCAATACCCACCCCAATGTCATTTTAACAGGTTTTAGGAAAGATCTGACGCCCTTTAAATTTTGACCATTTTTTCAACCCGCGACCTGTCGTTTTTTTCTTATTTTTAACGTAACCTCAGGAGCTGAAATGTCATTGGAAAAAAGATAATTCTTTCTAATCTCTGCAATTTCTCGATTAATACCCACCCCATCGTCATTTTATCATGTTTTAGGAAAGATCTGACGCACTTTAAATTTTGACCATTTTTTCAACCCGCGACCTGTCGTTTTTTTCTGGTTTTTGGCATCACCTCCGGAGCTGAAATTTCTTTGAAACAAAGATAATTCTTTCTAATCTCTGCAATTTCTCGATCAATACCCACCCCAATGTCATTTTATCAGGTTTTAGGAAAGATCTGACGCCCTTTAAATTTTGACCATTTTTTCAACCCGCGACCTGTCATTTTTTTCTGGTTTTTGAAGGAACCTCCGAAGATTAAAATTCTTTGGAACAAAGATAATTCTTTCTAATCTCTGCAATTTCTCGATTAATACCCACCCCATCGTCATTTTATCAGTCTTTAAGAAAGATCTGAAGCTCTTTAAATTTTGACCATTTTTTCAACCCGCGACCTGTCGTTTTTTTCTGGGTTTTGAAGTAATCTCCGAAGTTGAAAATTCTTTGGAACAAAGATAATTCTTTCTAATCTCTGCAATTTCTCGATTAATACCCACACCATCGTCATTTTATCAGTCTTTAAGAAAGATCTGAAGCTCTTTAAATTTTGACCATTTTTTCAACCCGCGACCTGTCGTTTTTTCTTGTTTTTAAAGTAACCTCAGGAGCTGAAATGTCTTCGGAAAAAAGATAATTCTTTCTAATCTCTGCAATTTCTCGATTAATACCCACCCCGTCGTCATTTTATCAGGTTTTAGGAAAGATCTGACGCCCTTTAAATTTTGACCATTTTTTCAACCCGCGACCTGTCGTTTTTTTCTGATCTTTGATGTAACCTCCGAAGCTGAAATTTCTTTGGAACAAAGATAATTGTTTCTAATCTCTGCAATTTCTCGATTAATACCCACACCATCGTCATTTTATCAGTCTTTAAGAAAGATCTGAAGCTCTTTAAATTTTGACCAGTTTTTCAACCCGCGACCTGTCGTTTTTTTCTAGTTTTTGAATTAACCTCCGGAGCTGAAATTTCTTTCGAACAAAGATAATTCTTTCTAATCTCTGCAATTTCTCGATTAATACCCAACCCAATGTCATTTTATCAGGTTTTAGGAAAGATCTGACGCCCTTTAAATTTTGACCATTTTTTCAACCCGCGACCTGTCATTTTTTTCTGGTTTTTAACGTAACCTCAGGAGCTGAAATTTCTTTGCAACTAAGATAATTCTTTCTAATCTCTGAAATTTCTCGATTAATACCCACCCCATCGTCATTTTATAAGGTTTGAGGAAAGATCTGACGCCCTTTAAATTTTGACCATTTTTCCAACCCGCGACCTGTCGTTTTTTTCTTGTTTTTAACGTAACCTTAGGAGCTGAAATGTCATTGGAAAAAAGATAATTCTTTCTAATCTCTGCAATTTCTCGATTAATACCCACCCCATCGTCATTTTATCAGGTTTTAGGAAAGATCTGACGCCCTTTAAATTTTGACAATTTTCTTCAACCCGCGACCTGTCGTTTTTTTCTGGTTTTTGAAGTAATCTCCGAAGCTGAAAATTCTTTGGAACAAAGATAATTCTTTCTAATCTCTGCAATTTCTCGATTAATACCCACACCATCGTCATTTTATCAGTCTTTAAGAAAGATCTAAAGCTCTTTAAATTTTGACCATTTTTTCAACCCGCGACCTGTCGTTTTTTTCTTGTTTTTAACGTAACCTCAGTAGCTGAAATGTCTTTGGAAAAAAGATAATTCTTTCTAATCTCTGCAATTTCTCGATTAATACCCACCCCGTCGTCATTTTATCAGGTTTTAGGAAAGATCTGACGCCCTTTAAATTTTGACCATTTTTTCAACCCGCGACCTGTCGTTTTTTTCTGGTTTTTGGCATCACCTCCGGAGCTGAAATTTCTTTGAAACAAAGATAATTCTTTCTAATCTCTGCAATTTCTAGATCAATACCCAACCCAATGTCATTTTATCAGGTTTTAGGAAAGATCTGACGCCCTTTAAATTTTGACCATTTTTTCAACCCGCGACCTGTCGTTTTTTTCTGATCTTTGATGTAACCTCCGAAGCTGAAATTTCTTTGGAACAAAGATAATTCTTTCTAATCTCTGCAATTTCTCGATTAATACCCACCCCATCATCATTTTATCAGGTATTAGGAAAGATCTGACGCCCTTTAAATTTTGACCATTTTTTCAACCCGCGACCTGTCGTTTTTTTCTGATCTTTGATGTAACCTCCGAAGCTGAAATTTCTTTGGAACAAAGATAATTGTTTCTAATCTCTGCAATTTCTCGATTAATACCCACCCCATCATCATTTTATCAGGTATTAGGAAAGATCTGACGCCCTTTAAATTTTGACCATTTTTTCAACCCGCGACCTGTCGTTTTTTTCTGGTTTTTGAATTAACCTCCGGAGCTGAAATTTCTTTGGAACAAAGATAATTCTTTCTAATCTCTGCAATTTCTCGATTGATACCCACCCCATCGACATTTTATCAGGTTTTAGGAAAGATCTGACGCCCTTTAAATTTTGACCATTTTTTCAACCCGCGACCTGTCGTTTTTTTCTGGTTTTTGAATTAACCTCCGGAGCTGAAATTTCTTTGGAACAAAGATAATTCTTTCTAATCTCTGCAATTTCTCGATTGATACCCACCCCATCGTCATTTTATCAGGTTTTAGGAAAGATCTGACGCCCTTTAAATTTTGACCATTTTTTCAACCCGCGACCTGTCGTTTTTTTCTGGTTTTTGAATTAACCTCCGGAGCTGAAATTTCTTTGAAACAAAGATAATTCTTTCTAATCTCTGCAATTTCTCGATCAATACCCACCCCAATGTCATTTTATCAGGTTTTAGGAAAGATCTGACGCCCTTTAAATTTTGACCATTTTTTCAACCCGCGACCTGTCGTTTTTTTCTGGTTTTTGAATTAACCTCCGGAGCTGAAATTTCTTTGGAACAAAGATAATTCTTTCTAATCTCTGCAATTTCTCGATTGATACCCACCCCATCGTCATTTTATCAGGTTTTAGGAAAGATCTGACGCCCTTTAAATTTTGACCATTTTTTCAACCCGCGACCTGTCGTTTTTTTCTGGTTTTTGAAGTAAACTCAGAAGATTAAAATTCTTTGGAACAAAGATAATTCTTTCTAATCTCTGCAATTTCTCGATTAATACCCACACCATCGTCATTTTATCAGTCTTTAAGAAAGATCTGAAGCTCTTTAAATTTTGACCATTTTTTCAACCCGCGACCTGTCGTTTTTTTCTGGTTTTTGAAGTAATCTCCGAAGCTGAAAATTCTTTGGAACAAAGATAATTCTTTCTAATCTCTGCAATTTCTCGATTAATACCCACACCATCGTCATTTTATCAGTCTTTAAGAAAGATCTAAAGCTCTTTAAATTTTGACCATTTTTTCAACCCGCGACCTGTCGTTTTTTTCTTGTTTTTAACGTAACCTCAGTAGCTGAAATGTCTTTGGAAAAAAGATAATTCTTTCTAATCTCTGCAATTTCTCGATTAATACCCACCCCGTCGTCATTTTATCAGGTTTTAGGAAAGATCTGACGCCCTTTAAATTTTGACCATTTTTTCAACCCGCGACCTGTCGTTTTTTTCTGGTTTTTGGCATCACCTCCGGAGTTGAAATTTCTTTGAAACAAAGATAATTCTTTCTAATCTCTGCAATTTCTAGATCAATACCCAACCCAATGTCATTTTATCAGGTTTTAGGAAAGATCTGACGCCCTTTAAATTTTGACCATTTTTTCAACCCGCGACCTGTCGTTTTTTTCTGATCTTTGATGTAACCTCCGAAGCTGAAATTTCTTTGGAACAAAGATAATTCTTTCTAATCTCTGCAATTTCTCGATTAATACCCACCCCATCGTCATTTTATCATGTTTTAGGAAAGATCTGACGCACTTTAAATTTTGACCATTTTTTCAACCCGCGACCTGTCGTTTTTTTCTGGTTTTTGGCATCACCTCCGGAGCTGAAATTTCTTTGAAACAAAGATAATTCTTTCTAATCTCTGCAATTTCTCGATCAATACCCACCCCAATGTCATTTTATCAGGTTTTAGGAAAGATCTGACGCCCTTTAAATTTTGACCATTTTTTCAACCCGCGACCTGTCATTTTTTTCTGGTTTTTGAAGGAACCTCCGAAGATTAAAATTCTTTGGAACAAAGATAATTCTTTCTAATCTCTGCAATTTCTCGATTAATACCCACCCCATCGTCATTTTATCAGTCTTTAAGAAAGATCTGAAGCTCTTTAAATTTTGACCATTTTTTCAACCCGCGACCTGTCGTTTTTTTCTGGGTTTTGAAGTAATCTCCGAAGTTGAAAATTCTTTGGAACAAAGATAATTCTTTCTAATCTCTGCAATTTCTCGATTAATACCCACACCATCGTCATTTTATCAGTCTTTAAGAAAGATCTGAAGCTCTTTAAATTTTGACCATTTTTTCAACCCGCGACCTGTCGTTTTTTCTTGTTTTTAAAGTAACCTCAGGAGCTGAAATGTCTTCGGAAAAAAGATAATTCTTTCTAATCTCTGCAATTTCTCGATTAATACCCACCCCGTCGTCATTTTATCAGGTTTTAGGAAAGATCTGACGCCCTTTAAATTTTGACCATTTTTTCAACCCGCGACCTGTCGTTTTTTTCTGATCTTTGATGTAACCTCCGAAGCTGAAATTTCTTTGGAACAAAGATAATTGTTTCTAATCTCTGCAATTTCTCGATTAATACCCACACCATCGTCATTTTATCAGTCTTTAAGAAAGATCTGAAGCTCTTTAAATTTTGACCAGTTTTTCAACCCGCGACCTGTCGTTTTTTTCTAGTTTTTGAATTAACCTCCGGAGCTGAAATTTCTTTCGAACAAAGATAATTCTTTCTAATCTCTGCAATTTCTCGATTAATACCCAACCCAATGTCATTTTATCAGGTTTTAGGAAAGATCTGACGCCCTTTAAATTTTGACCATTTTTTCAACCCGCGACCTGTCATTTTTTTCTGGTTTTTAACGTAACCTCAGGAGCTGAAATTTCTTTGCAACTAAGATAATTCTTTCTAATCTCTGAAATTTCTCGATTAATACCCACCCCATCGTCATTTTATAAGGTTTGAGGAAAGATCTGACGCCCTTTAAATTTTGACCATTTTTCCAACCCGCGACCTGTCGTTTTTTTCTTGTTTTTAACGTAACCTTAGGAGCTGAAATGTCATTGGAAAAAAGATAATTCTTTCTAATCTCTGCAATTTCTCGATTAATACCCACCCCATCGTCATTTTATCAGGTTTTAGGAAAGATCTGACGCCCTTTAAATTTTGACAATTTTCTTCAACCCGCGACCTGTCGTTTTTTTCTGGTTTTTGAAGTAATCTCCGAAGCTGAAAATTCTTTGGAACAAAGATAATTCTTTCTAATCTCTGCAATTTCTCGATTAATACCCACACCATCGTCATTTTATCAGTCTTTAAGAAAGATCTAAAGCTCTTTAAATTTTGACCATTTTTTCAACCCGCGACCTGTCGTTTTTTTCTTGTTTTTAACGTAACCTCAGTAGCTGAAATGTCTTTGGAAAAAAGATAATTCTTTCTAATCTCTGCAATTTCTCGATTAATACCCACCCCGTCGTCATTTTATCAGGTTTTAGGAAAGATCTGACGCCCTTTAAATTTTGACCATTTTTTCAACCCGCGACCTGTCGTTTTTTTCTGGTTTTTGGCATCACCTCCGGAGCTGAAATTTCTTTGAAACAAAGATAATTCTTTCTAATCTCTGCAATTTCTAGATCAATACCCAACCCAATGTCATTTTATCAGGTTTTAGGAAAGATCTGACGCCCTTTAAATTTTGACCATTTTTTCAACCCGCGACCTGTCGTTTTTTTCTGATCTTTGATGTAACCTCCGAAGCTGAAATTTCTTTGGAACAAAGATAATTCTTTCTAATCTCTGCAATTTCTCGATTAATACCCACCCCATCATCATTTTATCAGGTATTAGGAAAGATCTGACGCCCTTTAAATTTTGACCATTTTTTCAACCCGCGACCTGTCGTTTTTTTCTGATCTTTGATGTAACCTCCGAAGCTGAAATTTCTTTGGAACAAAGATAATTGTTTCTAATCTCTGCAATTTCTCGATTAATACCCACCCCATCATCATTTTATCAGGTATTAGGAAAGATCTGACGCCCTTTAAATTTTGACCATTTTTTCAACCCGTGACCTGTCGTTTTTTTCTGGTTTTTGAATTAACCTCCGGAGCTGAAATTTCTTTGGAACAAAGATAATTCTTTCTAATCTCTGCAATTTCTCGATTGATACCCACCCCATCGACATTTTATCAGGTTTTAGGAAAGATCTGACGCCCTTTAAATTTTGACCATTTTTTCAACCCGCGACCTGTCGTTTTTTTCTGGTTTTTGAATTAACCTCCGGAGCTGAAATTTCTTTGGAACAAAGATAATTCTTTCTAATCTCTGCAATTTCTCGATTGATACCCACCCCATCGTCATTTTATCAGGTTTTAGGAAAGATCTGACGCCCTTTAAATTTTGACCATTTTTTCAACCCGCGACCTGTCGTTTTTTTCTGGTTTTTGAATTAACCTCCGGAGCTGAAATTTCTTTGAAACAAAGATAATTCTTTCTAATCTCTGCAATTTCTCGATCAATACCCACCCCAATGTCATTTTATCAGGTTTTAGGAAAGATCTGACGCCCTTTAAATTTTGACCATTTTTTCAACCCGCGACCTGTCGTTTTTTTCTGGTTTTTGAATTAACCTCCGGAGCTGAAATTTCTTTGGAACAAAGATAATTCTTTCTAATCTCTGCAATTTCTCGATTGATACCCACCCCATCGTCATTTTATCAGGTTTTAGGAAAGATCTGACGCCCTTTAAATTTTGACCATTTTTTCAACCCGCGACCTGTCGTTTTTTTCTGGTTTTTGAAGTAAACTCAGAAGATTAAAATTCTTTGGAACAAAGATAATTCTTTCTAATCTCTGCAATTTCTCGATTAATACCCACACCATCGTCATTTTATCAGTCTTTAAGAAAGATCTGAAGCTCTTTAAATTTTGACCATTTTTTCAACCCGCGACCTGTCGTTTTTTTCTGGTTTTTGAAGTAATCTCCGAAGCTGAAAATTCTTTGGAACAAAGATAATTCTTTCTAATCTCTGCAATTTCTCGATTAATACCCACACCATCGTCATTTTATCAGTCTTTAAGAAAGATCTAAAGCTCTTTAAATTTTGACCATTTTTTCAACCCGCGACCTGTCGTTTTTTTCTTGTTTTTAACGTAACCTCAGTAGCTGAAATGTCTTTGGAAAAAAGATAATTCTTTCTAATCTCTGCAATTTCTCGATTAATACCCACCCCGTCGTCATTTTATCAGGTTTTAGGAAAGATCTGACGCCCTTTAAATTTTGACCATTTTTTCAACCCGCGACCTGTCGTTTTTTTCTGGTTTTTGGCATCACCTCCGGAGTTGAAATTTCTTTGAAACAAAGATAATTCTTTCTAATCTCTGCAATTTCTAGATCAATACCCAACCCAATGTCATTTTATCAGGTTTTAGGAAAGATCTGACGCCCTTTAAATTTTGACCATTTTTTCAACCCGCGACCTGTCGTTTTTTTCTGATCTTTGATGTAACCTCCGAAGCTGAAATTTCTTTGGAACAAAGATAATTGTTTCTAATCTCTGCAATTTCTCGATTAATACCCACCCCATCATCATTTTATCAGGTATTAGGAAAGATCTGACGCCCTTTAAATTTTGACCATTTTTTCAACCCGCGACCTGTCGTTTTTTTCTGGTTTTTGAATTAACCTCCGGAGCTGAAATTTCTTTGGAACAAAGATAATTCTTTCTAATCTCTGCAATTTCTCGATTGATACCCACACCATCGTCATTTTATCAGGTTTTAGGAAAGATCTGACGCCCTTTAAATTTTGACCATTTTTTCAACCCGCGACCTGTCGTTTTTTTCTGGTTTTTGAATTAACCTCCGGAGCTGAAATTTCTTTGAAACAAAGATAATTCTTTCTAATCTCTGCAATTTCTCGATCAATACCCACCCCAATGTCATTTTATCAGGTTTTAGGAAAGATCTGACGCCCTTTAAATTTTGACCAGTTTTTCAACCCGCGACCTGTCGTTTTTTTCTAGTTTTTGAATTAACCTCCGGAGCTGAAATTTCTTTCGAACAAAGATAATTCTTTCTAATCTCTGCAATTTCTCGATTAATACCCAACCCAATGTCATTTTATCAGGTTTTAGGAAAGATCTGACGCCCTTTAAATTTTGACCATTTTTTCAACCCGCGACCTGTCATTTTTTTCTGGTTTTTAACGTAACCTCAGGAGCTGAAATTTCTTTGCAACTAAGATAATTCTTTCTAATCTCTGAAATTTCTCGATTAATACCCACCCCATCGTCATTTTATAAGGTTTGAGGAAAGATCTGACGCCCTTTAAATTTTGACCATTTTTCCAACCCGCGACCTGTCGTTTTTTTCTTGTTTTTAACGTAACCTTAGGAGCTGAAATGTCATTGGAAAAAAGATAATTCTTTCTAATCTCTGCAATTTCTCGATTAATACCCACCCCATCGTCATTTTATCAGGTTTGAGGAAAGATCTGACGCCCTTTAAATTTTGACAATTTTCTTCAACCCGCGACCTGTCGTTTTTTTCTGGTTTTTGAAGTAATCTCCGAAGCTGAAAATTCTTTGGAACAAAGATAATTCTTTCTAATCTCTGCAATTTCTCGATTAATACCCACACCATCGTCATTTTATCAGTCTTTAAGAAAGATCTAAAGCTCTTTAAATTTTGACCATTTTTTCAACCCGCGACCTGTCGTTTTTTTCTTGTTTTTAACGTAACCTCAGTAGCTGAAATGTCTTTGGAAAAAAGATAATTCTTTCTAATCTCTGCAATTTCTCGATTAATACCCACCCCGTCGTCATTTTATCAGGTTTTAGGAAAGATCTGACGCCCTTTAAATTTTGACCATTTTTTCAACCCGCGACCTGTCGTTTTTTTCTGGTTTTTGGCATCACCTCCGGAGCTGAAATTTCTTTGAACCAAAGATAATTCTTTCTAATCTCTGCAATTTCTAGATCAATACCCAACCCAATGTCATTTTATCAGGTTTTAGGAAAGATCTGACGCCCTTTAAATTTTGACCATTTTTTCAACCCGCGACCTGTCGTTTTTTTCTGATCTTTGATGTAACCTCCGAAGCTGAAATTTCTTTGGAACAAAGATAATTCTTTCTAATCTCTGCAATTTCTCGATTAATACCCACCCCATCATCATTTTATCAGGTATTAGGAAAGATCTGACGCCCTTTAAATTTTGACCATTTTTTCAACCCGCGACCTGTCGTTTTTTTCTGATCTTTGATGTAACCTCCGAAGCTGAAATTTCTTTGGAACAAAGATAATTGTTTCTAATCTCTGCAATTTCTCGATTAATACCCACCCCATCATCATTTTATCAGGTATTAGGAAAGATCTGACGCCCTTTAAATTTTGACCATTTTTTCAACCCGCGACCTGTCGTTTTTTTCTGGTTTTTGAATTAACCTCCGGAGCTGAAATTTCTTTGGAACAAAGATAATTCTTTCTAATCTCTGCAATTTCTCGATTGATACCCACCCCATCGACATTTTATCAGGTTTTAGGAAAGATCTGACGCCCTTTAAATTTTGACCATTTTTTCAACCCGCGACCTGTCGTTTTTTTCTGGTTTTTGAATTAACCTCCGGAGCTGAAATTTCTTTGGAACAAAGATAATTCTTTCTAATCTCTGCAATTTCTCGATTGATACCCACCCCATCGTCATTTTATCAGGTTTTAGGAAAGATCTGACGCCCTTTAAATTTTGACCATTTTTTCAACCCGCGACCTGTCGTTTTTTTCTGGTTTTTGAATTAACCTCCGGAGCTGAAATTTCTTTGAAACAAAGATAATTCTTTCTAATCTCTGCAATTTCTCGATCAATACCCACCCCAATGTCATTTTATCAGGTTTTAGGAAAGATCTGACGCCCTTTAAATTTTGACCATTTTTTCAACCCGCGACCTGTCGTTTTTTTCTGGTTTTTGAATTAACCTCCGGAGCTGAAATTTCTTTGGAACAAAGATAATTCTTTCTAATCTCTGCAATTTCTCGATTGATACCCACCCCATCGTCATTTTATCAGGTTTTAGGAAAGATCTGACGCCCTTTAAATTTTGACCATTTTTTCAACCCGCGACCTGTCGTTTTTTTCTGGTTTTTGAAGTAAACTCAGAAGATTAAAATTCTTTGGAACAAAGATAATTCTTTCTAATCTCTGCAATTTCTCGATTAATACCCACACCATCGTCATTTTATCAGTCTTTAAGAAAGATCTGAAGCTCTTTAAATTTTGACCATTTTTTCAACCCGCGACCTGTCGTTTTTTTCTGGTTTTTGAAGTAATCTCCGAAGCTGAAAATTCTTTGGAACAAAGATAATTCTTTCTAATCTCTGCAATTTCTCGATTAATACCCACACCATCGTCATTTTATCAGTCTTTAAGAAAGATCTAAAGCTCTTTAAATTTTGACCATTTTTTCAACCCGCGACCTGTCGTTTTTTTCTTGTTTTTAACGTAACCTCAGTAGCTGAAATGTCTTTGGAAAAAAGATAATTCTTTCTAATCTCTGCAATTTCTCGATTAATACCCACCCCGTCGTCATTTTATCAGGTTTTAGGAAAGATCTGACGCCCTTTAAATTTTGACCATTTTTTCAACCCGCGACCTGTCGTTTTTTTCTGGTTTTTGGCATCACCTCCGGAGTTGAAATTTCTTTGAAACAAAGATAATTCTTTCTAATCTCTGCAATTTCTAGATCAATACCCAACCCAATGTCATTTTATCAGGTTTTAGGAAAGATCTGACGCCCTTTAAATTTTGACCATTTTTTCAACCCGCGACCTGTCGTTTTTTTCTGATCTTTGATGTAACCTCCGAAGCTGAAATTTCTTTGGAACAAAGATAATTGTTTCTAATCTCTGCAATTTCTCGATTAATACCCACCCCATCATCATTTTATCAGGTATTAGGAAAGATCTGACGCCCTTTAAATTTTGACCATTTTTTCAACCCGCGACCTGTCGTTTTTTTCTGGTTTTTGAATTAACCTCCGGAGCTGAAATTTCTTTGGAACAAAGATAATTCTTTCTAATCTCTGCAATTTCTCGATTGATACCCACACCATCGTCATTTTATCAGGTTTTAGGAAAGATCTGACGCCCTTTAAATTTTGACCATTTTTTCAACCCGCGACCTGTCGTTTTTTTCTGGTTTTTGAATTAACCTCCGGAGCTGAAATTTCTTTGAAACAAAGATAATTCTTTCTAATCTCTGCAATTTCTCGATCAATACCCACCCCAATGTCATTTTATCAGGTTTTAGGAAAGATCTGACGCCCTTTAAATTTTGACCATTTTTTCAACCCGCGACCTGTCGTTTTTTTCTGGTTTTTGAATTAACCTCCGGAGCTGAAATTTCTTTGGAACAAAGATAATTCTTTCTAATCTCTGCAATTTCTCGATTGATACCCACCCCATCGTCATTTTATCAGGTTTTAGGAAAGATCTGACGCCCTTTAAATTTTGACCATTTTTTCAACCCGCGACCTGTCGTTTTTTTCTGGTTTTTGAAGTAAACTCAGAAGATTAAAATTCTTTGGAACAAAGATAATTCTTTCTAATCTCTGCAATTTCTCGATTAATACCCACACCATCGTCATTTTATCAGTCTTTAAGAAAGATCTGAAGCTCTTTAAATTTTGACCATTTTTTCAACCCGCGACCTGTCGTTTTTTTCTGGTTTTTGAAGTAATCTCCGAAGCTGAAATTTCTTTGGAACAAAGATAATTCTTTCTAATCTCTGCAATTTCTCGATTAATACCCACACCATCGTCATTTTATCAGTCTTTAAGAAAGATCTAAAGCTCTTTAAATTTTGACCATTTTTTCAACCCGCGACCTGTCGTTTTTTTCTTGTTTTTAACGTAACCTCAGTAGCTGAAATGTCTTTGGAAAAAAGATAATTCTTTCTAATCTCTGCAATTTCTCAATTAATACCCACCCCGTCGTCATTTTATCAGGTTTTAGGAAAGATCTGACGCCCTTTAAATTTTGACCATTTTTTCAACCCGCGACCTGTCGTTTTTTTCTGGTTTTTGGCATCACCTCCGGAGCTGAAATTTCTTTGAAACAAAGATAATTCTTTCTAATCTCTGCAATTTCTAGATCAATACCCAACCCAATGTCATTTTATCAGGTTTTAGGAAAGATCTGACGCCCTTTAAATTTTGACCATTTTTTCAACCCGCGACCTGTCGTTTTTTTCTGGTTTTTAACGTAACCTCAGGAGCTGAAATTTCTTTGCAACTAAGATAATTCTTTCTAATCTCTGAAATTTCTCGATCAATACCCACCCCATCGTCATTTTATCAGGTTTAAGGAAAGATCTGACGCCCTTTAAATTTTGACCATTTTTTCAACCCGCGACCTGTCGTTTTTTTCTTATTTTTAACGTAACCTCAGGAGCTGAAATGTCATTGGAAAAAAGATAATTCTTTCTAATCTCTGCAATTTCATGATTAATACCCACCCCATCGTCATTTTATCATGTTTTAGGAAAGATCTGACGCCCTTTAAATTTTGACCATTTTTTCAACCCGCGACCTGTCGTTTTTTTCTGGTTTTTGAATTAACCTCCGGAGCTGAAATTTCTTTGGAACAAAGATAATTCTTTCTAATCTCTGCAATTTCTCGATTGATACCCACCCCATCGACATTTTATCAGGTTTTAGGAAAGATCTGACGCCCTTTAAATTTTGACCATTTTTTCAACCCGCGACCTGTCGTTTT
The DNA here is from genome assembly GCA_029490765.1 of Euthynnus affinis. Taxonomy (NCBI): domain Eukaryota; kingdom Metazoa; phylum Chordata; class Actinopteri; order Scombriformes; family Scombridae; genus Euthynnus; species Euthynnus affinis. Next base: position 795,075 of record JARJJI010000031.1, read on the forward strand.
TTTCTGGTTTTTGAATTAACCTCCGGAGCTGAAATTTCTTTGGAACAAAGATAATTCTTTCTAATCTCTGCAATTTCTCGATTGATACCCACCCCATCGTCATTTTATCAGGTTTTAGGAAAGATCTGACGCCCTTTAAATTTTGACCATTTTTTCAACCCGCGACCTGTCGTTTTTTTCTGGTTTTTGAATTAACCTCCGGAGCTGAAATTTCTTTGAAACAAAGATAATTCTTTCTAATCTCTGCAATTTCTCGATCAATACCCACCCCAATGTCATTTTATCAGGTTTTAGGAAAGATCTGACGCCCTTTAAATTTTGACCATTTTTTCAACCCGCGACCTGTCGTTTTTTTCTGGTTTTTGAATTAACCTCCGGAGCTGAAATTTCTTTGGAACAAAGATAATTCTTTCTAATCTCTGCAATTTCTCGATTGATACCCACCCCATCGTCATTTTATCAGGTTTTAGGAAAGATCTGACGCCCTTTAAATTTTGACCATTTTTTCAACCCGCGACCTGTCGTTTTTTTCTGGTTTTTGAAGTAAACTCAGAAGATTAAAATTCTTTGGAACAAAGATAATTCTTTCTAATCTCTGCAATTTCTCGATTAATACCCACACCATCGTCATTTTATCAGTCTTTAAGAAAGATCTGAAGCTCTTTAAATTTTGACCATTTTTTCAACCCGCGACCTGTCGTTTTTTTCTGGTTTTTGAAGTAATCTCCGAAGCTGAAAATTCTTTGGAACAAAGATAATTCTTTCTAATCTCTGCAATTTCTCGATTAATACCCACACCATCGTCATTTTATCAGTCTTTAAGAAAGATCTAAAGCTCTTTAAATTTTGACCATTTTTTCAACCCGCGACCTGTCGTTTTTTTCTTGTTTTTAACGTAACCTCAGTAGCTGAAATGTCTTTGGAAAAAAGATAATTCTTTCTAATCTCTGCAATTTCTCGATTAATACCCACCCCGTCGTCATTTTATCAGGTTTTAGGAAAGATCTGACGCCCTTTAAATTTTGACCATTTTTTCAACCCGCGACCTGTCGTTTTTTTCTGGTTTTTGGCATCACCTCCGGAGTTGAAATTTCTTTGAAACAAAGATAATTCTTTCTAATCTCTGCAATTTCTAGATCAATACCCAACCCAATGTCATTTTATCAGGTTTTAGGAAAGATCTGACGCCCTTTAAATTTTGACCATTTTTTCAACCCGCGACCTGTCGTTTTTTTCTGATCTTTGATGTAACCTCCGAAGCTGAAATTTCTTTGGAACAAAGATAATTGTTTCTAATCTCTGCAATTTCTCGATTAATACCCACCCCATCATCATTTTATCAGGTATTAGGAAAGATCTGACGCCCTTTAAATTTTGACCATTTTTTCAACCCGCGACCTGTCGTTTTTTTCTGGTTTTTGAATTAACCTCCGGAGCTGAAATTTCTTTGGAACAAAGATAATTCTTTCTAATCTCTGCAATTTCTCGATTGATACCCACACCATCGTCATTTTATCAGGTTTTAGGAAAGATCTGACGCCCTTTAAATTTTGACCATTTTTTCAACCCGCGACCTGTCGTTTTTTTCTGGTTTTTGAATTAACCTCCGGAGCTGAAATTTCTTTGAAACAAAGATAATTCTTTCTAATCTCTGCAATTTCTCGATCAATACCCACCCCAATGTCATTTTATCAGGTTTTAGGAAAGATCTGACGCCCTTTAAATTTTGACCATTTTTTCAACCCGCGACCTGTCGTTTTTTTCTGGTTTTTGAATTAACCTCCGGAGCTGAAATTTCTTTGGAACAAAGATAATTCTTTCTAATCTCTGCAATTTCTCGATTGATACCCACCCCATCGTCATTTTATCAGGTTTTAGGAAAGATCTGACGCCCTTTAAATTTTGACCATTTTTTCAACCCGCGACCTGTCGTTTTTTTCTGGTTTTTGAAGTAAACTCAGAAGATTAAAATTCTTTGGAACAAAGATAATTCTTTCTAATCTCTGCAATTTCTCGATTAATACCCACACCATCGTCATTTTATCAGTCTTTAAGAAAGATCTGAAGCTCTTTAAATTTTGACCATTTTTTCAACCCGCGACCTGTCGTTTTTTTCTGGTTTTTGAAGTAATCTCCGAAGCTGAAATTTCTTTGGAACAAAGATAATTCTTTCTAATCTCTGCAATTTCTCGATTAATACCCACACCATCGTCATTTTATCAGTCTTTAAGAAAGATCTAAAGCTCTTTAAATTTTGACCATTTTTTCAACCCGCGACCTGTCGTTTTTTTCTTGTTTTTAACGTAACCTCAGTAGCTGAAATGTCTTTGGAAAAAAGATAATTCTTTCTAATCTCTGCAATTTCTCAATTAATACCCACCCCGTCGTCATTTTATCAGGTTTTAGGAAAGATCTGACGCCCTTTAAATTTTGACCATTTTTTCAACCCGCGACCTGTCGTTTTTTTCTGGTTTTTGGCATCACCTCCGGAGCTGAAATTTCTTTGAAACAAAGATAATTCTTTCTAATCTCTGCAATTTCTAGATCAATACCCAACCCAATGTCATTTTATCAGGTTTTAGGAAAGATCTGACGCCCTTTAAATTTTGACCATTTTTTCAACCCGCGACCTGTCGTTTTTTTCTGGTTTTTAACGTAACCTCAGGAGCTGAAATTTCTTTGCAACTAAGATAATTCTTTCTAATCTCTGAAATTTCTCGATCAATACCCACCCCATCGTCATTTTATCAGGTTTAAGGAAAGATCTGACGCCCTTTAAATTTTGACCATTTTTTCAACCCGCGACCTGTCGTTTTTTTCTTATTTTTAACGTAACCTCAGGAGCTGAAATGTCATTGGAAAAAAGATAATTCTTTCTAATCTCTGCAATTTCATGATTAATACCCACCCCATCGTCATTTTATCATGTTTTAGGAAAGATCTGACGCCCTTTAAATTTTGACCATTTTTTCAACCCGCGACCTGTCATTTTTTTCTGGTTTTTGAAGGAACCTCCGAAGATTAAAATTCTTTGGAAAAAAGATAATTCTTTCTAATCTCTGCAATTTCTCGATTAATACCCACACCATCGTCATTTTATCAGTCTTTAAGAAAGATCTGACGCCCTTTAAATTTTGACCATTTTTTCAACCCGCAACCTGTCGTTTTTTTCTGGTTTTTGAAGTAAACTCAGAAGATTAAAATTCTTTGGAACAAAGATAATTCTTTCTAATCTCTGCAATTTCTCGATTAATACCCACACCATCGTCATTTTATCAGTCTTTAAGAAAGATCTGAAGCTCTTTAAATTTTGACCATTTTTTCAACCCGCGACCTGTCGTTTTTTTCTGGTTTTTGAAGTAATCTCCGAAGCTGAAATTTCTTTGGAACAAAGATAATTCTTTCTAATCTCTGCAATTTCTCGATTAATACCCACACCATCGTCATTTTATCAGTCTTTAAGAAAGATCTAAAGCTCTTTAAATTTTGACCATTTTTTCAATCCGCGACCTGTCGTTTTTTTCTTGTTTTTAACGTAACCTCAGTAGCTGAAATGTCTTTGGAAAAAAGATAATTCTTTCTAATCTCTGCAATTTCTCGATTAATACCCACCCCGTCGTCATTTTATCAGGTTTTAGGAAAGATCTGACGCCCTTTAAATTTTGACCATTTTTTCAACCCGCGACCTGTCGTTTTTTTCTGGTTTTTGGCATCACCTCCGGAGCTGAAATTTCTTTGAAACAAAGATAATTCTTTCTAATCTCTGCAATTTCTAGATCAATACCCAACCCAATGTCATTTTATCAGGTTTTAGGAAAGATCTGACGCCCTTTAAATTTTGACCATTTTTTCAACCCGCGACCTGTTGTTTTTTTCTGGTTTTTAACGTAACCTCAGGAGCTGAAATTTCTTTGCAACTAAGATAATTCTTTCTAATCTCTGAAATTTCTCGATCAATACCCACCCCATCGTCATTTTATCAGGTTTGAGGAAAGATCTGACGCCCTTTAAATTTTGACCATTTTTTCAACCCGCGACCTGTCGTTTTTTTCTTATTTTTAACGTAACCTCAGGAGCTGAAATGTCATTGGAAAAAAGATAATTCTTTCTAATCTCTGCAATTTCATGATTAATACCCACCCCATCGTCATTTTATCATGTTTTAGGAAAGATCTGACGCCCTTTAAATTTTGACCATTTTTTCAACCCGCGACCTGTCATTTTACTGGTTTTTGAAGGAACCTCCGAAGATTAAAATTCTTTGGAAAAAAGATAATTCTTTCTAATCTCTGCAATTTCTCGATTAATACCCACACCATCGTCATTTTATCAGTCTTTAAGAAAGATCTGACGCCCTTTAAATTTTGACCATTTTTTCAACCCGCAACCTGTCGTTTTTTTCTGGTTTTTGAAGTAAACTCAGAAGATTAAAATTCTTTGGAACAAAGATAATTCTTTCTAATCTCTGCAATTTCTCGATTAATACCCACACCATCGTCATTTTATCAGTCTTTAAGAAAGATCTGAAGCTCTTTAAATTTTGACCATTTTTTCAACCCGCGACCTGTCGTTTTTTTCTGGTTTTTGAAGTAATCTCCGAAGCTGAAATTTCTTTGGAACAAAGATAATTCTTTCTAATCTCTGCAATTTCTCGATTAATACCCACACCATCGTCATTTTATCAGTCTTTAAGAAAGATCTAAAGCTCTTTAAATTTTGACCATTTTTTCAACCCGCGACCTGTCGTTTTTTTCTTGTTTTTAACGTAACCTCAGTAGCTGAAATGTCTTTGGAAAAAAGATAATTCTTTCTAATCTCTGCAATTTCTCGATTAATACCCACCCCGTCGTCATTTTATCAGGTTTTAGGAAAGATCTGACGCCCTTTAAATTTTGACCATTTTTTCAACCCGCGACCTGTCGTTTTTTTCTGGTTTTTGGCATCACCTCCGGAGCTGAAATTTCTTTGAAACAAAGATAATTCTTTCTAATCTCTGCAATTTCTAGATCAATACCCAACCCAATGTCATTTTATCAGGTTTTAGGAAAGATCTGACGCCCTTTAAATTTTGACCATTTTTTCAACCCGCGACCTGTTGTTTTTTTCTGGTTTTTAATGTAACCTCAGGAGCTGAAATTTCTTTGCAACTAAGATAATTCTTTCTAATCTCTGAAATTTCTCGATCAATACCCACCCCATCGTCATTTTATCAGGTTTGAGGAAAGATCTGACGCCCTTTAAATTTTGACCATTTTTTCAACCCGCGACCTGTCGTTTTTTTCTTATTTTTAACGTAACCTCAGGAGCTGAAATGTCATTGGAAAAAAGATAATTCTTTCTAATCTCTGCAATTTCATGATTAATACCCACCCCATCGTCATTTTATCATGTTTTAGGAAAGATCTGACGCCCTTTAAATTTTGACCATTTTTTCAACCCGCGACCTGTCATTTTACTGGTTTTTGAAGGAACCTCCGAAGATTAAAATTCTTTGGAAAAAAGATAATTCTTTCTAATCTCTGCAATTTCTCGATTAATACCCACACCATCGTCATTTTATCAGTCTTTAAGAAAGATCTGACGCCCTTTAAATTTTGACCATTTTTTTTACCCGTGACCTGTTGTTTTTTTCTGGTTTTTGGCACCACCTCCGGAGCTGAAATTTCTTTGAAACAAAGATAATTCTTTCTAATCTCTGCAATTTCTCGATCAATACCCACCCCAATGTCATTTTAACAGGTTTTAGGAAAGATCTGACGCCCTTTAAATTTTGACCATTTTTTCAACCCGCGACCTGTCGTTTTTTTCTGGTTTTTGAATTAACCTCCGGAGCTGAAATTTCTTTGGAACAAAGATAATTCTTTCTAATCTCTGCAATTTCTCGATTGATACCCACCCCATCGTCATTTTATCAGGTTTTAGGAAAGATCTGACGCCCTTTAAATTTTGACCATTTTTTCAACCCGCAACCTGTCGTTTTTTTCTGGTTTTTGAATTAACCTCCGGAGCTGAAATTTCTTTGAAACAAAGATAATTCTTTCTAATCTCTGCAATTTCTCGATCAATACCCACCCCAATGTCATTTTATCAGGTTTTAGGAAAGATCTGACGCCCTTTAAATTTTGACCATTTTTTCAACCCGCGACCTGTCGTTTTTTTCTGGTTTTTGAAGTAAACTCCGAAGATTAAAATTCTTTGAAACAAAGATAATTCTTTCTAATCTCTGCAATTTCTCGATTAATACCCACACCATCGTCATTTTATCAGTCTTTAAGAAAGATCTGAAGCTCTTTAAATTTTGACCATTTTTTCAACCCGCGACCTGTCGTTTTTTTCTGGTTTTTGAAGTAATCTCCGAAGCTGAAAATTCTTTGGAACAAAGATAATTCTTTCTAATCTCTGCAATTTCTCGATTAATACCCACACCATCGTCATTTTATCAGTCTTTAAGAAAGATCTAAAGCTCTTTAAATTTTGACCATTTTTTCAACCCGCGACCTGTCGTTTTTTTCTTGTTTTTAACGTAACCTCAGTAGCTGAAATGTCTTTGGAAAAAAGATAATTCTTTCTAATCTCTGCAATTTCTCGATTAATACCCACCCCGTCGTCATTTTATCAGGTTTTAGGAAAGATCTGACGCCCTTTAAATTTTGACCATTTTTTCAACCCGCGACCTGTCGTTTTTTTCTGGTTTTTGGCATCACCTCCGGAGTTGAAATTTCTTTGAAACAAAGATAATTCTTTCTAATCTCTGCAATTTCTAGATCAATACCCAACCCAATGTCATTTTATCAGGTTTTAGGAAAGATCTGACGCCCTTTAAATTTTGACCATTTTTTCAACCCGCGACCTGTCGTTTTTTTCTGATCTTTGATGTAACCTCCGAAGCTGAAATTTCTTTGGAACAAAGATAATTGTTTCTAATCTCTGCAATTTCTCGATTAATACCCACCCCATCATCATTTTATCAGGTATTAGGAAAGATCTGACGCCCTTTAAATTTTGACCATTTTTTCAACCCGCGACCTGTCGTTTTTTTCTGGTTTTTGAATTAACCTCCGGAGCTGAAATTTCTTTGGAACAAAGATAATTCTTTCTAATCTCTGCAATTTCTCGATTGATACCCACACCATCGTCATTTTATCAGGTTTTAGGAAAGATCTGACGCCCTTTAAATTTTGACCATTTTTTCAACCCGCGACCTGTCGTTTTTTTCTGGTTTTTGAATTAACCTCCGGAGCTGAAATTTCTTTGAAACAAAGATAATTCTTTCTAATCTCTGCAATTTCTCGATCAATACCCACCCCAATGTCATTTTATCAGGTTTTAGGAAAGATCTGACGCCCTTTAAATTTTGACCATTTTTTCAACCCGCGACCTGTCGTTTTTTTCTGGTTTTTGAATTAACCTCCGGAGCTGAAATTTCTTTGGAACAAAGATAATTCTTTCTAATCTCTGCAATTTCTCGATTGATACCCACCCCATCGTCATTTTATCAGGTTTTAGGAAAGATCTGACGCCCTTTAAATTTTGACCATTTTTTCAACCCGCGACCTGTCGTTTTTTTCTGGTTTTTGAAGTAAACTCAGAAGATTAAAATTCTTTGGAACAAAGATAATTCTTTCTAATCTCTGCAATTTCTCGATTAATACCCACACCATCGTCATTTTATCAGTCTTTAAGAAAGATCTGAAGCTCTTTAAATTTTGACCATTTTTTCAACCCGCGACCTGTCGTTTTTTTCTGGTTTTTGAAGTAATCTCCGAAGCTGAAATTTCTTTGGAACAAAGATAATTCTTTCTAATCTCTGCAATTTCTCGATTAATACCCACACCATCGTCATTTTATCAGTCTTTAAGAAAGATCTAAAGCTCTTTAAATTTTGACCATTTTTTCAACCCGCGACCTGTCGTTTTTTTCTTGTTTTTAACGTAACCTCAGTAGCTGAAATGTCTTTGGAAAAAAGATAATTCTTTCTAATCTCTGCAATTTCTCAATTAATACCCACCCCGTCGTCATTTTATCAGGTTTTAGGAAAGATCTGACGCCCTTTAAATTTTGACCATTTTTTCAACCCGCGACCTGTCGTTTTTTTCTGGTTTTTGGCATCACCTCCGGAGCTGAAATTTCTTTGAAACAAAGATAATTCTTTCTAATCTCTGCAATTTCTAGATCAATACCCAACCCAATGTCATTTTATCAGGTTTTAGGAAAGATCTGACGCCCTTTAAATTTTGACCATTTTTTCAACCCGCGACCTGTCGTTTTTTTCTGGTTTTTAACGTAACCTCAGGAGCTGAAATTTCTTTGCAACTAAGATAATTCTTTCTAATCTCTGAAATTTCTCGATCAATACCCACCCCATCGTCATTTTATCAGGTTTAAGGAAAGATCTGACGCCCTTTAAATTTTGACCATTTTTTCAACCCGCGACCTGTCGTTTTTTTCTTATTTTTAACGTAACCTCAGGAGCTGAAATGTCATTGGAAAAAAGATAATTCTTTCTAATCTCTGCAATTTCATGATTAATACCCACCCCATCGTCATTTTATCATGTTTTAGGAAAGATCTGACGCCCTTTAAATTTTGACCATTTTTTCAACCCGCGACCTGTCATTTTTTTCTGGTTTTTGAAGGAACCTCCGAAGATTAAAATTCTTTGGAAAAAAGATAATTCTTTCTAATCTCTGCAATTTCTCGATTAATACCCACACCATCGTCATTTTATCAGTCTTTAAGAAAGATCTGACGCCCTTTAAATTTTGACCATTTTTTCAACCCGCAACCTGTCGTTTTTTTCTGGTTTTTGAAGTAAACTCAGAAGATTAAAATTCTTTGGAACAAAGATAATTCTTTCTAATCTCTGCAATTTCTCGATTAATACCCACACCATCGTCATTTTATCAGTCTTTAAGAAAGATCTGAAGCTCTTTAAATTTTGACCATTTTTTCAACCCGCGACCTGTCGTTTTTTTCTGTTTTTTGAAGTAATCTCCGAAGCTGAAATTTCTTTGGAACAAAGATAATTCTTTCTAATCTCTGCAATTTCTCGATTAATACCCACACCATCGTCATTTTATCAGTCTTTAAGAAAGATCTAAAGCTCTTTAAATTTTGACCATTTTTTCAACCCGCGACCTGTCATTTTTTTCTGGTTTTTGAAGGAACCTCCGAAGATTAAAATTCTTTGGAAAAAAGATAATTCTTTCTAATCTCTGCAATTTCTCGATTAATACCCACACCATCGTCATTTTATCAGTCTTTAAAAAAGATCTGACGCCCTTTAAATTTTGACCATTTTTTTTACCCGTGACCTGTCGTTTTTTTCTGGTTTTTGGCATCACCTCCGGAGCTGAAATTTCTTTGAAACAAAGATAATTCTTTCTAATCTCTGCAATTTCTCGATCAATACCCACCCCAATGTCATTTTAACAGGTTTTAGGAAAGATCTGACGCCCTTTAAATTTTGACCATTTTTTCAACCCGCGACCTGTCGTTTTTTTCTGATCTTTGATGTAACCTCCGAAGCTGAAATTTCTTTGGAACAAAGATAATTGTTTCTAATCTCTGCAATTTCTCGATTAATACCATACCCCATCATCATTTTATCAGGTATTAGGAAAGATCTGACGCCCTTTAAATTTTGACCATTTTTTCAACCCGCGACCTGTCGTTTTTTTCTGGTTTTTGAATTAACCTCCGGAGCTGAAATTTCTTTGGAACAAAGATAATTCTTTCTAATCTCTGCAATTTCTCGATTGATACCCACCCCATCGTCATTTTATCAGGTTTTAGGAAAGATCTGACGCCCTTTAAATTTTGACCATTTTTTCAACCCGCAACCTGTCGTTTTTTTCTGGTTTTTGAATTAACCTCCGGAGCTGAAATTTCTTTGAAACAAAGATAATTCTTTCTAATCTCTGCAATTTCTCGATCAATACCCACCCCAATGTCATTTTATCAGGTTTTAGGAAAGATCTGACGCCCTTTAAATTTTGACCATTTTTTCAACCCGCGACCTGTCGTTTTTTTCTGGTTTTTGAAGTAAACTCCGAAGATTAAAATTCTTTGAAACAAAGATAATTCTTTCTAATCTCTGCAATTTCTCGATTAATACCCACACCATCGTCATTTTATCAGTCTTTAAGAAAGATCTAAAGCTCTTTAAATTTTGACCATTTTTTCAACCCGCGACCTGTCGTTTTTTTCTGGTTTTTGAAGTAATCTCCGAAGCTGAAAATTCTTTGGAACAAAGATAATTCTTTCTAATCTCTGCAATTTCTCGATTAATACCCACACCATCGTCATTTTATCAGTCTTTAAGAAAGATCTAAAGCTCTTTAAATTTTGACCATTTTTTCAACCCGCGACCTGTCGTTTTTTTCTTGTTTTTAACGTAACCTCAGTAGCTGAAATGTCTTTGGAAAAAAGATAATTCTTTCTAATCTCTGCAATTTCTCGATTAATACCCACCCCGTTGTCATTTTATCAGGTTTTAGGAAAGATCTGACGCCCTTTAAATTTTGACCATTTTTTCAACCCGCGACCTGTCGTTTTTTTCTGGTTTTTGGCATCACCTCCGGAGCTGAAATTTCTTTGAAACAAAGATAATTCTTTCTAATCTCTGCAATTTCTAGATCAATACCCAACCCAATGTCATTTTATCAGGTTTTAGGAAAGATCTGACGCCCTTTAAATTTTGACCATTTTTTCAACCCGCGACCTGTCGTTTTTTTCTGTTTTTTAACGTAACCTCAGGAGCTGAAATTTCTTTGCAACTAAGATAATTCTTTCTAATCTCTGCAATTTCTCGATCAATACCCACCCCATCGTCATTTTATCAGGTTTGAGGAAAGATCTGACGCCCTTTAAATTTTGACCATTTTTTCAACCCGCGACCTGTCGTTTTTTTCTTGTTTTTAACGTAACCTCAGGAGCTGAAATGTCATTGGAAAAAAGATAGTTCTTTCTAATCTCTGCAATTTCTCGATTAATACCCACCCCATCGTCATTTTATCATGTTTTAGGAAAGATCTGACGCCCTTTAAATTTTGACCATTTTTTCAACCCGCGACCTGTCATTTTTTTCTGGTTTTTGAAGGAACCTCCGAAGATTAAAATTCTTTGGAACAAAGATAATTCTTTCTAATCTCTGCAATTTCTCGATTAATACCCACACCATCGTCATTTTATCAGTCTTTAAGAAAGATCTGACGCCCTTTAAATTTTGACCATTTTTTTTACCCGTGACCTGTCGTTTTTTTCTGGTTTTTGGCATCACCTCCGGAGCTGAAATTTCTTTGAAACAAAGATAATTCTTTCTAATATCTGCAATTTCTCGATTGATACCCACCCCAATGTCATTTTAACAGGTTTTAGGAAAGATCTGACGCCCTTTAAATTTTGACCATTTTTTCAACCCGCGACCTGTCGTTTTTTTCTGATCTTTGATGTAACCTCCGAAGCTGAAATTTCTTTGGAACAAAGATAATTGTTTCTAATCTCTGCAATTTCTCGATTAATACCATACCCCATCATCATTTTATCAGGTTTTAGGAAAGATCTGACGCCCTTTAAATTTTGACCATTTTTTCAACCCGCGACCTGTCGTTTTTTTCTGGTTTTTGAATTAACCTCCGGAGCTGAAATTTCTTTGGAACAAAGATAATTCTTTCTAATCCCTGCAATTTCTCGATTGATACCCACCCCATCGTCATTTTATCAGGTTTTAGGAAAGATCTGACGCCCTTTAAATTTTGACCATTTTTTCAACCCGCAACCTGTCGTTTTTTTCTGGTTTTTGAATTAACCTCCGGAGCTGAAATTTCTTTGAAACAAAGATAATTCTTTCTAATCTCTGCAATTTCTCGATCAATACCCACCCCAATGTCATTTTATCAGGTTTTAGGAAAGATCTGACGCCCTTTAAATTTTGACCATTTTTTCAACCCGCGACCTGTCGTTTTTTTCTGTTTTTTAACGTAACCTCAGGAGCTGAAATTTCTTTGCAACTAAGATAATTCTTTCTAATCTCTGCAATTTCTCGATCAATACCCACCCCATCGTCATTTTATCAGGTTTGAGGAAAGATCTGACGCCCTTTAAATTTTGACCATTTTTTCAACCCGCGACCTGTCGTTTTTTTCTTGTTTTTAACGTAACCTCAGGAGCTGAAATGTCATTGGAAAAAAGATAGTTCTTTCTAATCTCTGCAATTTCTCGATTAATACCCACCCCATCGTCATTTTATCATGTTTTAGGAAAGATCTGACGCCCTTTAAATTTTGACCATTTTTTCAACCCGCGACCTGTCATTTTTTTCTGGTTTTTGAAGGAACCTCCGAAGATTAAAATTCTTTGGAACAAAGATAATTCTTTCTAATCTCTGCAATTTCTCGATTAATACCCACACCATCGTCATTTTATCAGTCTTTAAGAAAGATCTGACGCCCTTTAAATTTTGACCATTTTTTTTACCCGTGACCTGTCGTTTTTTTCTGGTTTTTGGCATCACCTCCGGAGCTGAAATTTCTTTGAAACAAAGATAATTCTTTCTAATCTCTGCAATTTCTCGATCAATACCCACCCCAATGTCATTTTAACAGGTTTTAGGAAAGATCTGACGCCCTTTAAATTTTGACCATTTTTTCAACCCGCGACCTGTCGTTTTTTTCTTATTTTTAACGTAACCTCAGGAGCTGAAATGTCATTGGAAAAAAGATAATTCTTTCTAATCTCTGCAATTTCTCGATTAATACCCACCCCATCGTCATTTTATCATGTTTTAGGAAAGATTTGACGCACTTTAAATTTTGACCATTTTTTCAACCCGCGACCTGTCGTTTTTTTCTGGTTTTTGGCATCACCTCCGGAGCTGAAATTTCTTTGAAACAAAGATAATTCTTTCTAATCTCTGCAATTTCTCGATCAATACACACCCCAATGTCATTTTATCAGGTTTTAGGAAAGATCTGACGCCCTTTAAATTTTGACCATTTTTTCAACCCGCGACCTGTCATTTTTTTCTGGTTTTTGAAGGAACCTCCGAAGATTAAAATTCTTTGGAACAAAGATAATTCTTTCTAATCTCTGCAATTTCTCGATTAATACCCACACCATCGTCATTTTATCAGTCTTTAAAAAAGATCTGACGCCCTTTAAATTTTGACCATTTTTTTTACCCGTGACCTGTCGTTTTTTTCTGGTTTTTGGCATCACCTCCGGAGCTGAAATTTCTTTGAAACAAAGATAATTCTTTCTAATCTCTGCAATTTCTCGATCAATACCCACCCCAATGTCATTTTAACAGGTTTTAGGAAAGATCTGACGCCCTTTAAATTTTGACCATTTTTTCAACCCGCGACCTGTCGTTTTTTTCTGATCTTTGATGTAACCTCCGAAGCTGAAATTTCTTTGGAACAAAGATAATTGTTTCTAATCTCTGCAATTTCTCGATTAATACCATACCCCATCATCATTTTATCAGGTATTAGGAAAGATCTGACGCCCTTTAAATTTTGACCATTTTTTCAACCCGCGACCTGTCGTTTTTTTCTGGTTTTTGAATTAACCTCCGGAGCTGAAATTTCTTTGGAACAAAGATAATTCTTTCTAATCTCTGCAATTTCTCGATTGATACCCACCCCATCGTCATTTTATCAGGTTTTAGGAAAGATCTGACGCCCTTTAAATTTTGACCATTTTTTCAACCCGCAACCTGTCGTTTTTTTCTGGTTTTTGAATTAACCTCCGGAGCTGAAATTTCTTTGAAACAAAGATAATTCTTTCTAATCTCTGCAATTTCTCGATCAATACCCACCCCAATGTCATTTTATCAGGTTTTAGGAAAGATCTGACGCCCTTTAAATTTTGACCATTTTTTCAACCCGCGACCTGTCGTTTTTTTCTGGTTTTTGAATTAACCTCCAGAGCTGAATTTTCTTTGGAACAAAGATAATTCTTTCTAATCTCTGCAATTTCTCGATTGATACCCACCCCATCGTCATTTTATCAGGTTTTAGGAAAGATCTGACGCCCTTTAAATTTTGACCATTTTTTCAACCCGCGACCTGTCGTTTTTTTCTGGTTTTTGAAGTAAACTCCGAAGATTAAAATTCTTTGGAACAAAGATAATTCTTTCTAATCTCTGCAATTTCTCGATTAATACCCACACCATCGTCATTTTATCAGTCTTTAAGAAAGATCTAAAGCTCTTTAAATTTTGACCATTTTTTCAACCCGCGACCTGTCGTTTTTTTCTTGTTTTTAACGTAACCTCAGTAGCTGAAATGTCTTTGGAAAAAAGATAATTCTTTCTAATCTCTGCAATTTCTCGATTAATACCCACCCCGTCGTCATTTTATCAGGTTTTAGGAAAGATCTGACGCCCTTTAAATTTTGACCATTTTTTCAACCCGCGACCTGTCGTTTTTTTCTGGTTTTTGGCATCACCTCCGGAGCTGAAATTTCTTTGAAACAAAGATAATTCTTTCTAATCTCTGCAATTTCTCGATCAATACCCACCCCAATGTCATTTTATCAGGTTTTAGGAAAGATCTGACGCCCTTTAAATTTTGACCATTTTTTCAACCCGCGACCTGTCATTTTTTTCTGGTTTTTGAAGGAACCTCCGAAGATTAAAATTCTTTGGAACAAAGATAATTCTTTCTAATCTCTGCAATTTCTCGATTAATACCCACACCATCGTCATTTTATCAGTCTTTAAGAAAGATCTGACGCCCTTTAAATTTTGACCATTTTTTTTACCCGTGACCTGTCGTTTTTTTCTGGTTTTTGGCATCACCTCCGGAGCTGAAATTTCTTTGAAACAAAGATAATTCTTTCTAATCTCTGCAATTTCTCGATCAATACCCACCCCAATGTCATTTTAACAGGTTCTAGGAAAGATCTGACGCACTTTAAATTTTGACCATTTTTTCAACCCGCGACCTGTCGTTTTTTTCTGATCTTTGATGTAACCTCCGAAGCTGAAATTTCTTTGGAACAAAGATAATTGTTTCTAATCTCTGCAATTTCTCGATTAATACCATACCCCATCATCATTTTATCAGGTATTAGGAAAGATCTGACGCCCTTTAAATTTTGACCATTTTTTCAACCCGCGACCTGTCGTTTTTTTCTGGTTTTTGAATTAACCTCCGGAGCTGAAATTTCTTTGAAACAAAGATAATTCTTTCTAATCTCTGCAATTTCTCGATCAATACCCACCCCAATGTCATTTTATCAGGTTTTAGGAAAGATCTGACGCCCTTTAAATTTTGACCATTTTTTCAACCCGCGACCTGTCGTTTTTTTCTGGTTTTTGAATTAACCTCCAGACCTGAATTTTCTTTGGAACAAAGATAATTCTTTCTAATCTCTGCAATTTCTCGATTGATACCCACCCCATCGTCATTTTATCAGGTTTTAGGAAAGATCTGACGCCCTTTAAATTTTGACCATTTTTTCAACCCGCGACCTGTCGTTTTTTTCTGGTTTTTGAAGTAATCTCCGAAGCTGAAAATTCTTTGGAACAAAGATAATTCTTTCTAATCTCTGCAATTTCTCGATTAATACCCACACCATCGTCATTTTATCAGTCTTTAAGAAAGATCTAAAGCTCTTTAAATTTTGACCATTTTTTCAACCCGCGACCTGTCGTTTTTTTCTTGTTTTTAACGTAACCTCAGTAGCTGAAATGTCTTTGGAAAAAAGATAATTCTTTCTAATCTCTGCAATTTCTCGATTAATACCCACCCCGTCGTCATTTTATCAGGTTTTAGGAAAGATCTGACGCGCTTTAAATTTTGACCATTTTTTCAACCCGCGACCTGTCGTTTTTTTCTTGTTTTTGGCATCACCTCCGGAGCTGAAATTTCTTTGAAACAAAGATAATTCTTTCTAATCTCTGCAATTTCTAGATCAATACCCAACACAATGTCATTTTATCAGGTTTTAGGAAAGATCTGACGCCCTTTAAATTTTGACCATTTTTTCAACCCGCGACCTGTCGTTTTTTTCTGTTTTTTAACGTAACCTCAGGAGCTGAAATTTCTTTGCAACTAAGATAATTCTTTCTAATCTCTGCAATTTCTCGATCAATACCCACCCCATCGTCATTTTATCAGGTTTGAGGAAAGATCTGACGCCCTTTAAATTTTGACCATTTTTTCAACCCGCGACCTGTCGTTTTTTTCTTGTTTTTAACGTAACCTCAGGAGCTGAAATGTCATTGGAAAAAAGATAGTTCTTTCTAATCTCTGCAATTTCTCGATTAATACCCACCCCATCGTCATTTTATCATGTTTTAGGAAAGATCTGACGCCCTTTAAATTTTGACCATTTTTTCAACCCGCGACCTGTCATTTTTTTCTGGTTTTTGAAGGAACCTCCGAAGATTAAAATTCTTTGGAACAAAGATAATTCTTTCTAATCTCTGCAATTTCTCGATTAATACCCACACCATCGTCATTTTATCAGTCTTTAAGAAAGATCTGACGCCCTTTAAATTTTGACCATTTTTTTTACCCGTGACCTGTCGTTTTTTTCTGGTTTTTGGCATCACCTCCGGAGCTGAAATTTCTTTGAAACAAAGATAATTCTTTCTAATCTCTGCAATTTCTCGATCAATACCCACCCCAATGTCATTTTAACAGGTTTTAGGAAAGATCTGACGCCCTTTAAATTTTGACCATTTTTTCAACCCGCGACCTGTCGTTTTTTTCTTATTTTTAACGTAACCTCAGGAGCTGAAATGTCATTGGAAAAAAGATAATTCTTTCTAATCTCTGCAATTTCTCGATTAATACCCACCCCATCGTCATTTTATCATGTTTTAGGAAAGATCTGACGCACTTTAAATTTTGACCATTTTTTCAACCCGCGACCTGTCGTTTTTTTCTGGTTTTTGGCATCACCTCCGGAGCTGAAATTTCTTTGAAACAAAGATAATTCTTTCTAATCTCTGCAATTTCTCGATCAATACCCACCCCAATGTCATTTTATCAGGTTTTAGGAAAGATCTGACGCCCTTTAAATTTTGACCATTTTTTCAACCCGCGACCTGTCATTTTTTTCTGGTTTTTGAAGGAACCTCCGAAGATTAAAATTCTTTGGAACAAAGATAATTCTTTCTAATCTCTGCAATTTCTCGATTAATACCCACACCATCGTCATTTTATCAGTCTTTAAGAAAGATCTGACGCCCTTTAAATTTTGACCATTTTTTTTACCCGTGACCTGTCGTTTTTTTCTGGTTTTTGGCATCACCTCCGGAGCTGAAATTTCTTTGAAACAAAGATAATTCTTTCTAATATCTGCAATTTCTCGATTGATACCCACCCCAATGTCATTTTAACAGGTTTTAGGAAAGATCTGACGCCCTTTAAATTTTGACCATTTTTTCAACCCGCGACCTGTCGTTTTTTTCTGATCTTTGATGTAACCTCCGAAGCTGAAATTTCTTTGGAACAAAGATAATTGTTTCTAATCTCTGCAATTTCTCGATTAATACCATACCCCATCATCATTTTATCAGGTATTAGGAAAGATCTGACGCCCTTTAAATTTTGACCATTTTTTCAACCCGCGACCTGTCGTTTTTTTCTGGTTTTTGAATTAACCTCCGGAGCTGAAATTTCTTTGGAACAAAGATAATTCTTTCTAATCTCTGCAATTTCTCGATTGATACCCACCCCATCGTCATTTTATCAGGTTTTAGGAAAGATCTGACGCCCTTTAAATTTTGACCATTTTTTCAACCCGCAACCTGTCGTTTTTTTCTGGTTTTTGAATTAACCTCCGGAGCTGAAATTTCTTTGAAACAAAGATAATTCTTTCTAATCTCTGCAATTTCTCGATCAATACCCACCCCAATGTCATTTTATCAGGTTTTAGGAAAGATCTGACGCCCTTTAAATTTTGACCATTTTTTCAACCCGCGACCTGTCGTTTTTTTCTGGTTTTTGAAGTAAACTCCGAAGATTAAAATTCTTTGAAACAAAGATAATTCTTTCTAATCTCTGCAATTTCTCGATTAATACCCACACCATCGTCATTTTATCAGTCTTTAAGAAAGATCTAAAGCTCTTTAAATTTTGACCATTTTTTCAACCCGCGACCTGTCGTTTTTTTCTGGTTTTTGAAGTAATCTCCGAAGCTGAAAATTCTTTGGAACAAAGATAATTCTTTCTAATCTCTGCAATTTCTCGATTAATACCCACACCATCGTCATTTTATCAGTCTTTAAGAAAGATCTAAAGCTCTTTAAATTTTGACCATTTTTTCAACCCGCGACCTGTCGTTTTTTTCTTGTTTTTAACGTAACCTCAGTAGCTGAAATGTCTTTGGAAAAAAGATAATTCTTTCTAATCTCTGCAATTTCTCGATTAATACCCACCCCGTCGTCATTTTATCAGGTTTTAGGAAAGATCTGACGCCCTTTAAATTTTGACCATTTTTTCAACCCGCGACCTGTCGTTTTTTTCTGGTTTTTGGCATCACCTCCGGAGCTGAAATTTCTTTGAAACAAAGATAATTCTTTCTAATCTCTGCAATTTCTAGATCAATACCCAACACAATGTCATTTTATCAGGTTTTAGGAAAGATCTGACGCCCTTTAAATTTTGACCATTTTTTCAACCCGCGACCTGTCGTTTTTTTCTGTTTTTTAACGTAACCTCAGGAGCTGAAATTTCTTTGCAACTAAGATAATTCTTTCTAATCTCTGCAATTTCTCGATCAATACCCACCCCATCGTCATTTTATCAGGTTTGAGGAAAGATCTGACGCCCTTTAAATTTTGACCATTTTTTCAACCCGCGACCTGTCGTTTTTTTCTTGTTTTTAACGTAACCTCAGGAGCTGAAATGTCATTGGAAAAAAGATAGTTCTTTCTAATCTCTGCAATTTCTCGATTAATACCCACCCCATCGTCATTTTATCATGTTTTAGGAAAGATCTGACGCCCTTTAAATTTTGACCATTTTTTCAACCCGCGACCTGTCATTTTTTTCTGGTTTTTGAAGGAACCTCCGAAGATTAAAATTCTTTGGAACAAAGATAATTCTTTCTAATCTCTGCAATTTCTCGATTAATACCCACACCATCGTCATTTTATCAGTCTTTAAGAAAGATCTGACGCCCTTTAAATTTTGACCATTTTTTTTACCCGTGACCTGTCGTTTTTTTCTGGTTTTTGGCATCACCTCCGGAGCTGAAATTTCTTTGAAACAAAGATAATTCTTTCTAATCTCTGCAATTTCTCGATCAATACCCACCCCAATGTCATTTTAACAGGTTTTAGGAAAGATCTGACGCCCTTTAAATTTTGACCATTTTTTCAACCCGCGACCTGTCGTTTTTTTCTTATTTTTAACGTAACCTCAGGAGCTGAAATGTCATTGGAAAAAAGATAATTCTTTCTAATCTCTGCAATTTCTCGATTAATACCCACCCCATCGTCATTTTATCATGTTTTAGGAAAGATCTGACGCACTTTAAATTTTGACCATTTTTTCAACCCGCGACCTGTCGTTTTTTTCTGGTTTTTGGCATCACCTCCGGAGCTGAAATTTCTTTGAAACAAAGATAATTCTTTCTAATCTCTGCAATTTCTCGATCAATACCCACCCCAATGTCATTTTATCAGGTTTTAGGAAAGATCTGACGCCCTTTAAATTTTGACCATTTTTTCAACCCGCGACCTGTCATTTTTTTCTGGTTTTTGAAGGAACCTCCGAAGATTAAAATTCTTTGGAACAAAGATAATTCTTTCTAATCTCTGCAATTTCTCGATTAATACCCACACCATCGTCATTTTATCAGTCTTTAAGAAAGATCTGACGCCCTTTAAATTTTGACCATTTTTTTTACCCGTGACCTGTCGTTTTTTTCTGGTTTTTGGCATCACCTCCGGAGCTGAAATTTCTTTGAAACAAAGATAATTCTTTCTAATATCTGCAATTTCTCGATTGATACCCACCCCAATGTCATTTTAACAGGTTTTAGGAAAGATCTGACGCCCTTTAAATTTTGACCATTTTTTCAACCCGCGACCTGTCGTTTTTTTCTGATCTTTGATGTAACCTCCGAAGCTGAAATTTCTTTGGAACAAAGATAATTGTTTCTAATCTCTGCAATTTCTCGATTAATACCATACCCCATCATCATTTTATCAGGTATTAGGAAAGATCTGACGCCCTTTAAATTTTGACCATTTTTTCAACCCGCGACCTGTCGTTTTTTTCTGGTTTTTGAATTAACCTCCGGAGCTGAAATTTCTTTGGAACAAAGATAATTCTTTCTAATCTCTGCAATTTCTCGATTGATACCCACCCCATCGTCATTTTATCAGGTTTTAGGAAAGATCTGACGCCCTTTAAATTTTGACCATTTTTTCAACCCGCAACCTGTCGTTTTTTTCTGGTTTTTGAATTAACCTCCGGAGCTGAAATTTCTTTGAAACAAAGATAATTCTTTCTAATCTCTGCAATTTCTCGATCAATACCCACCCCAATGTCATTTTATCAGGTTTTAGGAAAGATCTGACGCCCTTTAAATTTTGACCATTTTTTCAACCCGCGACCTGTCGTTTTTTTCTGGTTTTTGAAGTAAACTCCGAAGATTAAAATTCTTTGAAACAAAGATAATTCTTTCTAATCTCTGCAATTTCTCGATTAATACCCACACCATCGTCATTTTATCAGTCTTTAAGAAAGATCTAAAGCTCTTTAAATTTTGACCATTTTTTCAACCCGCGACCTGTCGTTTTTTTCTGGTTTTTGAAGTAATCTCCGAAGCTGAAAATTCTTTGGAACAAAGATAATTCTTTCTAATCTCTGCAATTTCTCGATTAATACCCACACCATCGTCATTTTATCAGTCTTTAAGAAAGATCTAAAGCTCTTTAAATTTTGACCATTTTTTCAACCCGCGACCTGTCGTTTTTTTCTTGTTTTTAACGTAACCTCAGTAGCTGAAATGTCTTTGGAAAAAAGATAATTCTTTCTAATCTCTGCAATTTCTCGATTAATACCCACCCCGTCGTCATTTTATCAGGTTTTAGGAAAGATCTGACGCCCTTTAAATTTTGACCATTTTTTCAACCCGCGACCTGTCGTTTTTTTCTGGTTTTTGGCATCACCTCCGGAGCTGAAATTTCTTTGAAACAAAGATAATTCTTTCTAATCTCTGCAATTTCTAGATCAATACCCAACACAATGTCATTTTATCAGGTTTTAGGAAAGATCTGACGCCCTTTAAATTTTGACCATTTTTTCAACCCGCGACCTGTCGTTTTTTTCTGTTTTTTAACGTAACCTCAGGAGCTGAAATTTCTTTGCAACTAAGATAATTCTTTCTAATCTCTGCAATTTCTCGATCAATACCCACCCCATCGTCATTTTATCAGGTTTGAGGAAAGATCTGACGCCCTTTAAATTTTGACCATTTTTTCAACCCGCGACCTGTCGTTTTTTTCTTGTTTTTAACGTAACCTCAGGAGCTGAAATGTCATTGGAAAAAAGATAGTTCTTTCTAATCTCTGCAATTTCTCGATTAATACCCACCCCATCGTCATTTTATCATGTTTTAGGAAAGATCTGACGCCCTTTAAATTTTGACCATTTTTTCAACCCGCGACCTGTCGTTTTTTTCTGGTTTTTGAAGGAACCTCCGAAGATTAAAATTCTTTGGAACAAAGATAATTCTTTCTAATCTCTGCAATTTCTCGATTAATACCCACACCATCGTCATTTTATCAGTCTTTAAGAAAGATCTGACGCCCTTTAAATTTTGACCATTTTTTTTACCCGTGACCTGTCGTTTTTTTCTGGTTTTTGGCATCACCTCCGGAGCTGAAATTTCTTTGAAACAAAGATAATTCTTTCTAATCTCTGCAATTTCTCGATCAATACCCACCCCAATGTCATTTTAACAGGTTTTAGGAAAGATCTGACGCCCTTTAAATTTTGACCATTTTTTCAACCCACGACCTGTCGTTTTTTTCTTATTTTTAACGTAACCTCAGGAGCTGAAATGTCATTGGAAAAAAGATAATTCTTTCTAATCTCTGCAATTTCTCGATTAATACCCACCCCATCGTCATTTTATCATGTTTTAGGAAAGATCTGACGCACTTTAAATTTTGACCATTTTTTCAACCCGCGACCTGTCGTTTTTTTCTGGTTTTTGGCATCACCTCCGGAGCTGAAATTTCTTTGAAACAAAGATAATTCTTTCTAATCTCTGCAATTTCTCGATCAATACCCACCCCAATGTCATTTTATCAGGTTTTAGGAAAGATCTGACGCCCTTTAAATTTTGACCATTTTTTCAACCCGCGACCTGTCATTTTTTTCTGGTTTTTGAAGGAACCTCCGAAGATTAAAATTCTTTGGAACAAAGATAATTCTTTCTAATCTCTGCAATTTCTCGATTAATACCCACACCATCGTCATTTTATCAGTCTTTAAAAAAGATCTGACGCCCTTTAAATTTTGACCATTTTTTTTACCCGTGACCTGTCGTTTTTTTCTGGTTTTTGGCATCACCTCCGGAGCTGAAATTTCTTTGAAACAAAGATAATTCTTTCTAATCTCTGCAATTTCTCGATCAATACCCACCCCAATGTCATTTTAACAGGTTTTAGGAAAGATCTGACGCCCTTTAAATTTTGACCATTTTTTCAACCCGCGACCTGTCGTTTTTTTCTGATCTTTGATGTAACCTCCGAAGCTGAAATTTCTTTGGAACAAAGATAATTGTTTCTAATCTCTGCAATTTCTCGATTAATACCATACCCCATCATCATTTTATCAGGTATTAGGAAAGATCTGACGCCCTTTAAATTTTGACCATTTTTTCAACCCGCGACCTGTCGTTTTTTTCTGGTTTTTGAATTAACCTCCGGAGCTGAAATTTCTTTGGAACAAAGATAATTCTTTCTAATCTCTGCAATTTCTCGATCGATACCCACCCCATCGTCATTTTATCAGGTCTTAGGAAAGATCTGACGCCCTTTAAATTTTGACCATTTTTTCAACCCGCGACCTGTCGTTTTTTTCTGGTTTTTGAATTAACCTCCGGAGCTGAAATTTCTTTGAAACAAAGATAATTCTTTCTAATCTCTGCAATTTCTCGATCAATACCCACCCCAATGTCATTTTATCAGGTTTTAGGAAAGATCTGACGCCCTTTAAATTTTGACCATTTTTTCAACCCGCGACCTGTCGTTTTTTTCTGGTTTTTGAATTAACCTCCAGAGCTGAATTTTCTTTGGAACAAAGATAATTCTTTCTAATCTCTGCAATTTCTCGATTGATACCCACCCCATCGTCATTTTATCAGGTTTTAGGAAAGATCTGACGCCCTTTAAATTTTGACCATTTTTTCAACCCGCGACCTGTCGTTTTTTTCTGGTTTTTGAAGTAAACTCCGAAGATTAAAATTCTTTGGAACAAAGATAATTCTTTCTAATCTCTGCAATTTCTCGATTAATACCCACACCATCGTCATTTTATCAGTCTTTAAGAAAGATCTGACGCCCTTTAAATTTTGACCATTTTTTTTACCCGTGACCTGTCGTTTTTTTCTGGTTTTTGGCATCACCTCCGGAGCTGAAATTTCTTTGAAACAAAGATAATTCTTTCTAATCTCTGCAATTTCTCGATCAATACCCACCCCAATATCATTTTAACAGGTTTTAGGAAAGATCTGACGCCCTTTAAATTTTGACCATTTTTTCAACCCGCGACCTGTTGTTTTTTTCTGATCTTTGATGTAACCTCCGAAGCTGAAATTTCTTTGGAACAAAGATAATTGTTTCTAATCTCTGCAATTTCTCGATTAATACCATACCCCATCATCATTTTATCAGGTATTAGGAAAGATCTGACGCCCTTTAAATTTTGACCATTTTTTCAACCCGCGACCTGTCGTTTTTTTCTGGTTTTTGAATTAACCTCCGCAGCTGAAATTTCTTTGAAACAAAGATAATTCTTTCTAATCTCTGCAATTTCTCGATCAATACCCACCCCAATGTCATTTTATCAGGTTTTAGGAAAGATCTGACGCCCTTTAAATTTTGACCATTTTTTCAACCCGCGACCTGTCGTTTTTTTCTGGTTTTTGAATTAACCTCCGGAGCTGAATTTTCTTTGGAACAAAGATAATTCTTTCTAATCTCTGCAATTTCTCGATTGATACCCACCCCATCGTCATTTTATCAGGTTTTAGGAAAGATCTGACGCCCTTTAAATTTTGACCATTTTTTCAACCCGCGACCTGTCGTTTTTTTCTGGTTTTTGAAGTAATCTCCGAAGCTGAAAATTCTTTGGAACAAAGATAATTCTTTCTAATCTCTGCAATTTCTCGATTAATACCCACACCATCGTCATTTTATCAGTCTTTAAGAAAGATCTAAAGCTCTTTAAATTTTGACCATTTTTTCAACCCGCGACCTGTCGTTTTTTTCTGGTTTTTGAAGTAATCTCCGAAGCTGAAAATTCTTTGGAACAAAGATAATTCTTTCTAATCTCTGCAATTTCTCGATTAATACCCACACCATCGTCATTTTATCAGTCTTTAAGAAAGATCTAAAGCTCTTTAAATTTTGACCATTTTTTCAACCCGTGACCTGTCGTTTTTTTCTGGTTTTTGGCATCACCTCCGGAGCTGAAATTTCTTTGAAACAAAGATAATTCTTTCTAATCTCTGCAATTTCTCGATCAATACCCACCCCAATGTCATTTTAACAGGTTTTAGGAAAGATCTGACGCCCTTTAAATTTTGACCATTTTTTCAACCCGCGACCTGTCGTTTTTTTCTGATCTTTGATGTAACCTCCGAAGCTGAAATTTCTTTGGAACAAAGATAATTGTTTCTAATCTCTGCAATTTCTCGATTAATACCATACCCCATCATCATTTTATCAGGTATTAGGAAAGATCTGACGCCCTTTAAATTTTGACCATTTTTTCAACCCGCGACCTGTCGTTTTTTTCTGGTTTTTGAATTAACCTCCGGAGCTGAAATTTCTTTGGAACAAAGATAATTCTTTCTAATCTCTGCAATTTCTCGATCGATACCCACCCCATCGTCATTTTATCAGGTCTTAGGAAAGATCTGACGCCCTTTAAATTTTGACCATTTTTTCAACCCGCGACCTGTCGTTTTTTTCTGGTTTTTGAATTAACCTCCGGAGCTGAAATTTATTTGAAACAAAGATAATTCTTTCTAATCTCTGCAATTTCTCGATCAATACCCACCCCAATGTCATTTTATCAGGTTTTAGGAAAGATCTGACGCCCTTTAAATTTTGACCATTTTTTCAACCCGCGACCTGTCGTTTTTTTCTGGTTTTTGAATTAACCTCCAGAGCTGAATTTTCTTTGGAACAAAGATAATTCTTTCTAATCTCTGCAATTTCTCGATTGATACCCACCCCATCGTCATTTTATCAGGTTTTAGGAAAGATCTGACGCCCTTTAAATTTTGACCATTTTTTCAACCCGCGACCTGTCGTTTTTTTCTGGTTTTTGAAGTAAACTCCGAAGATTAAAATTCTTTGGAACAAAGATAATTCTTTCTAATCTCTGCAATTTCTCGATTAATACCCACACCATCGTCATTTTATCAGTCTTTAAGAAAGATCTGACGCCCTTTAAATTTTGACCATTTTTTTTACCCGTGACCTGTCGTTTTTTTCTGGTTTTTGGCATCACCTCCGGAGCTGAAATTTCTTTGAAACAAAGATAATTCTTTCTAATCTCTGCAATTTCTCGATCAATACCCACCCCAATATCATTTTAACAGGTTTTAGGAAAGATCTGACGCCCTTTAAATTTTGACCATTTTTTCAACCCGCGACCTGTTGTTTTTTTCTGATCTTTGATGTAACCTCCGAAGCTGAAATTTCTTTGGAACAAAGATAATTGTTTCTAATCTCTGCAATTTCTCGATTAATACCATACCCCATCATCATTTTATCAGGTATTAGGAAAGATCTGACGCCCTTTAAATTTTGACCATTTTTTCAACCCGCGACCTGTCGTTTTTTTCTGGTTTTTGAATTAACCTCCGCAGCTGAAATTTCTTTGAAACAAAGATAATTCTTTCTAATCTCTGCAATTTCTCGATCAATACCCACCCCAATGTCATTTTATCAGGTTTTAGGAAAGATCTGACGCCCTTTAAATTTTGACCATTTTTTCAACCCGCGACCTGTCGTTTTTTTCTGGTTTTTGAATTAACCTCCGGAGCTGAATTTTCTTTGGAACAAAGATAATTCTTTCTAATCTCTGCAATTTCTCGATTGATACCCACCCCATCGTCATTTTATCAGGTTTTAGGAAAGATCTGACGCCCTTTAAATTTTGACCATTTTTTCAACCCGCGACCTGTCGTTTTTTTCTGGTTTTTGAAGTAATCTCCGAAGCTGAAAATTCTTTGGAACAAAGATAATTCTTTCTAATCTCTGCAATTTCTCGATTAATACCCACACCATCGTCATTTTATCAGTCTTTAAGAAAGATCTAAAGCTCTTTAAATTTTGACCATTTTTTCAACCCGCGACCTGTCGTTTTTTTCTTGTTTTTAACGTAACCTCAGTAGCTGAAATGTCTTTGGAAAAAAGATAATTCTTTCTAATCTCTGCAATTTCTCGATTAATACCCACCCCGTCGTCATTTTATCAGGTTTTAGGAAAGATCTGACGCCCTTTAAATTTTGACCATTTTTTCAACCCGCGACCTGTCGTTTTTTTCTGGTTTTTGGCATCACCTCCGGAGCTGAAATTTCTTTGAAACAAAGATAATTCTTTCTAATCTCTGCAATTTCTAGATCAATACCCAACACAATGTCATTTTATCAGGTTTTAGGAAAGATCTGACGCCCTTTAAATTTTGACCATTTTTTCAACCCGCGACCTGTCGTTTTTTTCTGTTTTTTAACGTAACCTCAGGAGCTGAAATTTCTTTGCAACTAAGATAATTCTTTCTAATCTCTGCAATTTCTCGATCAATACCCACCCCATCGTCATTTTATCAGGTTTGAGGAAAGATCTGACGCCCTTTAAATTTTGACCATTTTTTCAACCCGCGACCTGTCGTTTTTTTCTTGTTTTTAACGTAACCTCAGGAGCTGAAATGTCATTGGAAAAAAGATAGTTCTTTCTAATCTCTGCAATTTCTCGATTAATACCCACCCCATCGTCATTTTATCATGTTTTAGGAAAGATCTGACGCCCTTTAAATTTTGACCATTTTTTCAACCCGCGACCTGTCATTTTTTTCTGGTTTTTGAAGGAACCTCCGAAGATTAAAATTCTTTGGAACAAAGATAATTCTTTCTAATCTCTGCAATTTCTCGATTAATACCCACACCATCGTCATTTTATCAGTCTTTAAGAAAGATCTGACGCCCTTTAAATTTTGACCATTTTTTTTACCCGTGACCTGTCGTTTTTTTCTGGTTTTTGGCATCACCTCCGGAGCTGAAATTTCTTTGAAACAAAGATAATTCTTTCTAATCTCTGCAATTTCTCGATCAATACCCACCCCAATGTCATTTTAACAGGTTTTAGGAAAGATCTGACGCCCTTTAAATTTTGACCATTTTTTCAACCCGCGACCTGTCGTTTTTTTCTTATTTTTAACGTAACCTCAGGAGCTGAAATGTCATTGGAAAAAAGATAATTCTTTCTAATCTCTGCAATTTCTCGATTAATACCCACCCCATCGTCATTTTATCATGTTTTAGGAAAGATCTGACGCACTTTAAATTTTGACCATTTTTTCAACCCGCGACCTGTCGTTTTTTTCTGGTTTTTGGCATCACCTCCGGAGCTGAAATTTCTTTGAAACAAAGATAATTCTTTCTAATCTCTGCAATTTCTCGATCAATACCCACCCCAATGTCATTTTATCAGGTTTTAGGAAAGATCTGACGCCCTTTAAATTTTGACCATTTTTTCAACCCGCGACCTGTCATTTTTTTCTGGTTTTTGAAGGAACCTCCGAAGATTAAAATTCTTTGGAACAAAGATAATTCTTTCTAATCTCTGCAATTTCTCGATTAATACCCACACCATCGTCATTTTATCAGTCTTTAAAAAAGATCTGACGCCCTTTAAATTTTGACCATTTTTTTTACCCGTGACCTGTCGTTTTTTTCTGGTTTTTGGCATCACCTCCGGAGCTGAAATTTCTTTGAAACAAAGATAATTCTTTCTAATCTCTGCAATTTCTCGATCAATACCCACCCCAATGTCATTTTAACAGGTTTTAGGAAAGATCTGACGCCCTTTAAATTTTGACCATTTTTTCAACCCGCGACCTGTCGTTTTTTTCTGATCTTTGATGTAACCTCCGAAGCTGAAATTTCTTTGGAACAAAGATAATTGTTTCTAATCTCTGCAATTTCTCGATTAATACCATACCCCATCATCATTTTATCAGGTATTAGGAAAGATCTGACGCCCTTTAAATTTTGACCATTTTTTCAACCCGCGACCTGTCGTTTTTTTCTGGTTTTTGAATTAACCTCCGGAGCTGAAATTTCTTTGGAACAAAGATAATTCTTTCTAATCTCTGCAATTTCTAGATCAATACCCAACACAATGTCATTTTATCAGGTTTTAGGAAAGATCTGACGCCCTTTAAATTTTGACCATTTTTTCAACCCGCGACCTGTCGTTTTTTTCTGTTTTTTAACGTAACCTCAGGAGCTGAAATTTCTTTGCAACTAAGATAATTCTTTCTAATCTCTGCAATTTCTCGATCAATACCCACCCCATCGTCATTTTATCAGGTTTGAGGAAAGATCTGACGCCCTTTAAATTTTGACCATTTTTTCAACCCGCGACCTGTCGTTTTTTTCTTGTTTTTAACGTAACCTCAGGAGCTGAAATGTCATTGGAAAAAAGATAGTTCTTTCTAATCTCTGCAATTTCTCGATTAATACCCACCCCATCGTCATTTTATCATGTTTTAGGAAAGATCTGACGCCCTTTAAATTTTGACCATTTTTTCAACCCGCGACCTGTCATTTTTTTCTGGTTTTTGAAGGAACCTCCGAAGATTAAAATTCTTTGGAACAAAGATAATTCTTTCTAATCTCTGCAATTTCTCGATTAATACCCACACCATCGTCATTTTATCAGTCTTTAAGAAAGATCTGACGCCCTTTAAATTTTGACCATTTTTTTTACCCGTGACCTGTCGTTTTTTTCTGGTTTTTGGCATCACCTCCGGAGCTGAAATTTCTTTGAAACAAAGATAATTCTTTCTAATCTCTGCAATTTCTCGATCAATACCCACCCCAATGTCATTTTAACAGTCTTTAAGAAAGATCTGACGCCCTTTAAATTTTGACCATTTTTTCAACCCGCGACCTGTCGTTTTTTTCTTGTTTTTAACGTAACCTCAGTAGCTGAAATGTCTTTGGAAAAAAGATAATTCTTTCTAATCTCTGCAATTTCTCGATTAATACCATACCCCATCATCATTTTATCAGGTATTAGGAAAGATCTGACGCCCTTTAAATTTTGACCATTTTTTCAACCCGCGACCTGTCGTTTTCTTCTGGTTTTTGAATTAACCTCCGGAGCTGAAATTTCTTTGGAACAAAGATAATTCTTTCTAATCTCTGCAATTTCTCGATTGATACCCACCCCATCGTCATTTTATCAGGTTTTAGGAAAGATCTGACGCCCTTTAAATTTTGACCATTTTTTCAACCCGCGACCTGTCGTTTTTTTCTGGTTTTTGAATTAACCTCCGGAGCTGAAATTTCTTTGAAACAAAGATAATTCTTTCTAATCTCTGCAATTTCTCGATCAATACCCACCCCAATGTCATTTTATCAGGTTTTAGGAAAGATCTGACGCCCTTTAAATTTTGACCATTTTTTCAACCCGCGACCTGTCGTTTTTTTCTGGTTTTTGAATTAACCTCCAGAGCTGAAATTTCTTTGGAACAAAGATAATTCTTTCTAATCTCTGCAATTTCTCGATTGATACCCACCCCATCGTCATTTTATCAGGTTTTAGGAAAGATCTGACGCCCTTTAAATTTTGACCATTTTTTCAACCCGCGACCTGTCGTTTTTTTCTGGTTTTTGAAGTAAACTCCGAAGATTAAAATTCTTTGGAACAAAGATAATTCTTTCTAATCTCTGCAATTTCTCGATTAATACCCACACCATCGTCATTTTATCAGTCTTTAAGAAAGATCTAAAGCTCTTTAAATTTTGACCATTTTTTCAACCCGCGACCTGTCGTTTTTTTCTTGTTTTTAACGTAACCTCAGTAGCTGAAATGTCTTTGGAAAAAAGATAATTCTTTCTAATCTCTGCAATTTCTCGATTAATACCCACCCCGTCGTCATTTTATCAGGTTTTAGGAAAGATCTGACGCCCTTTAAATTTTGACCATTTTTTCAACCCGCGACCTGTCGTTTTTTTCTGGTTTTTGGCATCACCTCCGGAGCTGAAATTTCTTTGAAACAAAGATAATTCTTTCTAATCTCTGCAATTTCTCGATCAATACCCACCCCAATGTCATTTTATCAGGTTTTAGGAAAGATCTGACGCCCTTTAAATTTTGACCATTTTTTCAACCCGCGACCTGTCATTTTTTTCTGGTATTTGAAGGAACCTCCGAAGATTAAAATTCTTTGGAACAAAGATAATTCTTTCTAATCTCTGCAATTTCCCGATTAATACCCACACCATCGTCATTTTATCAGTCTTTAAGAAAGATCTGACGCCCTTTAAATTTTGACCATTTTTTTTACCCGTGACCTGTCGTTTTTTTCTGGTTTTTGGCATCACCTCCGGAGCTGAAATTTCTTTGAAACAAAGATAATTCTTTCTAATCTCTGCAATTTCTCGATCAATACCCACCCCAATGTCATTTTAACAGGTTTTAGGAAAGATCTGACGCCCTTTAAATTTTGACCATTTTTTCAACCCGCGACCTGTCGTTTTTTTCTGATCTTTGATGTAACCTCCGAAGCTGAAATTTCTTTGGAACAAAGATAATTGTTTCTAATCTCTGCAATTTCTTGATTAATACCATACCCCATCATCATTTTATCAGGTATTAGGAAAGATCTGACGCCCTTTAAATTTTGACCATTTTTTCAACCCGCGACCTGTCGTTTTTTTCTGGTTTTTGAATTAACCTCCGGAGCTGAAATTTCTTTGGAACAAAGATAATTCTTTCTAATCTCTGCAATTTCTCGATTGATACCCACCTCATCGTCATTTTATCAGGTTTTAGGAAAGATCTGACGCCCTTTAAATTTTGACCATTTTTTCAACCCGCGACCTGTCGTTTTTTTCTGGTTTTTGAATTAACCTCCGGAGCTGAAATTTCTTTGAAACAAAGATAATTATTTCTAATCTCTGCAATTTCTCGATCAATACCCACCCCAATGTCATTTTATCAGGTTTTAGGAAAGATCTGACGCCCTTTAAATTTTGACCATTTTTTCAACCCGCGACCTGTCGTTTTTTTCTGGTTTTTGAATTAACCTCCAGAGCTGAAATTTCTTTGGAACAAAGATAATTCTTTCTAATCTCTGCAATTTCTCGATTGATACCCACCCCATCGTCATTTTATCAGGTTTTAGGAAAGATCTGACGCCCTTTAAATTTTGACCATTTTTTCAACCCGCGACCTGTCGTTTTTTTCTGGTTTTTGAAGTAAACTCCGAAGATTAAAATCCTTTGGAACAAAGATAATTCTTTCTAATCTCTGAAATTTCTCGATCAATACCCACCCCATCGTCATTTTATCAGGTTTGAGGAAAGATCTGACGCCCTTTAAATTTTGACCATTTTTTCAACCCGCGACCTGTCGTTTTTTTCTTGTTTTTAACGTAACCTCAGGAGCTGAAATGTCATTGGAAAAAAGATAATTCTTTCTAATCTCTGCAATTTCTCGATTAATACCCACCCCATCGTCATTTTATCATGTTTTAGGAAAGATCTGACGCCCTTTAAATTTTGACCATTTTTTCAACCCGCAACCTGTCGTTTTTTTCTGGTTTTTGGCATCACCTCCGGAGCTAAAATTTCTTTGAAACAAAGATAATTCTTTCTAATCTCTGCAATTTCTCGATTGATACCCACCCCATCGTCATTTTATCAGGTTTTAGGAAAGATCTGACGCCCTTTAAATTTTGACCATTTTTTCAACCCGCGACCTGTCGTTTTTTTCTGGTTTTTGAATTAACCTCCGGAGCTGAAATTTCTTTGGAACAAAGATAATTCTTTCTAATTTCTGCAATTCCTCGATTGATACCCACCCCATCGTCATTTTATCAGGTTTTAGTAAAGATCTGACGCCCTTTAAATTTTGACCATTTTTTAACCCGCGACCTGTCGTTTTTTTCTGGTTTTTGAAGTAAACTCCGGAGATTAAAATTCTTTGGAACAAAGATAATTCTTTCTAATCTCTGCAATTTCTCGATTAATACCCACACCATCGTCATTTTATCAGTCTTTAAGAAAGATCTGACGCCCTTTAAATTTTGACCATTTTTTCAACCCGCGACCTGTCGTTTTTTTCTGGTTTTTGAATTAACCTCCGGAGCTGAAATTTCTTTGAAACAAAGATAATTCTTTCTAATCTCTGCAATTTCTCGATCAATACCCACCCCATCGTCATTTTATCAGTCTTTAAGAAAGATCTGACGCCCTTAAAATTTTGACCATTTTTTCAACCCGCGACCTGTCGTTTTTTTCTGATCTTTGATGTAACCTCCGAAGCTGAAATTTCTTTGGAACAAAGATAATTGTTTCTAATCTCTGCAATTTCTCGATTAATACGAACCCCATCATCATTTTATCAGGTATTAGGAAAGATCTGACGCCCTTTAAATTTTGACCATTTTTTCAACCCGCGACCTGTCGTTTTTTTCTGGTTTTTGAAGTAAACTCCGAAGATTAAAATTCTTTGAAACAAAGATAATTCTTTCTAATCTCTGCAATTTCTCGATCAATACCCACCCCAATGTCATTTTATCAGGTTTTAGGAAAGTTCTGACGCCCTTTAAATTTTGACCATTCTTTTAACCCGCGACCTGTCGTTTTTTTCTGGTTTTTGAATTAACCTCCGGAGCTGAAATTTCTTTGGAACAAAGATAATTCTTTCTAATCTCTGCAATTTCTCGATTGATACCCACCCCATCGTCATTTTATCAGGTTTTAGGAAAGATCTGACGCCCTTTAAATTTTGACCATTTTTTAACCCGCGACCTGTCGTTTTTTTCTGGTTTTTGAAGTAAACTCCGAAGATTAAAATTCTTTGGAACAAAGATAATTCTTTCTAATCTCTGCAATTTCTCGATTAATACCCACACCATCGTCATTTTATCAGTCTTTAAGAAAGATCTGAACCTCTTTAAATTTTGACCATTTCTTCAACCCGCGACCTGTCGTTTTTTTCTGGTTTTTGGCATCACCTCCGGAGCTGAAATTTCTTTGAAACAAAGATAATTCTTTCTAATATCTGCAATTTCTCGATCAATACCCACCCCAATGTCATTTTATCAGGTTTTAGGAAAGATCTGACGCCCTTTAAATTTTGACCATTTTTTCAACCCGCGACCTGTCGTTTTTTTCTGGTTTTTGAATTAACCTCCGGAGCTGAAATTTCTTTGAAACAAAGATAATTCTTTCTAATCTCTGCAATTTCTCGATCAATACCCACCCCATCGTCATTTTATCAGTCTTTAAGAAAGATCTGACGCCCTTAAAATTTTGACCATTTTTTCAACCCGCGACCTGTCGTTTTTTTCTGATCTTTGATGTAACCTCCGAAGCTGAAATTTCTTTGGAACAAAGATAATTGTTTCTAATCTCTGCAATTTCTCGATTAATACCAACCCCATCATCATTTTATCAGGTATTAGGAAAGATCTGACGCCCTTTAAATTTTGACCATTTTTTCAACCCGCGACCTGTCGTTTTTTTCTGGTTTTTGAATTAAGCTCCGGAGCTGAAATTTCTTTGGAACAAAGATAATTCTTTCTAATCTCTGCAATTTCTCGATTGATACCCACCCCATCGTCATTTTATCAGGTTTTAGGAAAGATCTGACGCCCTTTAAATTTTGACCATTTTTTAACCCGCGACCTGTCGTTTTTTTCTGGTTTTTGAATTAACCTCCGGAGCTGAAATTTCTTTGAAACAAAGATAATTCTTTCTAATCTCTGCAATTTCTCGATCAATACCCACCCCATCGTCATTTTATCAGTCTTTAAGAAAGATCTGACGCCCTTAAAATTTTGACCATTTTTTCAACCCGCGACCTGTCGTTTTTTTCTGATCTTTGATGTAACCTCCGAAGCTGAAATTTCTTTGGAACAAAGATAATTGTTTCTAATCTCTGCAATTTCTCGATTAATACGAACCCCATCATCATTTTATCAGGTATTAGGAAAGATCTGACGCCCTTTAAATTTTGACCATTTTTTCAACCCGCGACCTGTCGTTTTTTTCTGGTTTTTGAAGTAAACTCCGAAGATTAAAATTCTTTGAAACAAAGATAATTCTTTCTAATCTCTGCAATTTCTCGATCAATACCCACCCCAATGTCATTTTATCAGGTTTTAGGAAAGTTCTGACGCCCTTTAAATTTTGACCATTCTTTTAACCCGCGACCTGTCGTTTTTTTCTGGTTTTTGAATTAACCTCCGGAGCTGAAATTTCTTTGGAACAAAGATAATTCTTTCTAATCTCTGCAATTTCTCGATTGATACCCACCCCATCGTCATTTTATCAGGTTTTAGGAAAGATCTGACGCCCTTTAAATTTTGACCATTTTTTAACCCGCGACCTGTCGTTTTTTTCTGGTTTTTGAAGTAAACTCCGAAGATTAAAATTCTTTGGAACAAAGATAATTCTTTCTAATCTCTGCAATTTCTCGATTAATACCCACACCATCGTCATTTTATCAGTCTTTAAGAAAGATCTGAACCTCTTTAAATTTTGACCATTTCTTCAACCCGCGACCTGTCGTTTTTTTCTGGTTTTTGGCATCACCTCCGGAGCTGAAATTTCTTTGAAACAAAGATAATTCTTTCTAATATCTGCAATTTCTCGATCAATACCCACCCCAATGTCATTTTATCAGGTTTTAGGAAAGATCTGACGCCCTTTAAATTTTGACCATTTTTTCAACCCGCGACCTGTCGTTTTTTTCTGGTTTTTGAATTAACCTCCGGAGCTGAAATTTCTTTGAAACAAAGATAATTCTTTCTAATCTCTGCAATTTCTCGATCAATACCCACCCCATCGTCATTTTATCAGTCTTTAAGAAAGATCTGACGCCCTTAAAATTTTGACCATTTTTTCAACCCGCGACCTGTCGTTTTTTTCTGATCTTTGATGTAACCTCCGAAGCTGAAATTTCTTTGGAACAAAGATAATTGTTTCTAATCTCTGCAATTTCTCGATTAATACCAACCCCATCATCATTTTATCAGGTATTAGGAAAGATCTGACGCCCTTTAAATTTTGACCATTTTTTCAACCCGCGACCTGTCGTTTTTTTCTGGTTTTTGAATTAAGCTCCGGAGCTGAAATTTCTTTGGAACAAAGATAATTCTTTCTAATCTCTGCAATTTCTCGATTGATACCCACCCCATCGTCATTTTATCAGGTTTTAGGAAAGATCTGACGCCCTTTAAATTTTGACCATTTTTTAACCCGCGACCTGTCGTTTTTTTCTGGTTTTTGAAGTAAACTCCGAAGATTAAAATTCTTTGGAACAAAGATAATTCTTTCTAATCTCTGCAATTTCTCGATTAATACCCACACCATCGTCATTTTATCAGTCTTTAAGAAAGATCTGAACCTCTTTAAATTTTGACCATTTCTTCAACCCGCGACCTGTCGTTTTTTTCTGGTTTTTGGCATCACCTCAGGAGCTGAAATTTCTTTGCAACTAAGATAATTCTTTCTAATCTCTGAAATTTCTCGATCAATACCCACCCCAATGTCATTTTATCAGGTTTTAGGAAAGATCTGACGCCCTTTAAATTTTGACCATTCTTTTAACCCGCGACCTGTCGTTTTTTTCTGGTTTTTGAATTAACCTCCGGAGCTGAAATTTCTTTGGAACAAAGATAATTCTTTCTAATCTCTGCAATTTTTCGATTGATACCCACCCCATCGTCATTTTATCAGGTTTTAGGAAAGATCTGACGCCCTTTAAATTTTGACCATTTTTTCAACCCGCGACCTGTCGTTTTTTTCTGGTTTTTGAAGTAAACTCCGAAGATTAAAATTCTTTGGAACAAAGATAATTCTTTCTAATCTCTGCAATTTCTCGATTAATACCCACCCCATCATCATTTTATCAGGTATTAGGAAAGATCTTACGCCCTTTAAATTTTGACCATTTTTTCAACCTGCGACCTGTCGTTTTTTTCTGGTTTTTGAATTAACCTCCGGAGCTGAAATTTCTTTGAAACAAAGATAATTCTTTCTAATCTCTGCAATTTCTCAATCAATACCCACCCCAATGTCATTTTATCAGGTTTTAGGAAAGATCTGACGCCCTTTAAATTTTGACCATTTTTTCAACCCGCGACCTGTCGTTTTTTTCTGGTTTTTGAATTAACCTCCGGAGCTGAAATTTCTTTGGAACAAAGATAATTCTTTCTAATCTCTGCAATTTCTCGATTGATACCCACCCCATCGTCATTTTATCAGGTTTTAGGAAAGATCTGACGCCCTTTAAATTTTGACCATTTTTTCAACCCGCGACCTGTCGTTTTTTTTCTGGTTTTTGAAGTAAACTCCGAAGATTAAAATTCTTTGGAACAAAGATAATTCTTTCTAATCTCTGCAATTTCTCGATTAATACCCACACCATCGTCATTTTATCAGTCTTTAAGAAAGATCTGAAGCTCTTTAAATTTTGACCATTTTTTCAACCCGCGACCTGTCGTTTTTTTCTGGTTTTTGAAGTAATCTCCGAAGCTGAAAATTCTTTGGAACAAAGATAATTCTTTCTAATCTCTGCAATTTCTCGATTAATACCCACACCATCGTCATTTTATCAGTCTTTAAGAAAGATCTAAAGCTCTTTAAATTTTGACCATTTTTTCAACCCGCGACCTGTCGTTTTTTTCTGGTTTTTAACGTAACCTCAGGAGCTGAAATTTCTTTGCAACTAAGATAATTCTTTCTAATCTCTGAAATTTCTCGATCAATACCCACCCCATCGTCATTTTATCAGGTTTGAGGAAAGATCTGACGCCCTTTAAATTTTGACCATTTTTTCAACCCGCGACCTGTCGTTTTTTTCTTGTTTTTAACGTAACCTCAGGAGCTGAAATGTCATTGGAAAAAAGATAATTCTTTCTAATCTCTGCAATTTCTCGATTAATACCCACCCTAATGTCATTTTATCAGGTTTTAGGAAAGATCTGACGCCCTTTAAATTTTGACCATTTTTTCAACCCGCGACCTGTCGTTTTTTTCTGGTTTTTGAATTAACCTCCGGAGCTGAAATTTCTTTGGAACAAAGATAATTCTTTCTAATCTCTGCAATTTTTCGATTGATACCCACCCCATCGTCATTTTATCAGGTTTTAGGAAAGATCTGACGCCCTTTAAATTTTGACCATTTTTTCAACCCGCGACCTGTCGTTTTTTTCTGGTTTTTGAAGTAAACTCCGAAGATTAAAATTCTTTGGAACAAAGATAATTCTTTCTAATCTCTGCAATTTCTCGATTAATACCCACCCCATCATCATTTTATCAGGTATTAGGAAAGATCTTACGCCCTTTAAATTTTGACCATTTTTTCAACCTGCGACCTGTCGTTTTTTTCTGGTTTTTGAATTAACCTCCGGAGCTGAAATTTCTTTGTAACAAAGATAATTCTTTCTAATCTCTGCAATTTCTCAATCAATACCCACCCCAATGTCATTTTATCATGTTTTAGGAAAGATCTGACGCCCTTTAAATTTTGACCATTTTTTCAACCCACGACCTGTCGTTTTTTTCTGGTTTTTGAATTAACCTCCGGAGCTGAAATTTCTTTGGAACAAAGATAATTCTTTCTAATCTCTGCAATTTCTCGATTGATACCCACCCCATCGTCATTTCATCAGGTTTTAGGAAAGATCTGACGCCCTTTAAATTTTGACCATTTTTTCAACCCGCGACCTGTCGTTTTTTTCTGGTTTTTGAAGTAAACTCCGAAGATTAAAATTCTTTGGAACAAAGATAATTCTTTCTAATCTCTGCAATTTCTCGATTAATACCCACACCATCGTCATTTTATCAGTCTTTAAGAAAGATCTGAAGCTCTTTAAATTTTGACCATTTTTTCAACCCGCGACCTGTCGTTTTTTTCTGGTTTTTGAAGTAATCTCCGAAGCTGAAAATTCTTTGGAACAAAGATAATTCTTTCTAATCTCTGCAATTTCTCGATTAATACCCACACCATCGTCATTTTATCAGTCTTTAAGAAAGATCTAAAGCTCTTTAAATTTTGACCATTTTTTCAACCCGCGACCTGTCGTTTTTTTCTGGTTTTTAACGTAACCTCAGGAGCTGAAATTTCTTTGCAAATAAGATAATTCTTTCTAATCTCTGAAATTTCTCGATCAATACCCACCCCATCGTCATTTTATCAGGTTTGAGGAAAGATCTGACGCCCTTTAAATTTTGACCATTTTTTCAACCCGCGACCTGTCGTTTTTTTCTTGTTTTTAACGTAACCTCAGGAGCTGAAATGTCATTGGAAAAAAGATAATTCTTTCTAATCTCTGCAATTTCTCGATTAATACCCACCCCAATGTCATTTTATCAGGTTTTAGGAAAGATCTGACGCCCTTTAAATTTTGACCATTTTTTCAACCCGCGACCTGTCGTTTTTTTCTGGTTTTTGAATTAACCTCCGGAGCTGAAATTTCTTTGGAACAAAGATAATTCTTTCTAATTTCTGCAATTCCTCGATTGATACCCACCCCATCGTCATATTATCAGGTTTTAGGAAAGATCTGACGCCCTTTAAATTTTGACCATTTTTTCAACCCGCGACCTGTCGTTTTTTTCTGGTTTTTGAATTAACCTCCGGAGCTGAAATTTCTTTGAAACAAAGATAATTCTTTCTAATCTCTGCAATTTCTCGATCAATACCCACCCCAATGTCATTTTATCAGGTTTTAGGAAAGATCTGACGCCCTTTAAATTTTGACCATTTTTTCAACCCGCGACCTGTCGTTTTTTTCTGGTTTTTGAAGTAAACTCCGAAGATTAAAATTCTTTGGAACAAAGATAATTCTTTCTAATCTCTGCAATTTCTCGATTAATACCCACACCATCGTCATTTTATCAGTCT
Source organism: Euthynnus affinis (assembly GCA_029490765.1). NCBI lineage: Eukaryota > Metazoa > Chordata > Actinopteri > Scombriformes > Scombridae > Euthynnus > Euthynnus affinis. The sequence continues at coordinate 834,442 of JARJJI010000031.1, forward strand.
TTAAGAAAGATCTGAACCTCTTTAAATTTTGACCATTTCTTCAACCCGCGACCTGTCGTTTTTTTCTGGTTTTTGGCATCACCTCCGGAGCTGAAATTTCTTTGAAACAAAGATAATTCTTTCTAATATCTGCAATTTCTCGATCAATACCCACCCCAATGTCATTTTATCAGGTTTGAGGAAAGATCTGACGCCCTTTAAATTTTGACCATTTTTTCAACCCGCAACCTGTCGTTTTTTTCTGGTTTTTGAATTAACCTCCGGAGCTGAAATTTCTTTGAAACAAAGATAATTCTTTCTAATCTCTGCAATTTCTCGATCAATACCCACCCCAATGTCATTTTATCAGGTTTTAGGAAAGATCTGACGCCCTTTAAATTTTGACCATTTTTTCAACCCGCGACCTGTCGTTTTTTTCTGGTTTTTGAAGTAAACTCCGAAGATTAAAATTCTTTGGAACAAAGATAATTCTTTCTAATCTCTGCAATTTCTCGATTAATACCCACCCCATCATCATTTTATCAGGTATTAGGAAAGATCTTACGCCCTTTAAATTTTGACCATTTTTTCAACCTGCGACCTGTCGTTTTTTTCTGGTTTTTGAATTAACCTCCGGAGCTGAAATTTCTTTGAAACAAAGATAATTCTTTCTAATCTCTGCAATTTCTCAATCAATACCCACCCCAATGTCATTTTATCAGGTTTTAGGAAAGATCTGACGCCCTTTAAATTTTGACCATTTTTTCAACCCGCGACCTGTCGTTTTTTTCTGGTTTTTGAATTAACCTCCGGAGCTGAAATTTCTTTGGAACAAAGATAATTCTTTCTAATCTCTGCAATTTCTCGATTGATACCCACCCCATCGTCATTTTATCAGGTTTTAGGAAAGATCTGACGCCCTTTAAATTTTGACCATTTTTTCAACCCGCGACCTGTCGTTTTTTTCTGGTTTTTGAAGTAAACTCCGAAGATTAAAATTCTTTGGAACAAAGATAATTCTTTCTAATCTCTGCAATTTCTCGATTAATACCCACACCATCGTCATTTTATCAGTCTTTAAGAAAGATCTGAAGCTCTTTAAATTTTGACCATTTTTTCAACCCGCGACCTGTCGTTTTTTTCTGGTTTTTGAAGTAATCTCGGAAGCTGAAGATTCTTTGGAACAAAGATAATTCTTTCTAATCTCTGCAATTTCTCGATTAATACCCACACCATCGTCATTTTATCAGTCTTTAAGAAAGATCTAAAGCTCTTTAAATTTTGACCATTTTTTCAACCCGCGACCTGTCGTTTTTTTCTGGTTTTTAACGTAACCTCAGGAGCTGAAATTTCTTTGCAACTAAGATAATTCTTTCTAATCTCTGAAATTTCTCGATCAATACCCACCCCATCGTCATTTTATCAGGTTTGAGGAAAGATCTGACGCCCTTTAAATTTTGACCATTTTTTCAACCCGCGACCTGTCGTTTTTTTCTTGTTTTTAACGTAACCTCAGGAGCTGAAATGTCATTGGAAAAAAGATAATTCTTTCTAATCTCTGCAATTTCTCGATTAATACCCACCCTAATGTCATTTTATCAGGTTTTAGGAAAGATCTGACGCCCTTTAAATTTTGACCATTTTTTCAACCCGCGACCTGTCGTTTTTTTCTGGTTTTTGAATTAACCTCCGGAGCTGAAATATCTTTGGAAAAAAGATAATTCTTTCTAATTTCTGCAATTCCTCGATTGATACCCACACCATCGTCATTTTATCAGTCTTTAAGAAAGATCTGAACCTCTTTAAATTTTGACCATTTCTTCAACCCGCGACCTGTCGTTTTTTTCTGGTTTTTGGCATCACCTCCGGAGCTGAAATTTCTTTGAAACAAAGATAATTCTTTCTAATATCTGCAATTTCTCGATCAATACCCACCCCAATGTCATTTTATCAGGTTTTAGGAAAGATCTGACGCCCTTTAAATTTTGACCATTTTTTCAACCCGCAACCTGTCGTTTTTTTCTGGTTTTTGAATTAACCTCCGGAGCTGAAATTTCTTTGAAACAAAGATAATTCTTTCTAATCTCTGCAATTTCTCGATCAATACCCACCCCAATGTCATTTTATCAGGTTTTAGGAAAGATCTGACGCCCTTTAAATTTTGACCATTCTTTTAACCCGCGACCTGTCGTTTTTTTCTGGTTTTTGAATTAACCTCCGGAGCTGAAATTTCTTTGGAACAAAGATAATTCTTTCTAATCTCTGCAATTTTTCGATTGATACCCACCCCATCGTCATTTTATCAGGTTTTAGGAAAGATCTGACGCCCTTTAAATTTTGACCATTTTTTCAACCCGCGACCTGTCGTTTTTTTCTGGTTTTTGAAGTAAACTCCGAAGATTAAAATTCTTTGGAAAAAAGATAATTCTTTCTAATCTCTGCAATTTCTCGATTAATACCCACCCCATCATCATTTTATCAGGTATTAGGAAAGATCTTACGCCCTTTAAATTTTGACCATTTTTTCAACCTGCGACCTGTTGTTTTTTTCTGGTTTTTGAATTAACCTCCGGAGCTGAAATTTCTTTGAAACAAAGATAATTCTTTCTAATCTCTGCAATTTCTCAATCAATACCCACCCCAATGTCATTTTATCAGGTTTTAGGAAAGATCTGACGCCCTTTAAATTTTGACCATTTTTTCAACCCGCGACCTGTCGTTTTTTTCTGGTTTTTGAATTAACCTCCGGAGCTGAAATTTCTTTGGAACAAAGATAATTCTTTCTAATCTCTGCAATTTCTCGATTGATACCCACCCCATCGTCATTTTATCAGGTTTTAGGAAAGATCTGACGCCCTTTAAATTTTGACCATTTTTTCAACCCGCGACCTGTCGTTTTTTTCTGGTTTTTGAAGTAAACTCCGAAGATTAAAATTCTTTGGAACAAAGATAATTCTTTCTAATCTCTGCAATTTCTCGATTAATACCCACACCATCGTCATTTTATCAGTCTTTAAGAAAGATCTGAAGCTCTTTAAATTTTGACCATTTTTTCAACCCGCGACCTGTCGTTTTTTTCTGGTTTTTGAAGTAATCTCCGAAGCTGAAAATTCTTTGGAACAAAGATAATTCTTTCTAATCTCTGCAATTTCTCGATTAATACCCACACCATCGTCATTTTATCAGTCTTTAAGAAAGATCTAAAGCTCTTTAAATTTTGACCATTTTTTCAACCCGCGACCTGTCGTTTTTTTCTGGTTTTTAACGTAACCTCAGGAGCTGAAATTTCTTTGCAACTAAGATAATTCTTTCTAATCTCTGAAATTTCTCGATCAATACCCACCCCATCGTCATTTTATCAGGTTTGAGGAAAGATCTGACGCCCTTTAAATTTTGACCATTTTTTCAACCCGCGACCTGTCGTTTTTTTCTTGTTTTTAACGTAACCTCAGGAGCTGAAATGTCATTGGAAAAAAGATAATTCTTTCTAATCTCTGCAATTTCTCGATTAATACCCACCCTAATGTCATTTTATCAGGTTTTAGGAAAGATCTGACGCCCTTTAAATTTTGACCATTTTTTTAACCCGCGACCTGTCGTTTTTTTCTGGTTTTTGAAGTAAACTCCGAAGATTAAAATTCTTTGGAACAAAGATAATTCTTTCTAATCTCTGCAATTTCTCGATTAATACCCACACCATCGTCATTTTATCAGTCTTTAAGAAAGATCTGAACCTCTTTAAATTTTGACCATTTCTTCAACCCGCGACCTGTCGTTTTTTTCTGGTTTTTGGCATCACCTCCGGAGCTGAAATTTCTTTGAAACAAAGATAATTCTTTCTAATATCTGCAATTTCTCGATCAATACCCACCCCAATGTCATTTTATCAGGTTTTAGGAAAGATCTGACGCCCTTTAAATTTTGACCATTTTTTCAACCCGCAACCTGTCGTTTTTTTCTGGTTTTTGAATTAACCTCCGGAGCTGAAATTTCTTTGAAACAAAGATAATTTTTTCTAATCTCTGCAATTTCTCGATCAATACCCACCCCAATGTCATTTTATCAGGTTTTAGGAAAGATCTGACGCCCTTTAAATTTTGACCATTCTTTTAACCCGCGACCTGTCGTTTTTTTCTGGTTTTTGAATTAACCTCCGGAGCTGAAATTTCTTTGGAACAAAGATAATTCTTTCTAATCTCTGCAATTTTTCGATTGATACCCACCCCATCGTCATTTTATCAGGTTTTAGGAAAGATCTGACGCCCTTTAAATTTTGACCATTTTTTCAACCCGCGACCTGTCGTTTTTTTCTGGTTTTTGAAGTAAACTCCGAAGATTAAAATTCTTTGGAAAAAAGATAATTCTTTCTAATCTCTGCAATTTCTCGATTAATACCCACCCCATCATCATTTTATCAGGTATTAGGAAAGATCTTACGCCCTTTAAATTTTGACCATTTTTTCAACCTGCGACCTGTCGTTTTTTTCTGGTTTTTGAATTAACCTCCGGAGCTGAAATTTCTTTGAAACAAAGATAATTCTTTCTAATCTCTGCAATTTCTCAATCAATACCCACCCCAATGTCATTTTATCAGGTTTTAGGAAAGATCTGACGCCCTTTAAATTTTGACCATTTTTTCAACCTGCGACCTGTCGTTTTTTTCTGGTTTTTGAATTAACCTCCGGAGCTGAAATTTCTTTGGAACAAAGATAATTCTTTCTAATCTCTGCAATTTCTCGATTGATACCCACCCCATCGTCATTTTATCAGGTTTTAGGAAAGATCTGACGCCCTTTAAATTTTGACCATTTTTTCAACCCGCGACCTGTCGTTTTTTTCTGGTTTTTGAAGTAAACTCCGAAGATTAAAATTCTTTGGAACAAAGATAATTCTTTCTAATCTCTGCAATTTCTCGATTAATACCCACACCATCGTCATTTTATCAGTCTTTAAGAAAGATCTGAAGCTCTTTAAATTTTGACCATTTTTTCAACCCGCGACCTGTCGTTTTTTTCTGGTTTTTGAAGTAATCTCCGAAGCTGAAAATTCTTTGGAACAAAGATAATTCTTTCTAATCTCTGCAATTTCTCGATTAATACCCACACCATCGTCATTTTATCAGTCTTTAAGAAAGATCTAAAGCTCTTTAAATTTTGACCATTTTTTCAACCCGCGACCTGTCGTTTTTTTCTGGTTTTTAACGTAACCTCAGGAGCTGAAATTTCTTTGCAACTAAGATAATTCTTTCTAATCTCTGAAATTTCTCGATCAATACCCACCCCATCGTCATTTTATCAGGTTTGAGGAAAGATCTGACGCCCTTTAAATTTTGACCATTTTTTCAACCCGCGACCTGTCGTTTTTTTCTTGTTTTTAACGTAACCTCAGGAGCTGAAATGTCATTGGAAAAAAGATAATTCTTTCTAATCTCTGCAATTTCTCGATTAATACCCACCCTAATGTCATTTTATCAGGTTTTAGGAAAGATCTGACGCCCTTTAAATTTTGACCATTTTTTCAACCCGCGACCTGTCGTTTTTTTCTGGTTTTTGAATTAACCTCCGGAGCTGAAATTTCTTTGGAACAAAGGTAATTCTTTCTAATTTCTGCAATTCCTCGATTGATACCCACCCCATCGTCATATTATCAGGTTTTAGGAAAGATCTGACGCCCTTTAAATTTTGACCATTTTTTCAACCCGCGACCTGTCGTTTTTTTCTGGTTTTTGAATTAACCTCCGGAGCTGAAATTTCTTTGAAACAAAGATAATTCTTTCTAATCTCTGCAATTTCTCGATCAATACCCACCCCAATGTCATTTTATCAGGTTTTAGGAAAGATCTGACGCCCTTTAAATTTTGACCATTTTTTCAACCCGCGACCTGTCGTTTTTTTCTGGTTTTTGAAGGAACCTCCGAAGATTAAAATTCTTTGGAACAAAGATAATTCTTTCTTATCTCTGCAATTTCTCGATTAATACCCACACCATCGTCATTTTATCAGTCTTTAAGAAAGATCTGAACCTCTTTAAATTTTGACCATTTCTTCAACCCGCGACCTGTCGTTTTTTTCTGGTTTTTGGCATCACCTCCGGAGCTGAAATTTCTTTGAAACAAAGATAATTCTTTCTAATCTCTGCAATTTCTTGATCAATACCCACCCCAATGTCATTTTATCAGGTTTTAGGAAAGATCTGACGCCCTTTAAATTTTGACCATTTTTTCAACCCGCGACCTGTCGTTTTTTTCTGGTTTTTGAATTAACCTCCGGAGCTGAAATTTCTTTGGAACAAAGATAATTCTTTCTAATCTCTGCAATTTCTCGATTGATACCCACCCCATCGTCATTTTATCAGGTTTTAGGAAAGATCTGACGCCCTTTAAATTTTGACCATTTTTTCAACCCGCGACCTGTTGTTTTTTTCTGGTTTTTGAAGTAAACTCCGAAGATTAAAATTCTTTGGAACAAAGATAATTCTTTCTAATCTCTGCAATTTCTCGATTAATACCCACACCATCGTCATTTTATCAGTCTTTAAGAAAGATCTGAAGCTCTTTAAATTTTGACCATTTTTTCAACCCGCGACCTGTCGTTTTTTTCTGGTTTTTGAAGTAATCTCCGAAGCTGAAAATTCTTTGGAACAAAGATAATTCTTTCTAATCTCTGCAATTTCTCGATTAATACCCACACCATCGTCATTTTATCAGTCTTTAAGAAAGATCTAAAGCTCTTTAAATTTTGACCATTTTTTCAACCCGCGACCTGTCGTTTTTTTCTTGTTTTTATCGTAACCTCAGTAGCTGAAATGTCTTTGGAAAAAAGATAATTCTTTCTAATCTCTGCAATTTCTCGATTAATACCCACCCCGTCGTCATTTTATCAGGTTTTAGGAAAGATCTGACGCCCTTTAAATTTTGACCATTTTTTCAACCCGCGACCTGTCGTTTTTTCTGGTTTTTGGCATCACCTCCGGAGCTGAAATTTCTTTGAAACAAAGATAATTCTTTCTAATCTCTGCAATTTCTAGATCAATACCCAACCCAATGTCATTTTATCAGGTTTTAGGAAAGATCTGACGCCCTTTAAATTTTGACCATTTTTTCAACCCGCGACCTGTCTTTTTTTCTGGTTTTTACCGTAACCTCAGGAGCTGAAATTTCTTTGCAACTAAGATAATTCTTTCTAATCTCTGCAATTTCTCGATCAATACCCACCCCATCGTCATTTTATCAGGTTTGAGGAAAGATCTGACGCCCTTTAAATTTTGACCATTTTTTCAACCCGCGACCTGTCGTTTTTTTCTTGTTTTTAACGTAACCTCAGGAGCTGAAATGTCATTGGAAAAAAGATAATTCTTTCTAATCTCTGCAATTTCTCGATTAATACCCACCCCAATGTCATTTTATCAGGTTTTAGGAAAGATCTGACGCCCTTTAAATTTTGACCATTTTTTCAACCCGCGACCTGTCGTTTTTTTCTGGTTTTTGAATTAACCTCCGGAGCTGAAATTTCTTTGGAACAAAGATAATTCTTTCTAATTTCTGCAATTCCTCGATTGATACCCACCCCATCGTCATATTATCAGGTTTTAGGAAAGATCTGACGCCCTTTAAATTTTGACCATTTTTTCAACCCGCGACCTGTCATTTTTTTCTGGTTTTTGAATTAACCTCCGGAGCTGAAATTTCTTTGGAACAAAGATAATTCTTTCTAATCTCTGCAATTTCTCGATTAATACCCACACCATCGTCATTTTATCAGTCTTTAAGAAAGATTTGACGCCCTTTAAATTTTGACCATTTTTTCAACTCGCGACCTGTCGTTTTTTTCTGGTTTTTGAATTAAACTCCGGAGCTGAAATTTCTTTGAAACAAAGATAATTCTTTCTAATCTCTGCAATTTCTCGATCAATACCCACCCCAATGTCATTTTATCAGGTTTTAGGAAAGATCTGACGCCCTTTAAATTTTGACCATTTTTTCAACCCGCAACCTGTCGTTTTTTTCTGGTTTTTGAATTAACCTCCGGAGCTGAAATTTCTGTGAAACAAAGATAATTCTTTCTAATCTCTGCAATTTCTCGATCAATACCCACCCCAATGTCATTTTATCAGGTTTTAGGAAAGATCTGACGCCCTTTAAATTTTGACCATTTTTTCAACCCGCGACCTGTCGTTTTTTTCTGGTTTTTAACGTAACCTCAGGAGCTGAAATTTCTTTGCAACTAAGATAATTCTTTCTAATCTCTGAAATTTCTCGATCAATACCCACCCCATCGTCATTTTATCAGGTTTGAGGAAAGATCTGACGCCCTTTAAATTTTGACCATTTTTTCAACCCGCGACCTGTCGTTTTTTTCTTGTTTTTAACGTAACCTCAGGAGCTGAAATGTCATTGGAAAAAAGATAATTCTTTCTAATCTCTGCAATTTCTCGATTAATACCCACACCATCGTCATTTTATCTGGTTTTAGGAAAGATCTGACGCCCTTTAAATTTTGACCATTTTTTCAACCCGCGACCTGACGTTTTTTTCTGGTTTTTGAATTAACCTCCGGAGCTGAAATTTCTTTGGAACAAAGATAATTCTTTCTAATTTCTGCAATTCCTCGATTGATACCCACCCCATCGTCATATTATCAGGTTTTAGGAAAGATCTGACGCCCTTTAAATTTTGACCATTTTTTCAACCCGCGACCTGTCATTTTTTTCTGGTTTTTGAATTAACCTCCGGAGCTGAAATTTCTTTGGAACAAAGATAATTCTTTCTAATCTCTGCAATTTCTCGATCAATACCCACCCCATCGTCATTTTATCAGGTTTTAGGAAAGATCTGACGCCCTTTAAATTTTGACAATTTTTTCAACCCGCGACCTGTCGTTTTTTTCTGGTTTTTGAAGTAAACTCCGAAGATTAAAATTCTTTGGAACAAAGATAATTCTTTCTAATCTCTGCAATTTCTCGATTAATACCCACACCATCGTCATTTTATCAGTCTTTAAGAAAGATCTGAACCTCTTTAAATTTTGACCATTTCTTCAACCCGCGACCTGTCGTTTTTTTCTGGTTTTTGGCATCACCTCCGGAGCTGAAATTTCTTTGAAACAAAGATAATTCTTTCTAATCTCTGCAATTTCTCGATTAATACCCACACCATCGTCATTTTATCAGTCTTTAAGAAAGATCTGAACCTCTTTAAATTTTGACCATTTCTTCAACCCGCAACCTGTCGTTTTTTTCTTGTTTTTGGCATCACCTCCAGAGCTGAAATTTCTTTGAAACAAAGATAATTCTTTCTAATCTCTGCAATTTCTCGATCAATACCCACCCCATCGTCATTTTATCAGGTTTTAGGAAAGATCTGACGCCCTTTAAATTTTGACAATTTTTTCAACCCGCGACCTGTCGTTTTTTTCTGGTTTTTGAAGTAAACTCCGAAGATTAAAATTCTTTGGAACAAAGATAATTCTTTCTAATCTCTGCAATTTCTCGATTAATACCCACACCATCATCATTTTATCAGTCTTTAAGAAAGATCTGAACCTCTTTAAATTTTGACCATTTCTTCAACCCGCGACCTGTCGTTTTTTTCTGGTTTTTGGCATTACCTCCGGAGCTGAAATTTCTTTGAAACAAAGATAATTCTTTCTAATCTCTGCAATTTCTCGATCAATACCCATCCCAATGTCATTTTATCAGGTTTTAGGAAAGATCTGACGCCCTTTAAATTTTGACCATTTTCTTCAACCCGCGACCTGTCGTTTTTTTCTGGTTTTTGGCATCACCTCCGAAGCTGAAATTTCTTTGAAACAAAAATAATTCTTTCTAATCTCTGCAATTTCTCGATCAATACCCACCCCAATGTCATTTTATTAGGTTTTAGGAAAGATCTGACGCCCTTTAATTTTTGACCATTTTTTCAATCCGCGACCTGTCATTTTTTTCTTGTTTTTAACGTAACCTCAAGAGCTGAAATGTCATTGGAAAAAAGATAATTCTTTCTAATCTCTGCAATTTCTCGATTAATACCCACCCCATCGTCATTTCATCAGGTTTTAGGAAAGATCTGACGCCCTTTAGATTTTGACCATTTTTTCAACCCGCGACCTGTCGTTTTTTTCTGGTTTTTGAAGTAACCTCCGAAGATTAAAATTCTTTGGAACAAAGATAATTCTTTCTAATCTCTGCAATTTCTCGATTGATACCCACCCCATCGTCATTTTATCAGGTTTTAGGAAAGATCTGACGCCCTTTAAATTTTGACAATTTTTTCAACCCGCGACCTGTCGTTTTTTTCTGGTTTTTGAAGTAAACTCCGAAGATTAAAATTCTTTGGAACAAAGATGATTCTTTCTAATCTCTGCAATTTCTCGATTAATACCCACACCATCGTCATTTTATCAGTCTTTAAGAAAGATCTGAACCTCTTTAAATTTTGACCATTTCTTCAACCCGCGACCTGTCGTTTTTTTCTGGTTTTTGGCATCACCTCCGGAGCTGAAATTTCTTTGAAACAAAGATAATTCTTTCTAATCTCTGCAATTTCTCGATTAATACCCACACCATCGTCATTTTATCAGTCTTTAAGAAAGATCTGAAACTCTTTAAATTTTGACCATTTCTTCAACCCGCGACCTGTCGTTTTTTTCTGGTTTTTGGCATCACCTCCGGAGCTGAAATTTCTTTGAAACAAAGATAATTCTTTCTAATCTCTGCAATTTCTCGATCAATACCCACCCCATCGTCATTTTATCAGGTTTTAGGAAAGATCTGACGCCCTTTAAATTTTGGCAATTTTTTCAACCCGCGACCTGTCGTTTCTTTCTGGTTTTTGAAGTAAACTCCGAAGATTAAAATTCTTTGGAACAAAGATAATTCTTTCTAATTTCTGCAATTTCTCGATTAATACCCACACCATCGTCATTTTATCAGTCTTGAAGAAAGATCTGAACCTCTTTAAATTTTGACCATTTTTTCAACCCGCGACCTGTCGTTTTTTTCTGGTTTTTGGCATCACCTCCGGAGCTGAAATTTCTTTGAAACAAAGATAATTCTTTCTAATCTCTGCAATTTCTCGATCAATACCCAACCCAATGTCATTTTATCAGGTTTTAGGAAAGATCTGACGCCCTTTAAATTTTGACCATTTTTTCAACCCGCGACCTGTTGTTTTTTTCTGGTTTTCAAGGTAACCTCAGGAGCTGAAATTTCTTTGCAACTAAAATAATTCTTTCTAATCTCTGAAATTTCTCGATTAATACCCACCCCATCGTCATTTTATCAGGTTTGAGGAAAGATCTGACGCCCTTTAAATTTTGACCATTTTTTCAACCCGCGACCTGTCATTTTTTTCTGGTTTTTAACGTAACCTCAGGAGCTGAAATGTCCTTGGAAAAAAGATAATTCTTTCTAATCTCTGCAATTTCTCGATTAATACCCACCCCATCGTCATTTTATCAGGTTTTAGGAAAGATCTGACGCCCTTTAAATTTTGACCATTTTTTCAACCCGCGACCTGTCGTTTTTTTCTGGTTTTTGGCATCACCTCCGGAGCTGAAATTTCTTTGAAACAAAGATAATTCTTTCTAATCTCTGCAATTTCTCGATCAATACCCACCCCATCGTCATTTTATCAGGTTTTAGGAAAGATCTGACGCCCTTTAAATTTTGACAATTTTTTCAACCCGCGACCTGTCGTTTTTTTCTGGTTTTTGAAGTAAACTCCGAAGATTAAAATTCTTTGGAACAAAGATAATTCTTTCTAATCTCTGCAATTTCTCGATTAATACCCACACCATCGTCATTTTATCAGTCTTTAAGAAAGATCTGAACCTCTTTAAATTTTGACCATTTCTTCAACCCGCGACCTGTCGTTTTTTTCTGGTTTTTGGCATCACCTCCGGAGCTGAAATTTCTTTGAAACAAAGATAATTCTTTCTAATCTCTGCAATTTCTCGATCAATACCCACCCCATCGTCATTTTATCAGGTTTTAGGAAAGATCTGACGCCCTTTAAATTTTGACCATTTTTTCAACCCGCGACCTGTCGTTTTTTTCTGGTTTTTGGCATCACCTCCGGAGCTGAAATTTCTTTGAAACAAAGATAATTCTTTCTAATCTCTGCAATTTCTCGATCAATACCCAACCCAATGTCATTTTATCAGGTTTTAGGAAAGATCTGACGCCCTTTAAATTTTGACCATTTTTTCAACCCGCGACCTGTTGTTTTTTTCTGGTTTTCAAGGTAACCTCAGGAGCTGAAATTTCTTTGCAACTAAAATAATTCTTTCTAATCTCTGAAATTTCTCGATTAATACCCACCCCATCGTCATTTTATCAGGTTTGAGGAAAGATCTGACGCCCTTTAAATTTTGACCATTTTTTCAACCCGCGACCTGTTGTTTTTTTCTGGTTTTTAACGTAACCTCAGGAGCTGAAATGTCTTTGGAAAAAAGATAATTCTTTCTAATCTCTGCAATTTCTCGATTAATACCCACACATCGTCATTTTATCAGGTTTTAGGAAAGATCTGACGCCCTTTAAATTTTGACCATTTTTTCAACCCGCGACCTGTCGTTTTTTTCTGGTTTTTGGCATCACCTCCGGAGCTGAAATTTCTTTGGAACAAAGATAATTCTTTCTAATTTCTGCAATTTCTCGATTGATACCCACCCCATCGTCATATTATCAGGTTTTAGGAAAGATCTGACGCCCTTTAAATTTTGACCATTTTTTCAACCCGCGACCTGTCGTTTTTTTCTGGTTTTTGAAGGAACCTCCGAAGATTAAAATTCTTTGGAACAAAGATAATTCTTTCTAATCTCTGCAATTTCTCGATTAATACCCACACCATCGTCATTTTATCAGTCTTTAAGAAAGATCTGAACCTCTTTAAATTTTGACCATTTCTTCAACCCGCGACCTGTCGTTTTTTTCTTGTTTTTGGCATCACCTCCGGAGCTGAAATTTCTTTGAAACAAAGATAATTCTTTCTAATCTCTGCAATTTCTCGATTGATACCCACCCCATCGTCATTTTATCAGGTTTTAGGAAAGATCTGACGCCCTTTAAATTTTGACAATTTTTTCAACCCGCGACCTGTCGTTTTTTTCTGGTTTTTGAAGTAAACTCCGAAGATTAAAATTCTTTGGAACAAAGATGATTCTTTCTAATCTCTGCAATTTCTCGATTAATACCCACACCATCGTCATTTTATCAGTCTTTAAGAAAGATCTGAACCTCTTTAAATTTTGACCATTTCTTCAACCCGCGACCTGTCGTTTTTTTCTGGTTTTTGGCATCACCTCCGGAGCTGAAATTTCTTTGAAACAAAGATAATTCTTTCTAATCTCTGCAATTTCTCGATTAATACCCACACCATCGTCATTTTATCAGTCTTTAAGAAAGATCTGAAACTCTTTAAATTTTGACCATTTCTTCAACCCGCGACCTGTCGTTTTTTTCTGGTTTTTGGCATCACCTCCGGAGCTGAAATTTCTTTGAAACAAAGATAATTCTTTCTAATCTCTGCAATTTCTCGATCAATACCCACCCCATCGTCATTTTATCAGGTTTTAGGAAAGATCTGACGCCCTTTAAATTTTGGCAATTTTTTCAACCCGCGACCTGTCGTTTCTTTCTGGTTTTTGAAGTAAACTCCGAAGATTAAAATTCTTTGGAACAAAGATAATTCTTTCTAATTTCTGCAATTTCTCGATTAATACCCACACCATCGTCATTTTATCAGTCTTGAAGAAAGATCTGAACCTCTTTAAATTTTGACCATTTTTTCAACCCGCGACCTGTCGTTTTTTTCTGGTTTTTGGCATCACCTCCGGAGCTGAAATTTCTTTGAAACAAAGATAATTCTTTCTAATCTCTGCAATTTCTCGATCAATACCCAACCCAATGTCATTTTATCAGGTTTTAGGAAAGATCTGACGACCTTTAAATTTTGACCATTTTTTCAACCCGCGACCTGTTGTTTTTTTCTGGTTTTCAAGGTAACCTCAGGAGCTGAAATTTCTTTGCAACTAAAATAATTCTTTCTAATCTCTGAAATTTCTCGATTAATACCCACCCCATCGTCATTTTATCAGGTTTGAGGAAAGATCTGACGCCCTTTAAATTTTGACCATTTTTTCAACCCGCGACCTGTCATTTTTTTCTGGTTTTTAACGTAACCTCAGGAGCTGAAATGTCCTTGGAAAAAAGATAATTCTTTCTAATCTCTGCAATTTCTCGATTAATACCCACCCCATCGTCATTTTATCAGGTTTTAGGAAAGATCTGACGCCCTTTAAATTTTGACCATTTTTTCAACCCGCGACCTGTCGTTTTTTTCTGGTTTTTGGCATCACCTCCGGAGCTGAAATTTCTTTGAAACAAAGATAATTCTTTCTAATCTCTGCAATTTCTCGATCAATACCCACCCCATCGTCATTTTATCAGGTTTTAGGAAAGATCTGACGCCCTTTAAATTTTGACAATTTTTTCAACCCGCGACCTGTCGTTTTTTTCTGGTTTTTGAAGTAAACTCCGAAGATTAAAATTCTTTGGAACAAAGATAATTCTTTCTAATCTCTGCAATTTCTCGATTAATACCCACACCATCGTCATTTTATCAGTCTTTAAGAAAGATCTGAACCTCTTTAAATTTTGACCATTTCTTCAACCCGCGACCTGTCGTTTTTTTCTGGTTTTTGGCATCACCTCCGGAGCTGAAATTTCTTTGAAACAAAGATAATTCTTTCTAATCTCTGCAATTTCTCGATCAATACCCACCCCATCGTCATTTTATCAGGTTTTAGGAAAGATCTGACGCCCTTTAAATTTTGACCATTTTTTCAACCCGCGACCTGTCGTTTTTTTCTGGTTTTTGGCATCACCTCCGGAGCTGAAATTTCTTTGAAACAAAGATAATTCTTTCTAATCTCTGCAATTTCTCGATCAATACCCAACCCAATGTCATTTTATCAGGTTTTAGGAAAGATCTGACGCCCTTTAAATTTTGACCATTTTTTCAACCCGCGACCTGTTGTTTTTTTCTGGTTTTCAAGGTAACCTCAGGAGCTGAAATTTCTTTGCAACTAAAATAATTCTTTCTAATCTCTGAAATTTCTCGATTAATACCCACCCCATCGTCATTTTATCAGGTTTGAGGAAAGATCTGACGCCCTTTAAATTTTGACCATTTTTTCAACCCGCGACCTGTTGTTTTTTTCTGGTTTTTAACGTAACCTCAGGAGCTGAAATGTCTTTGGAAAAAAGATAATTCTTTCTAATCTCTGCAATTTCTCGATTAATACCCACACATCGTCATTTTATCAGGTTTTAGGAAAGATCTGACGCCCTTTAAATTTTGACCATTTTTTCAACCCGCGACCTGTCGTTTTTTTCTGGTTTTTGGCATCACCTCCGGAGCTGAAATTTCTTTGGAACAAAGATAATTCTTTCTAATTTCTGCAATTTCTCGATTGATACCCATCCCGTCGTCATATTATCAGGTTTTAGGAAAGATCTGACGCCCTTTAAATTTTGACCATTTTTTCAACCCGCGACCTGTCGTTTTTTTCTGGTTTTTGAAGGAACCTCCGAAGATTAAAATTCTTTGGAACAAAGATAATTCTTTCTAATCTCTGCAATTTCTCGATTAATACCCACACCATCGTCATTTTATCAGTCTTTAAGAAAGATCTGAACCTCGTTAAATTTTGACCATTTCTTAAACCCGCGACCTGTCGTTTTTTTCTGGTTTTTGGCATCACCTCCGGAGCTGAAATTTCTTTGAAACAAAGATAATTCTTTCTAATCTCTGCAATTTCTCGATCAATACCCACCCCATCGTCATTTTATCAGGTTTTAGGAAAGATCTGACGCCCTTTAAATTTTGACCATTTTTTCAACCCGCGACCTGTCGATTTTTTCTGGTTTTTGGCATCACCTCCGGAGCTGAAATTTCTTTGAAACAAAGATAATTCTTTCTAATCTCTGCAATTTCTCGATCAATACCCAACCCAATGTCATTTTATCAGGTTTTAGGAAAGATCTGACGCCCTTTAAATTTTGACCATTTTTTCAACCCGCGACCTGTTGTTTTTTTCTGGTTTTCAAGGTAACCTCAGGAGCTGAAATTTCTTTGCAACTAAAATAATTCTTTCTAATCTCTGAAATTTCTCGATTAATACCCACCCCATCGTCATTTTATCAGGTTTGAGGAAAGATCTGACGCCCTTTAAATTTTGACCATTTTTTCAACCCGCGACCTGTTGTTTTTTTCTGGTTTTTAACGTAACCTCAGGAGCTGAAATGTCTTTGGAAAAAAGATAATTCTTTCTAATTTCTGCAATTTCTCGATTAATACCCACCCCAATGTCATTTTATCAGGTTTTAGGAAAGATCTGACGCCCTTTAAATTTTGACCTTTTTTCAACCCGCGACCTGTCGTTTTTTTCTGGTTTTTGAATTAACCTCCGGAGCTGAAATTTCTTTGGAACAAAGATAATTCTTTCTAATTTCTGCAATTTCTCGATTGATACCCACCCCATCGTCATATTATCAGGTTTTAGGAAAGATCTGACGCCCTTTAAATTTTGACCATTTTTTCAACCCGCGACCTGTCGTTTTTTTCTGGTTTTTGAAGGAACCTCCGAAGATTAAAATTCTTTGGAACAAAGATAATTCTTTCTAATCTCTGCAATTTCTCGATTAATACCCACACCATCGTCATTTTATCAGTCTTTAAGAAAGATCTGAACCTCTTTAAATTTTGACCATTTCTTCAACCCACGACCTGTCGTTTTTTTCTTGTTTTTGGCATCACCTCCGGAGCTGAAATTTCTTTGAAACAAAGATAATTCTTTCTAATCTCTGCAATTTCTCGATCAATACCCACCCCATCGTCATTTTATCAGGTTTGAGGAAAGATCTGACGCCCTTTAAATTTTGACCATTTTTTCAACCCGCGACCTGTTGTTTTTTTCTGGTTTTTAACGTAACCTCAGGAGCTGAAATGTCTTTGGAAAAAAGATAATTCTTTCTAATCTCTGCAATTTCTCGATTAATACCCACCCCAATGTCATTTTATCGGGTTTTAGGAAAGATCTGACGCCCTTTAAATTTTGACCATTTTTTCAACCCGCGACCTGTCGTTTTTTTCTGGTTTTTGAATTAACCTCCGGAGCTGAAATTTCTTTGGAACAAAGATAATTCTTTCTAATTTCTGCAATTTCTCGATTGATACCCACCCCATCGTCATATTATCAGGTTTTAGGAAAGATCTGACGCCCTTTAAATTTTGACCATTTTTTCAACCCGCGACCTGTCGTTTTTTTCTGGTTTTTGAAGGAACCTCCGAAGATTAAAATTCTTTGGAACAAAGATAATTCTTTCTAATCTCTGCAATTTCTCGATTAATACCCACACCATCGTCATTTTATCAGTCTTTAAGAAAGATCTGAACCTCTTTAAATTTTGACCATTTCTTCAACCCACGACCTGTTGTTTTTTTCTTGTTTTTGGCATCACCTCCGGAGCTGAAATTTCTTTGAAACAAAGATAATTCTTTCTAATCTCTGCAATTTCTCGATCAATACCCACCCCATCGTCATTTTATCAGGTTTGAGGAAAGATCTGACGCCCTTTAAATTTTGACCATTTTTTCAACCCGCGACCTGTCGTTTTTTTCTGGTTTTTGAAGTAAACTCCGAAGATTAAAATTCTTTGGAACAAAGATAATTCTTTCTAATCTCTGCAATTTCTCGATTAATACCCACACCATCGTCATTTTATCAGTCTTTAAGAAAGATCTGAACCTCTTTAAATTTTGACCATTTCTTCAACCCGCGACCTGTCGTTTTTTTCTTGTTTTTGGCATCACCTCCGGAGCTGAAATTTCTTTGAAACAAAGATAATTCTTTCTAATCTCTGCAATTTCTTGATCAATACCCACCCCAATGTCATTTTATCAGGTTTTAGGAAAGATCTGACGCCCTTTAAGTTTTGACCATTTTTTCAACCCGCAACCTGTCCTTTTTTTCTGGTTTTTGAACTAACCTCCGGAGCTGAAATTTCTTTGGAACAAAGATAATTCTTTCTAATTTCTGCAATTTCTCGATTGATACCCACCCCATCGTCATATTATCAAGTTTTAGGAAAGATCTGAAGCCCTTTAAATTTTGACCATTTTTTCAATCCGCGACCTGTCGTTTTTTTCTGGTTTTTGAAGGAACCTCCGAAGATTAAAATTCTTTGGAACAAAGATAATTCTTTCTAATCTCTGCAATTTCTCGATTAATACCCACACCATCGTCATTTTATCAGTCTTTAAGTAAGATCTGAACCTCTTTAAATTTTGACCATTTCTTCAACCCGCGACCTGTCGTTTTTTTCTTGTTTTTGGCATCACCTCCGGAGCTGAAATTTCTTTGAAACAAAGATAATTCTTTCTAATCTCTGCAATTTCTCGATCAATACCCACCCCATCGTCATTTTATCAGATTTTAGGAAAGATCTGACGCCCTTTAAATTTTGACCATTTTTTCAACCCGCGACCTGTTGTTTTTTTCTGGTTTTTAACGTAAGCTCAGGAGCTGAAATGTCTTTGGAAAAAAGATAATTCTTTCTAATCTCTGCAATTTCTCGATTAATACCCACCCCATCGTCATTTTATCAGGTTTTAGGAAAGATCTGACGCCCTTTAAATTTTGACCATTTTTTCAACCCGCGACCTGTCGTTTTTTTCTGGTTTTTGAATTAACCTCCGGAGCTGAAATTTCTTTGGAACAAAGATAATTCTTTCTGATTTCTGCAATTTCTCGATTAATACCCACCCCATCGTCATATTATCAGGTTTTAGGAAAGATCTGACGCCCTTTAAATTTTGACCATTTTTTCAACCCGCGACCTGTCGTTTTTTTCTGGTTTTTGAATTAACCTCCGGAGCTGAAATTTCTTTGGAACAAAGATAATTCTTTCTGATTTCTGCAATTTCTCGATTAATACCCACCCCATCGTCATATTATCAGGTTTTAGGAAAGATCTGACGCCCTTTAAATTTTGACCATTTTTTCAACCCGCGACCTGTCGTTTTTTTCTGGTTTTTGAAGGAACCTCCGAAGATTAAAATTCTTTGGAACAAAGATAATTCTTTCTAATCTCTGCAATTTCTCGATTAATACCCACACCATCGTCATTTTATCAGTCTTTAAGAAAGATCTGAACCTCTTTAAATTTTGACCATTTCTTCAACCCGCGACCTGTCGTTTTTTTCTTGTTTTTGGCATCACCTCCGGAGCTGAAATTTCTTTGAAACAAAGATAATTCTTTCTAATCTCTGCAATTTCTCGATCAATACCCACACCATCGTCATTTTATCAGTCTTTAAGAAAGATCTGAACCTCTTTAAATTTTGACCATTTCTTCAACCCGCGACCTGTCGTTTTTTTCTTGTTTTTGGCATCACCTCCGGAGCTGAAATTTCTTTGAAACAAAGATAATTCTTTCTAATCTCTGCAATTTCTCGATCAATACCCACCCCATCGTCATTTTATCAGGTTTTAGGAAAGATCTGACGCCCTTTAAATTTTGACAATTTTTTCAACCCGCGACCTGTCGTTTTTTTCTGGTTTTTGAAGTAAACTCCGAAGATTAAAATTCTTTGGAACAAAGATAATTCTTTCTAATCTCTGCAATTTCTCGATTAATACCCACACCATCGTCATTTTATCAGTCTTTAAGAAAGATCTGAACCTCTTTAAATTTTGACCATTTCTTCAACCCGCGACCTGTCGTTTTTTTCTGGTTTTTGGCATCACCTCCGGAGCTGAAATTTCTTTGAAACAAAGATAATTCTTTCTAATCTCTGCAATTTCTCGATCAATACCCACCCCATCGTCATTTTATCAGGTTTTAGGAAAGATCTGACGCCCTTTAAATTTTGACAATTTTTTCAACCCGCGACCTGTCGTTTTTTTCTGGTTTTTGAAGTAAACTCCGAAGATTAAAATTCTTTGGAACAAAGATAATTCTTTCTAATCTCTGCAATTTCTCGATTAATACCCACACCATCGTCATTTTATCAGTCTTTAAGAAAGATCTGAACCTCTTTAAATTTTGACCATTTCTTCAACCCGCGACCTGTCGTTTTTTTCTGGTTTTTGGCATCACCTCCGGAGCTGAAATTTCTTTGAAACAAACATAATTCTTTCTAATCTCTGCAATTTCTCGATCAATACCCACACCATCGTCATTTTATCAGGTTTTAGGAAAGATCTGACGCCCTTTAAATTTTGACAATTTTTTCAACCCGCGACCTGTCGTTTTTTTCTGGTTTTTGAAGTAAACTCCGAAGATTAAAATTCTTTGGAACAAAGATAATTCTTTCTAATCTCTGCAATTTCTCGATTAATACCCACACCATCGTCATTTTATCAGTCTTTAAGAAAGATCTGAACCTCTTTAAATTTTGACCATTTCTTCAACCCGCGACCTGTCGTTTTTTTCTGGTTTTTGGCATCACCTCCGGAGCTGAAATTTCTTTGAAACAAAGATAATTCTTTCTAATCTCTGCAATTTCTCGATCAATACCCACACCATCGTCATTTTATCAGTCTTTAAGAAAGATCTGAACCTCTTTAAATTTTGACCATTTCTTCAACCCGCGACCTGTCGTTTTTTTCTTGTTTTTGGCATCATCTCCGGAGCTGAAATTTCTTTGAAACAAAGATAATTCTTTCTAATCTCTGCAATTTCTCGATCAATACCCACCCCATCGTCATTTTATCAGGTTTTAGGAAAGATCTGACGCCCTTTAAATTTTGACAATTTTTTCAACCCGCGACCTGTCGTTTTTTTCTGGTTTTTGAAGTAAACTCCGAAGATTAAAATTCTTTGGAACAAAGATAATTCTTTCTAATCTCTGCAATTTCTCGATTAATACCCACACCATCGTCATTTTATCAGTCTTTAAGAAAGATCTGAACCTCTTTAAATTTTGACCATTTCTTCAACCCGCGACCTGTCGTTTTTTCCTTGTTTTTGGCATCACCTCCGGAGCTGAAATTTCTTTGAAACAAAGATAATTCTTTCTAATCTCTGCAATTTCTCGATCAATACCCACCCCATCGTCATTTTATCAGATTTTAGGAAAGATCTGACGCCCTTTAAATTTTGACCATTTTTTCAACCCGCGACCTGTTGTTTTTTTCTGGTTTTTAACGTAAGCTCAGGAGCTGAAATGTCTTTGGAAAAAAGATAATTCTTTCTAATCTCTGCAATTTCTTGATCAATACCCACCCCAATGTCATTTTATCAGGTTTTAGGAAAGATCTGACGCCCTTTAAGTTTTGACCATTTTTTCAACCCGCAACCTGTCGTTTTTTTCTGGTTTTTGAACTAACCTCCGGAGCTGAAATTTCTTTGGAACAAAGATAATTCTTTCTAATTTCTGCAATTTCTCGATTGATACCCACCCCATCGTCATATTATCAAGTTTTAGGAAAGATCTGAAGCCCTTTAAATTTTGACCATTTTTTCAATCCGCGACCTGTCGTTTTTTTCTGGTTTTTGAAGGAACCTCCGAAGATTAAAATTCTTTGGAACAAAGATAATTCTTTCTAATCTCTGCAATTTCTCGATTAATACCCACACCATCGTCATTTTATCAGTCTTTAAGTAAGATCTGAACCTCTTTAAATTTTGACCATTTCTTCAACCCGCGACCTGTCGTTTTTTTCTTGTTTTTGGCATCACCTCCGGAGCTGAAATTTCTTTGAAACAAAGATAATTCTTTCTAATCTCTGCAATTTCTCGATCAATACCCACCCCATCGTCATTTTATCAGATTTTAGGAAAGATCTGACGCCCTTTAAATTTTGACCATTTTTTCAACCCGCGACCTGTTGTTTTTTTCTGGTTTTTAACGTAAGCTCAGGAGCTGAAATGTCTTTGGAAAAAAGATAATTCTTTCTAATCTCTGCAATTTCTCGATTAATACCCACCCCATCGTCATTTTATCAGGTTTTAGGAAAGATCTGACGCCCTTTAAATTTTGACCATTTTTTCAACCCGCGACCTGTCGTTTTTTTCTGGTTTTTGAATTAACCTCCGGAGCTGAAATTTCTTTGGAACAAAGATAATTCTTTCTGATTTCTGCAATTTCTCGATTGATACCCACCCCATCGTCATATTATCAGGTTTTAGGAAAGATCTGACGCCCTTTAAATTTTGACCATTTTTTCAACCCGCGACCTGTCGTTTTTTTCTGGTTTTTGAAGGAACCTCCGAAGATTAAAATTCTTTGGAACAAAGATAATTCTTTCTAATCTCTGCAATTTCTCGATTAATACCCACACCATGGTCATTTTATCAGTCTTTAAGAAAGATCTGAACCTCTTTAAATTTTGACCATTTCTTCAACCCGCGACCTGTCGTTTTTTTCTTGTTTTTGGCATCACCTCCGGAGCTGAAATTTCT
The DNA here is from genome assembly GCA_029490765.1 of Euthynnus affinis. NCBI lineage: Eukaryota > Metazoa > Chordata > Actinopteri > Scombriformes > Scombridae > Euthynnus > Euthynnus affinis. The sequence continues at coordinate 856,891 of JARJJI010000031.1, forward strand.
TTGAAACAAAGATAATTCTTTCTAATCTCTGCAATTTCTCGATCAATACCCACACCATCGTCATTTTATCAGTCTTTAAGAAAGATCTGAACCTCTTTAAATTTTGACCATTTCTTCAACCCGCGACCTGTCGTTTTTTTCTTGTTTTTGGCATCACCTCCGGAGCTGAAATTTCTTTGAAACAAAGATAATTCTTTCTAATCTCTGCAATTTCTCGATCAATACCCACCCCATCGTCATTTTATCAGGTTTTAGGAAAGATCTGACGCCCTTTAAATTTTGACAATTTTTTCAACCCGCGACCTGTCGTTTTTTTCTGGTTTTTGAAGTAAACTCCGAAGATTAAAATTCTTTGGAACAAAGATAATTCTTTCTAATCTCTGCAATTTCTCGATTAATACCCACACCATCGTCATTTTATCAGTCTTTAAGAAAGATCTGAACCTCTTTAAATTTTGACCATTTCTTCAACCCGCGACCTGTCGTTTTTTTCTGGTTTTTGGCATCACCTCCGGAGCTGAAATTTCTTTGAAACAAAGATAATTCTTTCTAATCTCTGCAATTTCTCGATCAATACCCACACCATCGTCATTTTATCAGTCTTTAAGAAAGATCTGAACCTCTTTAAATTTTGACCATTTCTTCAACCCGCGACCTGTCGTTTTTTTCTTGTTTTTGGCATCACCTCCGGAGCTGAAATTTCTTTGAAACAAAGATAATTCTTTCTAATCTCTGCAATTTCTCGATCAATACCCACCCCATCGTCATTTTATCAGGTTTTAGGAAAGATCTGACGCCCTTTAAATTTTGACAATTTTTTCAACCCGCGACCTGTCGTTTTTTTCTGGTTTTTGAAGTAAACTCCGAAGATTAAAATTCTTTGGAACAAAGATAATTCTTTCTAATCTCTGCAATTTCTCGATTAATACCCACACCATCGTCATTTTATCAGTCTTTAAGAAAGATCTGAACCTCTTTAAATTTTGACCATTTCTTCAACCCGCGACCTGTCGTTTTTTTCTGGTTTTTGGCATCACCTCCGGAGCTGAAATTTCTTTGAAACAAAGATAATTCTTTCTAATCTCTGCAATTTCTCGATCAATACCCACCCCATCGTCATTTTATCAGGTTTTAGGAAAGATCTGACGCCCTTTAAATTTTGACAATTTTTTCAACCCGCGACCTGTCGTTTTTTTCTGGTTTTTGAAGTAAACTCCGAAGATTAAAATTCTTTGGAACAAAGATAATTCTTTCTAATCTCTGCAATTTCTCGATTAATACCCACACCATCGTCATTTTATCAGTCTTTAAGAAAGATCTGAACCTCTTTAAATTTTGACCATTTCTTCAACCCGCGACCTGTCGTTTTTTTCTGGTTTTTGGCATCACCTCCGGAGCTGAAATTTCTTTGAAACAAAGATAATTCTTTCTAATCTCTGCAATTTCTCGATCAATACCCACACCATCGTCATTTTATCAGGTTTTAGGAAATATCTGACGCCCTTTAAATTTTGACAATTTTTTCAACCCGCGACCTGTCGTTTTTTTCTGGTTTTTGAAGTAAACTCCGAAGATTAAAATTCTTTGGAACAAAGATAATTCTTTCTAATTTCTGCAATTTCTCGATTAATACCCACACCATCGTCATTTTATCAGTCTTTAAGAAAGATGTGAAGCTCTTTAAATTTTGACCATTTTTTCAACCCGCGACCTGTCGTTTTTTTCTGGTTTTTGAAGTAATCTCCGAAGCTGAAAATTCTTTGGAACAAAGATAATTCTTTCTAATCTCTGCAATTTCTCGATTAATACCCACACCATCGTCATTTTATCAGTCTTTAAGAAAGATCTAAAGCTCTTTAAATTTTGACCATTTTTTCAACCCGCGACCTGTCGTTTTTTTCTTGTTTTTAACGTAACCTCAGTAGCTGAAATGTCTTTGGAAAAAAGATAATTCTTTCTAATCTCTGCAATTTCTCGATTAATACCCACCCCGTCGTCATTTTATCAGGTTTTAGGAAAGATCTGACGCCCTTTAAATTTTGACCATTTTTTCAACCCGCGACCTGTCGTTTTTTTCTGGTTTTTGGCATCACCTCCGGAGCTGAAATTTCTTTGAAACAAAGATAATTCTTTCTAATCTCTGCAATTTCTAGATCAATACCCAACCCAATGTCATTTTATCAGGTTTTAGGAAAGATCTGACGCCCTTTAAATTTTGACCATTTTTTCAACCCGCGACCTGTCGTTTTTTTCTGGTTTTTAACGTAACCTCAGGAGCTGAAATTTCTTTGCAACTAAGATAATTCTTTCTAATCTCTGAAATTTCTCGATCAATACCCACCCCATCGTCATTTTATCAGGTTTGAGGAAAGATCTGACGCCCTTTAAATTTTGACCATTTTTTCAACACGCGACCTGTCGTTTTTTTCTTGTTTTTAACGTAACCTCAGGAGCTGAAATGTCATTGGAAAAAAGATAATTCTTTCTAATCTCTGCAATTTCTCGATTAATACCCACCCCAATGTCATTTTATCAGGTTTTAGGAAAGATCTGACGCCCTTTAAATTTTGACCATTTTTTCAACCCGCGACCTGTCGTTTTTTTCTGGTTTTTGAATTAATCTCCGGAGCTGAAATTTCTTTGGAACAAAGATAATTCTTTCTAATTTCTGCAATTCCTCGATTGATACCCACCCCATCGTCATATAATCAGGTTTTAGGAAAGATCTGACGCCCTTTAAATTTTGACCATTTTTTCAACCCGCGACCTGTCATTTTTTTCTGGTTTTTGAATTAACCTCCGGAGCTGAAATTTCTTTGGAACAAAGATAATTCTTTCTAATCTCTGCAATTTCTCGATTGATACCCACCCCATCGTCATTTTATCAGGTTTTAGGAAAGATCTGACGCCCTTTAAATTTTGACCATTTTTTAACCCGCGACCTGTCGTTTTTTTCTGGTTTTTGAAGTAAACTCCGAAGATTAAAATTCTTTGGAACAATGATAATTCTTTCTAATCTCTGCAATTTCTCGATCAATACCCACCCCATCGTCATTTTATCAGTCTTTAAGAAAGATCTGAACCTCTTTAAATTTTGACCATTTCTTCAACCCGCGACCTGTCGTTTTTTTCTTGTTTTTGGCATCACCACCGGAGCTGAAATTTCTTTGAAACAAAGATAATTCTTTCTAATCTCTGCAATTTCTCGATCAATACCCACCCCATCGTCATTTTATCAGGTTTTAGGAAAGATCTGACGCCCTTTAAATTTTGACAATTTTTTCAACCCGCGACCTGTCGTTTTTTTCTGGTTTTTGAAGTAAACTCCGAAGATTAAAATTCTTTGGAACAAAGATAATTCTTTCTAATCTCTGCAATTTCTCGATTAATACCCACACCATCGTCATTTTATCAGTCTTTAAGAAAGATCTGAACCTCTTTAAATTTTGACCATTTCTTCAACCCGCGACCTGTCGTTTTTTTCTGGTTTTTGGCATCACCTCCGGAGCTGAAATTTCTTTGAAAGAAAGATAATTCTTTCTAATCTCTGCAATTTCTCGATCAATACCCAACCCAATGTCATTTTATCAGGTTTTAGGAAAGATCTGACGCCCTTTAAATTTTGACCATTTTTTCAACCCGCGACCTGTCGTTTTTTTCTGGTTTTTGAAGTAAACTCCGAAGATTAAAATTCTTTGGAACAAAGATAATTCTTTCTAATCTCTGCAATTTCTCGATTAATACCCACACCATCGTCATTTTATCAGTCTTTAAGAAAGATCTGAAGCTCTTTAAATTTTGACCATTTTTTCAACCCGCGACCTGTCGTTTTTTTCTGGTTTTTGAAGTAATCTCCGAAGCTGAAAATTCTTTGGAACAAAGATAATTCTTTCTAATCTCTGCAATTTCTCGATTAATACCCACACCATCGTCATTTTATCAGTCTTTAAGAAAGATCTGAACCTCTTTAAATTTTGACCATTTCTTCAACCCGCGACCTGTCGTTTTTTTCTGGTTTTTAACGTAACCTCAGTAGCTGAAATGTCTTTGGAAAAAAGATAATTCTTTCTAATCTCTGCAATTTCTCGATTAATACCCACCCCGTCGTCATTTTATCAGGTTTTAGGAAAGATCTGACGCCCTTTAAATTTTGACCATTTTTTCAACCCGCGACCTGTCGTTTTTTTCTGGTTTTTGGCATCACCTCCGGAGCTGAAATTTCTTTGAAACAAAGATAATTCTTTCTAATCTCTGCAATTTCTAGATCAATACCCAACCCAATGTCATTTTATCAGGTTTTAGGAAAGATCTGACGCCCTTTAAATTTTGACCATTTTTTCAACCCGCGACCTGTCGTTTTTTTCTGGTTTTTAACGTAACCTCAGGAGCTGAAATTTCTTTGCAACTAAGATAATTCTTTCTAATCTCTGAAATTTCTCGATCAATACCCACCCCATCGTCATTTTATCAGGTTTGAGGAAAGATCTGACGCCCTTTAAATTTTGACCATTTTTTCAACACGCGACCTGTCGTTTTTTTCTTGTTTTTAACGTAACCTCAGGAGCTGAAATGTCATTGGAAAAAAGATAATTCTTTCTAATCTCTGCAATTTCTCGATTAATACCCACCCCAATGTCATTTTATCAGGTTTTAGGAAAGATCTGACGCCCTTTAAATTTTGACCATTTTTTCAACCCGCGACCTGTCGTTTTTTTCTGGTTTTTGAATTAATCTCCGGAGCTGAAATTTCTTTGGAACAAAGATAATTCTTTCTAATTTCTGCAATTCCTCGATTGATACCCACCCCATCGTCATATAATCAGGTTTTAGGAAAGATCTGACGCCCTTTAAATTTTGACCATTTTTTCAACCCGCGACCTGTCATTTTTTTCTGGTTTTTGAATTAACCTCCGGAGCTGAAATTTCTTTGGAACAAAGATAATTCTTTCTAATCTCTGCAATTTCTCGATTGATACCCACCCCATCGTCATTTTATCAGGTTTTAGGAAAGATCTGACGCCCTTTAAATTTTGACCATTTTTTAACCCGCGACCTGTCGTTTTTTTCTGGTTTTTGAAGTAAACTCCGAAGATTAAAATTCTTTGGAACAATGATAATTCTTTCTAATCTCTGCAATTTCTCGATCAATACCCACCCCATCGTCATTTTATCAGTCTTTAAGAAAGATCTGAACCTCTTTAAATTTTGACCATTTCTTCAACCCGCGACCTGTCGTTTTTTTCTTGTTTTTGGCATCACCACCGGAGCTGAAATTTCTTTGAAACAAAGATAATTCTTTCTAATCTCTGCAATTTCTCGATCAATACCCACCCCATCGTCATTTTATCAGGTTTTAGGAAAGATCTGACGCCCTTTAAATTTTGACAATTTTTTCAACCCGCGACCTGTCGTTTTTTTCTGGTTTTTGAAGTAAACTCCGAAGATTAAAATTCTTTGGAACAAAGATAATTCTTTCTAATCTCTGCAATTTCTCGATTAATACCCACACCATCGTCATTTTATCAGTCTTTAAGAAAGATCTGAACCTCTTTAAATTTTGACCATTTCTTCAACCCGCGACCTGTCGTTTTTTTCTGGTTTTTGGCATCACCTCCGGAGCTGAAATTTCTTTGAAAGAAAGATAATTCTTTCTAATCTCTGCAATTTCTCGATCAATACCCAACCCAATGTCATTTTATCAGGTTTTAGGAAAGATCTGACGCCCTTTAAATTTTGACCATTTTTTCAACCCGCGACCTGTCGTTTTTTTCTGGTTTTTGAAGTAAACTCCGAAGATTAAAATTCTTTGGAACAAAGATAATTCTTTCTAATCTCTGCAATTTCTCGATTAATACCCACACCATCGTCATTTTATCAGTCTTTAAGAAAGATCTGAAGCTCTTTAAATTTTGACCATTTTTTCAACCCGCGACCTGTCGTTTTTTTCTGGTTTTTGAAGTAATCTCCGAAGCTGAAAATTCTTTGGAACAAAGATAATTCTTTCTAATCTCTGCAATTTCTCGATTAATACCCACACCATCGTCATTTTATCAGTCTTTAAGAAAGATCTGAACCTCTTTAAATTTTGACCATTTCTTCAACCCGCGACCTGTCGTTTTTTTCTGGTTTTTAACGTAACCTCAGTAGCTGAAATGTCTTTGGAAAAAAGATAATTCTTTCTAATCTCTGCAATTTCTCGATTAATACCCACCCCGTCGTCATTTTATCAGGTTTTAGGAAAGATCTGACGCCCTTTAAATTTTGACCATTTTTTCAACCCGCGACCTGTCGTTTTTTTCTGGTTTTTGGCATCACCTCCGGAGCTGAAATTTCTTTGAAACAAAGATAATTCTTTCTAATCTCTGCAATTTCTAGATCAATACCCAACCCAATGTCATTTTATCAGGTTTTAGGAAAGATCTGACGCCCTTTAAATTTTGACCATTTTTTCAACCCGCGACCTGTCGTTTTTTTCTGGTTTTTAACGTAACCTCAGGAGCTGAAATTTCTTTGCAACTAAGATAATTCTTTCTAATCTCTGAAATTTCTCGATCAATACCCACCCCATCGTCATTTTATCAGGTTTGAGGAAAGATCTGACGCCCTTTAAATTTTGACCATTTTTTCAACACGCGACCTGTCGTTTTTTTCTTGTTTTTAACGTAACCTCAGGAGCTGAAATGTCATTGGAAAAAAGATAATTCTTTCTAATCTCTGCAATTTCTCGATTAATACCCACCCCAATGTCATTTTATCAGGTTTTAGGAAAGATCTGACGCCCTTTAAATTTTGACCATTTTTTCAACCCGCGACCTGTCGTTTTTTTCTGGTTTTTGAATTAATCTCCGGAGCTGAAATTTCTTTGGAACAAAGATAATTCTTTCTAATTTCTGCAATTCCTCGATTGATACCCACCCCATCGTCATATAATCAGGTTTTAGGAAAGATCTGACGCCCTTTAAATTTTGACCATTTTTTCAACCCGCGACCTGTCATTTTTTTCTGGTTTTTGAATTAACCTCCGGAGCTGAAATTTCTTTGGAACAAAGATAATTCTTTCTAATCTCTGCAATTTCTCGATTGATACCCACCCCATCGTCATTTTATCAGGTTTTAGGAAAGATCTGACGCCCTTTAAATTTTGACCATTTTTTAACCCGCGACCTGTCGTTTTTTTCTGGTTTTTGAAGTAAACTCCGAAGATTAAAATTCTTTGGAACAAAGATAATTCTTTCTAATCTCTGCAATTTCTCGATCAATACCCACCCCATCGTCATTTTATCAGTCTTTAAGAAAGATCTGAACCTCTTTAAATTTTGACCATTTCTTCAACCCGCGACCTGTCGTTTTTTTCTTGTTTTTGGCATCACCACCGGAGCTGAAATTTCTTTGAAACAAAGATAATTCTTTCTAATCTCTGCAATTTCTCGATCAATACCCACCCCATCGTCATTTTATCAGGTTTTAGGAAAGATCTGACGCCCTTTAAATTTTGACAATTTTTTCAACCCGCGACCTGTCGTTTTTTTCTGGTTTTTGAAGTAAACTCCGAAGATTAAAATTCTTTGGAACAAAGATAATTCTTTCTAATCTCTGCAATTTCTCGATTAATACCCACACCATCGTCATTTTATCAGTCTTTAAGAAAGATCTGAACCTCTTTAAATTTTGACCATTTCTTCAACCCGCGACCTGTCGTTTTTTTCTGGTTTTTGGCATCACCTCCGGAGCTGAAATTTCTTTGAAAGAAAGATAATTCTTTCTAATCTCTGCAATTTCTCGATCAATACCCAACCCAATGTCATTTTATCAGGTTTTAGGAAAGATCTGACGCCCTTTAAATTTTGACCATTTTTTCAACCCGCGACCTGTCGTTTTTTTCTGGTTTTTGAAGTAAACTCCGAAGATTAAAATTCTTTGGAACAAAGATAATTCTTTCTAATCTCTGCAATTTCTCGATTAATACCCACACCATCGTCATTTTATCAGTCTTTAAGAAAGATCTGAAGCTCTTTAAATTTTGACCATTTTTTCAACCCGCGACCTGTCGTTTTTTTCTGGTTTTTGAAGTAATCTCCGAAGCTGAAAATTCTTTGGAACAAAGATAATTCTTTCTAATCTCTGCAATTTCTCGATTAATACCCACACCATCGTCATTTTATCAGTCTTTAAGAAAGATCTGAACCTCTTTAAATTTTGACCATTTCTTCAACCCGCGACCTGTCGTTTTTTTCTGGTTTTTGGCATCACCTCCGGAGCTGAAATTTCTTTGAAACAAAGATAATTCTTTCTAATCTCTGCAATTTCTCGATCAATACCCACACCATCGTCATTTTATCAGTCTTTAAGAAAGATCTGAACCTCTTTAAATTTTGACCATTTCTTCAACCCGCGACCTGTCGTTTTTTTCTTGTTTTTGGCATCACCTCCGGAGCTGAAATTTCTTTGAAACAAAGATAATTCTTTCTAATCTCTGCAATTTCTCGATCAATACCCACCCCATCGTCATTTTATCAGGTTTTAGGAAAGATCTGACGCCCTTTAAATTTTGACCATTTTTTCAACCCGCGACCTGTCGTTTTTTCTGGTTTTTGAAGTAAACTCCGAAGATTAAAATTCTTTGGAACAAAGATAATTCTTTCTAATCTCTGCAATTTCTCGATTAATACCCACACCATCGTCATTTTATCAGTCTTTAAGAAAGATCTGAACCTCTTTAAATTTTGACCATTTCTTCAACCCGCGACCTGTCGTTTTTTTCTGGTTTTTGGCATCACCTCCGGAGCTGAAATTTCTTTGAAACAAAGATAATTCTTTCTAATCTCTGCAATTTCTCGATCAATACCCACCCCATCGTCATTTTATCAGGTTTTAGGAAAGATCTGACGCCCTTTAAATTTTGACAATTTTTTCAACCCCGCGACCTGTCGTTTTTTTCTGGTTTTTGAAGTAAACTCCGAAGATTAAAATTCTTTGGAACAAAGATAATTCTTTCTAATCTCTGCAATGTCTCGATTAATACCCACACCATCGTCATTTTATCAGTCTTTAAGAAAGATCTGAACCTCTTTAAATTTTGACCATTTCTTCAACCCGCGACCTGTCGTTTTTTTCTGGTTTTTGGCATCACCTCCGGAGCTGAAATTTCTTTGAAACAAAGATAATTCTTTCTAATCTCTGCAATTTCTCGATCAATACCCACACCATCGTCATTTTATCAGTCTTTAAGAAAGATCTGAACCTCTTTAAATTTTGACCATTTCTTCAACCCGCGACCTGTCGTTTTTTTCTTGTTTTTGGCATCACCTCCGGAGCTGAAATTTCTTTGAAACAAAGATAATTCTTTCTAATCTCTGCAATTTCTCGATCAATACCCACCCCATCGTCATTTTATCAGGTTTTAGGAAAGATCTGACGCCCTTTAAATTTTGACAATTTTTTCAACCCGCGACCTGTCGTTTTTTTCTGGTTTTTGAAGTAAACTCCGAAGATTAAAATTCTTTGGAACAAAGATAATTCTTTCTAATCTCTGCAATTTCTTGATCAATACCCACCCCAATGTCATTTTATCAGGTTTTAGGAAAGATCTGACGCCCTTTAAATTTTGACCATTTTTTCAACCCGCGACCTGTCGTTTTTTTCTGGTTTTTGAATTAACCTCCGGAGCTGAAATTTCTTTGGAACAAAGATAATTCTTTCTAATCTCTGCAATTTTCTCGATTGATACCCACCCCATCGTCATTTTATCAGGTTTTAGGAAAGATCTGACGCCCTTTAAATTTTGACCATTTTTTCAACCCGTGACCTGTCGTTTTTTTCTGGTTTTTGAAGTAAACTCCGAAGATTAAAATTCTTTGGAACAAAGATAATTCTTTCTAATCTCTGCAATTTCTCGATTAATACCCACACCATCGTCATTTTATCAGTCTTTAAGAAAGATCTGAAGCTCTTTAAATTTTGACCATTTTTTCAACCCGCGACCTGTCGTTTTTTTCTGGTTTTTGAAGTAATCTCCGAAGCTGAAAATTCTTTGGAACAAAGATAATTCTTTCTAATCTCTGCAATTTCTCGATTAATACCCACACCATCGTCATTTTATCAGTCTTTAAGAAAGATCTAAAGCTCTTTAAATTTTGACCATTTTTTCAACCCGCGACCTGTCGTTTTTTTCTTGTTTTTAACGTAACCTCAGTAGCTGAAATGTCTTTGGAAAAAAGATAATTCTTTCTAATCTCTGCAATTTCTCGATTAATACCCACCCCGTCGTCATTTTATCAGGTTTTAGGAAAGATCTGACGCCCTTTAAATTTTGACCATTTTTTCAACCCGCAACCTGTCGTTTTTTTCTGGTTTTTGGCATCACCTCCGGAGCTGAAATTTCTTTGAAACAAAGATAATTCTTTCTAATCTCTGCAATTTCTAGATCAATACCCAACCCAATGTCATTTTATCAGGTTTTAGGAAAGATCTGACGCCCTTTAAATTTTGACCATTTTTTCAACCCGCGACCTGTCGTTTTTTTCTGGTTTTTAACGTAACCTCAGGAGCTGAAATTTCTTTGCAACTAAGATAATTCTTTCTAATCTCTGAAATTTCTCGATCAATACCCACCCCATCGTCATTTTATCAGGTTTGAGGAAAGATCTGACGCCCTTTAAATTTTGACCATTTTTTCAACACGCGACCTGTCGTTTTTTTCTTGTTTTTAACGTAACCTCAGGAGCTGAAATGTCATTGGAAAAAAGATAATTCTTTCTAATCTCTGCAATTTCTCGATTAATACCCACCCCAATGTCATTTTATCAGGTTTTAGGAAAGATCTGACGCCCTTTAAATTTTGACCATTTTTTCAACCCGTGACCTGTCGTTTTTTTCTGGTTTTTGGCATCACCTCCGGAGCTGAAATTTCTTTGAAACAAAGATAATTCTTTCTAATCTCTGCAATTTCTCGATCAATACCCAACCCAATGTCATTTTATCAGGTTTTAGGAAAGATCTGACGCCCTTTAAATTTTGACCATTTTTTCAACCCGCGACCTGTCGTTTTTTTATGGTTTTTGAAGTAAACTCCGAAGATTAAAATTCTTTGGAACAAAGATAATTCTTTCTAATCTCTGCAATTTCTCGATTAATACCCACACCATCGTCATTTTATCAGTCTTTAAGAAAGATCTGAAGCTCTTTAAATTTTGACCATTTTTTCAACCCGCGACCTGTCGTTTTTTTCTGGTTTTTGAAGTAATCTCCGAAGCTGAAAATTGTTTGGAACAAAGATAATTCTTTCTAATCTCTGCAATTTCTCGATTAATACCCACACCATCGTCATTTTATCAGTCTTTAAGAAAGATCTAAAGCTCTTTAAATTTTGACCATTTTTTCAACCCGCGACCTGTCGTTTTTTTCTTGTTTTTTAACGTAACCTCAGTAGCTGAAATGTCTTTGGAAAAAAGATAATTCTTTCTAATCTCTGCAATTTCTCGATTAATACCCACCCCGTCGTCATTTTATCAGGTTTTAGGAAAGATCTGACGCCCTTTAAATTTTGACCATTTTTTCAACCCGCGACCTGTCGTTTTTTTCTGGTTTTTAACGTAACCTCAGGAGCTGAAATTTCTTTGCAACTAAGATAATTCTTTCTAATCTCTGAAATTTCTCGATCAATACCCACCCCATCGTCATTTTATCAGGTTTGAGGAAAGATCTGACGCCCTTTAAATTTTGACCATTTTTTCAACCCGCGACCTGTCGTTTTTTTTCTTGTTTTTAACGTAACCTCAGGAGCTGAAATGTCATTGGAAAAAAGATAATTCTTTCTAATCTCTGCAATTTCTCGATTAATACCCACCCCAATGTCATTTTATCAGGCTTTAGGAAAGATCTGACGCCCTTTAAATTTTGACCATTTTTTCAACCCGCGACCTGTCGTTTTTTTCTGGTTTTTGAATTAACCTCCGGAGCTGAAATTTCTTTGGAACAAAGATAATTCTTTCTAATTTCTGCAATTCCTCGATTGATACCCACCCTGATGTCATTCTATCAGGTCATGGGGAAGATCTGACGCCATTTAAATTTTGACCGTTTTTTCTACCCACGACCTGTCGTTTTTTTCTGCTTTTTGGGTAACCTCCGGAGCTGAAATTTCTTTGAAACAAGGATAATTCTTTCTGATCTCAGCAATTTCTCGATTAATACCCACCCTGATGTCATTCTATCAGGTCATGGGGAAGATCTGACGCCATTTAAATTTTGACCGTTTTTTCTACCCGCGACCTGTCGTTTTTTTCTGCTTTTTGGCGTGACCTCCGGAGCTGAAATTTCTTTGGAACAAACATAATTCTTTATAATCTCAGCAATTTCTCGATTAATACCCACCCCGTTGTCATTTTATCAGGTTTTGGGGAAGATCTGACGCCCTTTAAATTTTGACCATTTTTTCAACTCACGACCTGTTGTTTTTTTCTGATTTTTGGGTAACCTCTGGAGCTGAAATGTCTTTGGAGCAAAGATAATTCTTTGTTATCTCAGCAATTTCTCGATTAATACCCACCCCATTGTAATTTTATCAGGTTATGGGGAATATGTGACGCCCTTTAAATTTTTGACCATTTTTTCAACCCGCGACCTGTCGTTTTTTTCTGCTTTTTGGGTAACCTCCGGAGATGAAATTTCTTTGAAACAAGGATAATTCTTTCTAATCTCAGCAATTTCTCGATTAATACCCACCCCGTTGTCATTTTATCAGGTTTTGGGGAAGATGTGACGCCCTTTAAATTTTGACCATTTTTTCAACCCGCGACCTGTCGTTTTTTTCTGCTTTTTGGGTAACCTCCGGAGATGAAATTTCTTTGAAACAAGGATAATTCTTTCTAATCTCAGCAATTTCTCGATTAATACCCACCCCGTTGTCATTTTATCAGGTTTTGGGGGAAGATGTGACGCCCTTTAAATTTTGACCATTCTTTCAACCTGCGACCTCTCGTTTTTTTCTGCTTTTTAGGTAACCTCCGGAATTGAAATTTCTTTGGAACAAGGATCATTCTTTCTAATCTCTGCAATTTCTCGATTAATACCCACCCCGTTGTCATTTTATCAGGTTTTGGGGAAGATCTGACGCCCTTTAAATTTTGACCATTTTTTCAACCCGCGATCTGTCGTTTTTTTCTGGTTTTTGGGTAACCTCTGGAGCTGAAATTTCTTTGGAACAAAGATAATTCTTTCTAATCTCAGCAATTTCTCGATTAATACCCACCCCGTTGTCATTTTATCAGGTTTAGGGGAAGATCTGACGTCCTTTAAATTTTGACCATTTTATCAACCTGCGACCTGTCGTTTTTTTCTGGTTTTTGGGTAACCTCTGGAGCTGAAATGTCTTTGGAGAAAAGATAATTCTTTCTAATCGCAGCAATTTCTCGATTAATACCCACCCCGTAGTCATTTTATCAGGTTTTGGGGAAGATCTGACGTCCTTTAAATTTTGACCATTTTTTCAACCCGCGACCTGTCGTTTAGGGCTGTAGTCAACCAAAGAAAACCTTGGGCGACTAAAATTGTAAATAATCAGCGACTAATCGATTAGTCGCGCGCGCGGGGGGGGGGGGGGGGGGGGGGGGGGTGGTATGTTACAATGAACTCTGTATTTCTCTGTTTAGCGTCTTCAGGCTAGGCTAACCCATCGTTGCTAACTTTGGAGCTAACTCCCTTCACTTTTCCAGCACTTGGAGAAACAACAGACGTGACTTTTCATCATTTAACTGACACACTGTAGTCTGTGCTGTACATTTACTGCCAGACTGACAACTTACCGCTAACCTTTTCCTCTGCTCCACTCATATCCACCGTCACTTTCTCTGCGTCCAAATTGCTAAGCAAACATACTACGCAATGACGTATAACACAGTTGCTCGTTTCCCAGGCAACAACACAGTGGTTGACTCACGCGCTGCACAGACTCCCAAACGCTAAATATTTCTGAATGAGTGGATATTTGGCGTTAATTCTAGTATTAAAAAATATTTTTTGGCCTGGCGGGGGTTCTTGTTGATATAATTGTAGGAGAAACGCTCTGTAACGGAGTTAGACCTCCGGATTTTGGAAGAGTCCAAAGTTGTGTAAACAGCGGGGGTGTTTTGAATGCACTGTTTTCAAAAGGTAGTTTGTTGGTCTGTCCCCCCGCTGCAGGAAAATAATGGATTAGTCCCAGAAAGCTACTGATGTAGCACTTTTCTCTTTCATGAAAGTAGAGATAGAGATACACGGAGATTATTCCACCAATGAGAATTTAGTCGGATGAGAGAGTATCGGCCAATTAATCGACTAGTCGACAAACAGACTACAGCCCTACTGTCGTTTTTTTCTGCTTTTTGGGTAACCTCCGGAGCTGAACTTTATTTGGAACAAGGATCATTCTTTCTGATCTCAGCAATTTCTTGATTAATACCCACCCCGTTGTCATTTTATCAGGTTTTGGGGAAGATCTGACGCCCTTTAAATTTTGACCATTTTTTTCCACCCGCGACCTGTCGCTTTTTTCTGGTTTTTGGCGTAACCTCCGGAGCTGAAATTTCTTTGGAGCAAAGATAATTCTATCTAATTTCAGCAATTTCTCGATTGATACCCACCCTGTTGTCATTTTATCAGGTTTAGGGGAAGATCTGACGCCCTTTAAATTTTGACCATTTTATCAACCCGCGACCTGTCGTTTTTTTCTGGTTTTTGGGTAACCTCCGGAGCTGAAATTTCTTTGAAACAAGAATAATTCTTTGTTATCTAAGCAATTTCTCAATTAATACCCACCCCGTTGTCATTTTATCAGGTTATGGGGAAGATGTGACGCCCTTTAAATTTTGACCATTCTTTCAACCCGCGACCTGTCGTTTTTTTCTGGTTTCTGGGTAACCTCCGGAGCTGAAATTTCTTTGGAACAAAGATAATTCTTTCTAATCTCAGCAATTTCTCGATTAATACCCACCCCGTTGTCATTTTATCAGGTTTAGGGAAAGATGTGACGCCCTTTAAATTTTGACCATTTTTTCAACCCGCGACCTGTCGTTTTTTTCTGCTTTTTGGGTAACCTCCGGAGCTGAAATGTCTTTGGAACAAAGATAATTCTTTCTAATCTCAGCAATTTCTCGATTAATACCCACCCCGTTGTCATTTTATCAGGTTATGGGGAAGATGTTACGCCCTTTAAATTTTGACCATTCTTTCAACCCGCGACCTGTCGTTTTCTTCTGGTTTTTGGCATGACCTCCGGAGCTGAAATTTCTTTGGAACAAGGATAATTCTTTCTAATCTCAGCAATTTCTCAATTAATACCCACCCCATTGTAATTTTATCAAGTTATGGGGAATATGTGACGCCCTTTAAATTTTGACCATTCTTTCAACCCGCGACCTGTCGTTTTTTTCTGGTTTTTGGGTAACCTACGGAGATTAAATTTCTTTGAAACAAGGATAATTCTTTATAATCTCAGCAATTTCTCGATTAATACCCACCCCGTTGTCATTTTATCAGGTTTTGAGGAAGATCTGACGCCCTTTAAATTTTGACCATTTTTTCCACCCGCGACCTGTCGCTTTTTTCTGGTTTTTGGCGTAACCTCCGGAGCTGAAATTTCTTTGGAGCAAAGATAATTCTATCTAATTTCAGCAATTTCTCGATTGATACCCACCCTGTTGTCATTTTATCAGGTTTAGGGGAAGATCTGACGCCCTTTAAATTTTGACCATTTTATCAACCCGCGACCTGTCGTTTTTTTCTGGTTTTTGGGTAACCTCCGGAGCTGAAATTTCTTTGAAACAAGAATAATTCTTTGTTATCTAAGCAATTTCTCAATTAATACCCACCCCGTTGTCATTTTATCAGGTTATGGGGAAGATGTGACGCCCTTTAAATTTTGACCATTCTTTCAACCCGCGACCTGTCGTTTTTTTCTGGTTTTTGGGTAACCTCCGGAGCTGAAATTTCTTTGGAACAAAGATAATTCTTTCTAATCTCAGCAATTTCTCGATTAATACCCACCCCGTTGTCATTTTATCAGGTTTAGGGAAAGATGTGACGCCCTTTAAATTTTGACCATTTTTTCAACCCGCGACCTGTCGTTTTTTTCTGCTTTTTGGGTAACCTCCGGAGCTGAAATGTCTTTGGAACAAAGATAATTCTTTCTAATCTCAGCAATTTCTCGATTAATACCCACCCCGTTGTCATTTTATCAGGTTATGGGGAAGATGTTACGCCCTTTAAATTTTGACCATTCTTTCAACCCGCGACCTGTCGTTTTCTTCTGGTTTTTGGCATGACCTCCGGAGCTGAAATTTCTTTGGAACAAGGATAATTCTTTCTAATCTCAGCAATTTCTCAATTAATACCCACCCCATTGTAATTTTATCAAGTTATGGGGAATATGTGACGCCCTTTAAATTTTGACCATTCTTTCAACCCGCGACCTGTCGTTTTTTTCTGGTTTTTGGGTAACCTACGGAGATTAAATTTCTTTGAAACAAGGATAATTCTTTATAATCTCAGCAATTTCTCGATTAATACCCACCCCGTTGTCATTTTATCAGGTTTTGAGGAAGATCTGACGCCCTTTAAATTTTGACCATTTTTTCCACCCGCGACCTGTCGCTTTTTTCTGGTTTTTGGCGTAACCTCCGGAGCTGAAATTTCTTTGGAGCAAAGATAATTCTATCTAATTTCAGCAATTTCTCGATTGATACCCACCCTGTTGTCATTTTATCAGGTTTAGGGGAAGATCTGACGCCCTTTAAATTTTGACCATTTTATCAACCCGCGACCTGTCGTTTTTTTCTGGTTTTTGGGTAACCTCCGGAGCTGAAATTTCTTTGAAACAAGAATAATTCTTTGTTATCTAAGCAATTTCTCAATTAATACCCACCCCGTTGTCATTTTATCAGGTTATGGGGAAGATGTGACGCCCTTTAAATTTTGACCATTCTTTCAACCCGCGACCTGTCGTTTTTTTCTGGTTTTTGGGTAACCTCCGGAGCTGAAATTTCTTTGGAACAAAGATAATTCTTTCTAATCTCAGCAATTTCTCGATTAATACCCACCCCGTTGTCATTTTATCAGGTTTAGGGAAAGATGTGACGCCCTTTAAATTTTGACCATTTTTTCAACCCGCGACCTGTCGTTTTTTTCTGCTTTTTGGGTAACCTCCGGAGCTGAAATGTCTTTGGAACAAAGATAATTCTTTCTAATCTCAGCAATTTCTCGATTAATACCCACCCCGTTGTCATTTTATCAGGTTATGGGGAAGATGTTACGCCCTTTAAATTTTGACCATTCTTTCAACCCGCGACCTGTCGTTTTCTTCTGGTTTTTGGCATGACCTCCGGAGCTGAAATTTCTTTGGAACAAGGATAATTCTTTCTAATCTCAGCAATTTCTCAATTAATACCCACCCCATTGTAATTTTATCAAGTTATGGGGAATATGTGACGCCCTTTAAATTTTGACCATTCTTTCAACCCGCGACCTGTCGTTTTTTTCTGGTTTTTGGGTAACCTACGGAGATTAAATTTCTTTGAAACAAGGATAATTCTTTATAATCTCAGCAATTTCTCGATTAATACCCACCCCGTTGTCATTTTATCAGGTTTTGGGGAAGATCTGACGCCCTTTAAATTTTGACCATTTTATCAACCCGCGACCTGACGTTTTTTTCTGGTTTTTGGGTAACCTCCGGAGCTGAAATTTCTTTGGAACAAGAATAATTCTTTATTATATAAGCAATTTCTCGATTAATACCCACCCCGTTGTCATTTTATCAGGTTATAGGGAAGATGTGACGCCCTTTAAATTTTGACCATTCTTTCAACTCGCGACCTGTCGTTTTTTTCTGCTTTTTGGGTAACCTCTGGAGCTGAAATGTCTTTGGAGAAAAGATAATTCTTTCTAATCTCAGCAATTTCTCGATTAATACCCACCCCATTGAAATTTTATCTGGTTTAGGGGAAGATCTGACGTCCTTTAAACTTTGACCATTTTCTCAACCCGCGACCTGTCGTTTTTTTTTTGGTTTTTTGGTAACCTCCGGAGCTGAAATTTCTTTGGAACAAGGATAATTCTTTCTAATCGCAACAATTTCTCGATTAATACCCACCCCATTGTCATTTTATCAGGTTTTGGGGAAGATCTGATGCCCTTTAAATGTTGACCATTTTTTCAACCCGCGACCTGTCGCTTCTTTCTGGTTTTTAGAGTAACCTCCGGAGCTGAAGTTTCTTTGGAACAAGGATAATTCTTTCTGATCTCTGCAATTTCTCGATTAATACCCACCCCGTAGTCATTTTATCAGGTTTTGGGGAAGATCTGACGCCCTTTAAATTTTGACCATTTTTTCAACCCGCGACCTGTCGTTTTTTTCTGGTTTTTAACGTAACCTCAGGAGCTGAAATGTCTTTGGAAAAAAGATAATTCTTTCTAATCTCTGCAATTTCTCGATTAATACCCACCCCAATGTCATTTTATCAGGTTTTAGGAAAGATCTGACGCCCTTTAAATTTTGACCACTTTTGCAACCCGCGACCTGTCGTTTTTTTCTGGTTTTTGAATTAACTTCCGGAGCTGAAATTTCTTTGAAACAAAGATAATTCTTTCTAATCTCTGCAATTCCTCGATCAATACCCGCCCCAATGTCATTTTATCAGGTTTTAGGAAAGATCTGACGCCCTTTAAATTTTGACCATTTTTTCAACCCGCGACCTGTCGTTTTTTTCTGATTTTTGGCATCACCTCCGGAGCTGAAATTTCTTTGAAACAAAGATAATTCTTTCTAATCTCTGCAATTTCTCGATTAATATCCACCCAATTGTCATTTTATCAGGTTTTGGGGAAGATGTGACGCCCTTTAAATTTTGACCATTTTTTCAACCCGCGACCTGTCGTTTTTTTCTGATCTTTGATGTAACCTCCGAAGCTGAAATTTCTTTGGAACAAAGATAATTCTTTCTAATCTCAGCAATTTCTCGATTAATACCCACCCCGTTGTCATTTTATCAGGTTTTGAGGAAGATCTGTCGCCCTTTAAATTTTGACCATTTTTTCAACCCACGACCTGTTGTTTTTTTCTGGTTTTTGGCGTGACCTCCGGAGCTGAAATTTCTGTATAACAACGATAATTCTTTCTAATCTCTGCAATTTCTCGATCAATACCCACACCATCGTCATTTTATCAGTCTTTAAGAAAGATCTGACGCCCTTTAAATTTTGATCATTTTTTCAACCTGCGACCTGTCGTTTTTTTCTGGTTTTTGAAGTAACCTCCGAAGCTGAAAATTCTTTGGAACAAAGATAATTCTTTCTAATCTCTGCAATTTCTTGATTAATACCCACACCATCGTCATTTTATCAGTCTTTAAGAAAGATCTGACGCCCTTAAAATTTTGACCATTTTTTCAACCCGCGACCTGTCGTTTTTTTCTTGTTTTTGGCATCACCTCCGGAGCTGAAATTTCTTTGAAACAAAGATAATTCTTTCTAATCTCTGCAATTTCTCGATCAATACCCACCCCAATGTCATTTTATCAGGTTTTAGGAAAGATCTGACGCCCTTTAAATTTTGACCATTTTTTCAACCCGCGACCTGTCGTTTTTTTCTGGTTTTTGAATTAACCTCCGGAGCTGAAATTTCTTTGAAACAAAGATAATTCTTTCTAATCTCTGCAATTTCTCGATTGATACCCACCCCATCGTCATTTTATCAGGTTTTAGGAAAGATCTGACGCCCCTTTAAGTTTTGACCATTTTTTCAACCTGCGACCTGTCATTTTTTTCTGGTTTTTGAAGTAACCTCCGAAGATTAAAATTCTTTGGAACAAAGATAATTCTTTCTAATCTCTGCAATTTCTCGATTAATACCCACACCATCGTCATTTTATCAGTCTTTAAGAAAGATCTGAAGCTCTTTAAATTTTGACCATTTTTTCAACCCGCGACCTGTCGTTTTTTTCTGCTTTTTAGGTAACCTCCGGAATTGAAATTTCTTTGGAACAAGGATCATTCTTTCTAATCTCAGCAATTTCTCGATTAATACCCACCCCATTGTAATTTTATCAGGTTATGGGGAATATGTGACGCCCTTTAAATTTTGACCATTCTTTCAACCCGCGACCTGTCGTTTTTTTCTGCTTTTTGGGTAACCAGTTTCTTTGAAACAAGGATAATTCTTTATAATCTCAGCAATTTCTCGATTAATATCCACCCCGTTGTCATTTTATCAGGTCATGGGGAAGATGTGACGCCCTTTAAATTTTGACCATTCTTTCAACCCGCGACCTGTCGTTTTTTTCTGCTTTTTGGGTAACCTCTGGAGCTGAAATGTCTTTGGAGAAAAGATAATTCTTTCTAATCTCAGCAATTTCTCGATTAATACCCACCCCATTGTAATTTTATCTAGTTTAGGGGAAGATCTGACGTCCTTTAAACTTTGACCATTTTATCAACTCACGACCTGTCGTTTTTTTCTAGTTTTTGGCGTGACCTCCGGAGCTGAAATTTCTTTGAAACAAAGATAATTCTTTCTAATGTCTGCAATTTCTCGATTGATACCCACCCCATCGTCATTTTATCAGGATTTAGGAAAGATCTGACGCCCTTTAAATTTTGATCATTTTTTCAATCTGCGACCTGTCGTTTTTTTCTGGTTTTTAACGTAACCTCAGGAGCTGAAAATTCTTTGGAACAAAGATAATTCTTTCTAATCTCTGCAATTTCTCGATTGATACCCACACCATCGTCATTTTATCAGGTTTTAGGAAAGATCTGACGCCCTTTAAATTTTGACAATTTTCTTCAACCCGCGACTTGTCGTTTTTTTCTGGTTTTTGGCATCACCTCCGGAGCTGAAATTTCTTTGAAACAAAGATAATTCTTTCTAATCTCTGCAATTTCTCGATCAATACCCACCCCAATGTCATTTTATTAGGTTTTAGGAAAGATCTGACGCCCTTTAAATTTTGACCATTTTTTCAATCCGCGACCTGTCGTTTTTTTCTTGTTTTTAACGTAACCTCAGGAGCTGAAATGTCTTTGGAAAAAAGATAATTCTTTCTAATATCTGCAATTTCTCGATCAATATCCACCCCATCGTCATTTTATCAGGTTTTAGGAAAGATCTGACGCCCTTTAAATTTTGACCATTTTTTCAACCCGCGACCTGTCGTTTTTTTCTGGTTTTTGAATTAACCTCCGGAGCTGAAATTTCTTTGAAACAAAGATAATTCTTTCTAATCTCTGCAATTTCTCGATCAATACCCACCCCAATGTCATTTTATTAGGTTTTAGGAAAGATCTGACGCCCTTTAAATTTTGACCATTTTTTCAACCCGCAACCTTTCGTTTTTTTCTGGTTTTTGAATTAACCTCTGGAGCTGAAATTTCTTTGGAACAAAGATAATTCTTTCTAATTTCTGCAATTTCTCGATTGATACCCACCCCATCGTCATATTATCAGGTTTTAGGAAAGATCTGACGCCCTTTAAATTTTGACCATTTTTTCAACCCGCGACCTGTCGTTTTTTTCTGGTTTTTGAAGGAACCTCCGAAGATTAAAATTCTTTGGAACAAAGATAATTCTTTCTAATCTCTGCAATTTCTCGATTGATACCCACCCCATCGTCATTTTATCAGGTTTTAGGAAAGATCTGACGCCCTTTAAATTTTGACCATTTTTTCAACCCGCGACCTGTCGTTTTTTTCTGGTTTTTGGCATCAACTCCGGAGCTGAAATTTCTTTGAAACAAAGATAATTCTCTCTAATCTCTGCAATTTCTCCATCAATACCCACCCCAATGTCATTTTATCAGGTTTTAGGAAAGATCTGACGCCCTTTAAATTTTGACCATTTTTTCAACCCGCGACCTGTCGTTTTTTTCTGGTTTTTGAAGTAACCTCCGAAGCTGAAAATTCTTTGGAACAAAGATAATTCTTTCTAATCTCTGCAATTTCTCGATTAATACCCACACCATCGTCATTTTATCAGTCTTTAAGAAAGATCTGAAGCTCTTTAAATTTTGACCATTTTTTCAACCCGCGACCTGTCGTTTTTTTCTTGTTTTTAACGTAACCTCAGGAGCTGAAATGTCTTTGGAAAAAAGATAATTCTTTCTAATCTCTGCAATTTCTCGATTAATACCCACCCCATCGTCATTTTATCAGGTTTTAGGAAAGATCTGACGCCCTTTAAATTTTGACCATTTTTTCAACCCGCGACCTGTCGTTTTTTTCTGGTTTTTGGCATCACCTCCGGAGCTGAAATTTCTTTGAAACAAAGATAATTCTTTCTAATCTCTGAAATTTCTCGATTAATACCCACCCCATCGTCATTTTATCAGGTTTGAGGAAAGATCTGACGCCCTTTAAATTTTGACCATTTTTTCAACCCGCGACCTGTCGTTTTTTTCTTATTTTTAACGTAACCTCAGGAGCTGAAATGTCATTGGAAAAAAGATAATTCTTTCTAATCTCTGCAATTTCTCAATCAATACCCACCCCATCGTCATTTTATCAGGTTTTAGGAAAGATCTGACGGCCTTTAAATTTTGACCATTTTTTCAACCCGCGACCTGTCGTTTTTTTCTGGTTTTTGAAGTAACCTCCGAATATTAAAATTCTTTGGAACAAAGATAATTCTTTCTAATCTCTGCAATTTCTCGATTGATACCCACCCCATCGTCATTTTATCAGGTTTTAGGAAAGATCTGACGCCCTTTAAATTTTGACCATTTTTTCAACCCGCGACCTGTCGTTTTTTTCTGGTTTTTGGCATCACCTCTGGAGCTGAAATTTCTTTGAAACAAAGATAATTCTTTCTAATCTCCGCAATTTCTCGATTAATACCCACACCATCGTCATTTTATCAGTCTTTAAGAAAGATCTGACGCCCTTTAAATTTTGACCATTTTTTTTACCCGTGACCTGTCGTTTTTTTCTGGTTTTTGGCATCACCTCCGGAGCTGAAATTTCATTGAAACAAAGATAATTCTTTCTAATCTCTGCAATTTCTCCGTCAATACCCACCCCAATGTCATTTTATCAGGTTTTAGGAAAGATCTGACGCCCTTTAAATTTTGACCATTTTTTCAACCCGCGACCTGTCGTTTTTTTCTGGTTTTTGAAGTAACCTCCGAAGCTGAAAATTCTTTGGAACAAAGATAATTCTTTCTAATCTCTGCAATTTCTCGATTAATACCCACACCATCGTCATTTTATCAGTCTTTAAGAAAGATCTGAAGCTCTTTAAATTTTGACCATTTTTTCAACCCGCGACCTGTCGTTTTTTTCTTGTTTTTAACGTAACCTCAGGAGCTGAAATGTCTTTGGAAAAAAGATAATTCTTTCTAATCTCTGCAATTTCTCGATTAATACCCACCCCATCGTCATTTTATCAGGTTTTAGGAAAGATCTGACGCCCTTTAAATTTTGACCACTTTTTCAACCCGCGACCTGTCGTTTTTTTCTGGTTTTTGGCATCACCTCCGGAGCTGAAATTTCTTTGAAACAAAGATAATTCTTTCTAATCTCTGAAATTTCTCGATTAATACCCACCCCATCGTCATTTTATCAGGTTTGAGGAAAGATCTGACGCCCTTTAAATTTTGACCATTTTTTCAACCCGCGACCTGTCGTTTTTTTCTTATTTTTAACGTAACCTCAGGAGCTGAAATGTCATTGGAAAAAAGATAATTCTTTCTAATCTCTGCAATTTCTCAATCAATACCCACCCCATCGTCATTTTATCAGGTTTTAGGAAAGATCTGACGGCCTTTAAATTTTGACCATTTTTTCAACCCGCGACCTGTCGTTTTTTTCTGGTTTTTGAAGTAACCTCCGAATATTAAAATTCTTTGGAACAAAGATAATTCTTTCTAATCTCTGCAATTTCTCGATTGATACCCACCCCATCGTCATTTTATCAGGTTTTAGGAAAGATCTGACGCCCTTTAAATTTTGACCATTTTTTCAACCCGCGACCTGTCGTTTTTTTCTGGTTTTTGGCATCACCTCTGGAGCTGAAATTTCTTTGAAACAAAGATAATTCTTTCTAATCTCTGCAATTTCTCGATTAATACCCACACCATCGTCATTTTATCAGTCTTTAAGAAAGATCTGACGCCCTTTAAATTTTGACCATTTTTTTTACCCGTGACCTGTCGTTTTTTTCTGGTTTTTGGCATCACCTCCGGAGCTGAAATTTCATTGAAACAAAGATAATTCTTTCTAATCTCTGCAATTTCTCCGTCAATACCCAACCCAATGTCTTTTTAACAGGTTTTAGGAAAGATCTGACGCCCTTTAAATTTTGACCATTTTTTCAACCCGCGACCTGTCGTTTTTTTCTGGTTTTTGAATTAACCTCCGGAGCTGAAATTTCTTTGGAACAAAGATAATTCTTTCTAATCTCTGCAATTTCTCGATTAATACCCACCCCATTGTAATTTTATCAGGTTATGGGGAATATGTGACGCCCTTTAAATTTTGACCATTCTTTCAACCCGCGACCTGTCGTTTTTTTCTGCTTTTTGGGTAACCAGTTTCTTTGAAACAAGGATAATTCTTTATAATCTCAGCAATTTCTCGATTAATATCCACCCCGTTGTCATTTTATCAGGTCATGGGGAAGATGTGACGCCCTTTAAATTTTGACCATTCTTTCAACCCGCGACCTGTCGTTTTTTTCTGCTTTTTGGGTAACCTCTGGAGCTGAAATGTCTTTGGAGAAAAGATAATTCTTTCTAATCTCAGCAATTTCTCGATTAATACCCACCCCATTGTAATTTTATCTAGTTTAGGGGAAGATCTGACGTCCTTTAAACTTTGACCATTTTATCAACTCACGACCTGTCGTTTTTTTCTGGTTTTTGGCGTGACCTCCGGAGCTGAAATTTCTTTGAAACAAAGATAATTCTTTCTAATGTCTGCAATTTCTCGATTGATACCCACCCCATCGTCATTTTATCAGGATTTAGGAAAGATCTGACGCCCTTTAAATTTTGATCATTTTTTCAATCTGCGACCTGTCGTTTTTTTCTGGTTTTTAACGTAACCTCAGGAGCTGAAAATTCTTTGGAACAAAGATAATTCTTTCTAATCTCTGCAATTTCTCGATTGATACCCACACCATCGTCATTTTATCAGGTTTTAGGAAAGATCTGACGCCCTTTAAATTTTGACAATTTTCTTCAACCCGCGACTTGTCGTTTTTTTCTGGTTTTTGGCATCACCTCCGGAGCTGAAATTTCTTTGAAACAAAGATAATTCTTTCTAATCTCTGCAATTTCTCGATCAATACCCACCCCAATGTCATTTTATTAGGTCTTAGGAAGGATCTGACGCCCTTTAAATTTTGACCATTTTTTCAATCCGCGACCTGTCGTTTTTTTCTTGTTTTTAACGTAACCTCAGGAGCTGAAATGTCTTTGGAAAAAAGATAATTCTTTCTAATATCTGCAATTTCTCGATCAATATCCACCCCATCGTCATTTTATCAGGTTTTAGGAAAGATCTGACGCCCTTTAAATTTTGACCATTTTTTCAACCCGCGACCTGTCGTTTTTTTCTGGTTTTTGAATTAACCTCCGGAGCTGAAATTTCTTTGAAACAAAGATAATTCTTTCTAATCTCTGCAATTTCTCGATCAATACCCACCCCAATGTCATTTTATTAGGTTTTAGGAAAGATCTGACGCCCTTTAAATTTTGACCATTTTTTCAACCCGCAACCTTTCGTTTTTTTCTGGTTTTTGAATTAACCTCTGGAGCTGAAATTTCTTTGGAACAAAGATAATTCTTTCTAATTTCTGCAATTTCTCGATTGATACCCACCCCATCGTCATATTATCAGGTTTTAGGAAAGATCTGACGCCCTTTAAATTTTGACCATTTTTTCAACCCGCGACCTGTCGTTTTTTTCTGGTTTTTGAAGGAACCTCCGAAGATTAAAATTCTTTGGAACAAAGATAATTCTTTCTAATCTCTGCAATTTCTCGATTGATACCCACCCCATCGTCATTTTATCAGGTTTTAGGAAAGATCTGACGCCCTTTAAATTTTGACCATTTTTTCAACCCGCGACCTGTCGTTTTTTTCTGGTTTTTGGCATCACCTCCGGAGCTGAAATTTCTTTGAAACAAAGATAATTCTCTCTAATCTCTGCAATTTCTCCATCAATACCCACCCCAATGTCATTTTATCAGGTTTTAGGAAAGATCTGACGCCCTTTAAATTTTGACCATTTTTTCAACCCGCGACCTGTCGTTTTTTTCTGGTTTTTGAAGTAACCTCCGAAGCTGAAAATTCTTTGGAACAAAGATAATTCTTTCTAATCTCTGCAATTTCTCGATTAATACCCACACCATCGTCATTTTATCAGTCATTAAGAAAGATCTGAAGCTCTTTAAATTTTGACCATTTTTTCAACCCGCGACCTGTCGTTTTTTTCTTGTTTTTAACGTAACCTCAGGAGCTGAAATGTCTTTGGAAAAAAGATAATTCTTTCTAATCTCTGCAATTTCTCGATTAATACCCACCCCATCGTCATTTTATCAGGTTTTAGGAAAGATCTGACGCCCTTTAAATTTTGACCATTTTTTCAACCCGCGACCTGTCGTTTTTTTCTGGTTTTTGGCATCACCTCCGGAGCTGAAATTTCTTTGAAACAAAGATAATTCTTTCTAATCTCTGCAATTTCTCGATCAATACCCACCCCAATGTCATTTTATTAGGTCTTAGGAAGGATCTGACGCCCTTTAAATTTTGACCATTTTTTCAATCCGCGACCTGTCGTTTTTTTCTTGTTTTTAACGTAACCTCAGGAGCTGAAATGTCTTTGGAAAAAAGATAATTCTTTCTAATATCTGCAATTTCTCGATCAATATCCACCCCATCGTCATTTTATCAGGTTTTAGGAAAGATCTGACGCCCTTTAAATTTTGACCATTTTTTCAACCCGCGACCTGTCGTTTTTTTCTGGTTTTTGAATTAACCTCCGGAGCTGAAATTTCTTTGAAACAAAGATAATTCTTTCTAATCTCTGCAATTTCTCGATCAATACCCACCCCAATGTCATTTTATTAGGTTTTAGGAAAGATCTGACGCCCTTTAAATTTTGACCATTTTTTCAACCCGCAACCTTTCGTTTTTTTCTGGTTTTTGAATTAACCTCTGGAGCTGAAATTTCTTTGGAACAAAGATAATTCTTTCTAATTTCTGCAATTTCTCGATTGATACCCACCCCATCGTCATATTATCAGGTTTTAGGAAAGATCTGACGCCCTTTAAATTTTGACCATTTTTTCAACCCGCGACCTGTCGTTTTTTTCTGGTTTTTGAAGGAACCTCCGAAGATTAAAATTCTTTGGAACAAAGATAATTCTTTCTAATCTCTGCAATTTCTCGATTGATACCCACCCCATCGTCATTTTATCAGGTTTTAGGAAAGATCTGACGCCCTTTAAATTTTGACCATTTTTTCAACCCGCGACCTGTCGTTTTTTTCTGGTTTTTGGCATCACCTCCGGAGCTGAAATTTCTTTGAAACAAAGATAATTCTCTCTAATCTCTGCAATTTCTCCATCAATACCCACCCCAATGTCATTTTATCAGGTTTTAGGAAAGATCTGACGCCCTTTAAATTTTGACCATTTTTTCAACCCGCGACCTGTCGTTTTTTTCTGGTTTTTGAAGTAACCTCCGAAGCTGAAAATTCTTTGGAACAAAGATAATTCTTTCTAATCTCTGCAATTTCTCGATTAATACCCACACCATCGTCATTTTATCAGTCATTAAGAAAGATCTGAAGCTCTTTAAATTTTGACCATTTTTTCAACCCGCGACCTGTCGTTTTTTTCTTGTTTTTAACGTAACCTCAGGAGCTGAAATGTCTTTGGAAAAAAGATAATTCTTTCTAATCTCTGCAATTTCTCAATCAATACCCACCCCATCGTCATTTTATCAGGTTTTAGGAAAGATCTGACGGCCTTTAAATTTTGACCATTTTTTCAACCCGCGACCTGTCGTTTTTTTCTGGTTTTTGAAGTAACCTCCGAATATTAAAATTCTTTGGAACAAAGATAATTCTTTCTAATCTCTGCAATTTCTCGATTGATACCCACCCCATCGTCATTTTATCAGGTTTTAGGAAAGATCTGACGCCCTTTAAATTTTGACCATTTTTTCAACCCGCGACCTGTCGTTTTTTTCTGGTTTTTGGCATCACCTCTGGAGCTGAAATTTCTTTGAAACAAAGATAATTCTTTCTAATCTCCGCAATTTCTCGATTAATACCCACACCATCGTCATTTTATCAGTCTTTAAGAAAGATCTGACGCCCTTTAAATTTTGACCATTTTTTTTACCCGTGACCTGTCGTTTTTTTCTGGTTTTTGGCATCACCTCCGGAGCTGAAATTTCTTTGAAACAAAGATAATTCTCTCTAATCTCTGCAATTTCTCCATCAATACCCACCCCAATGTCATTTTATCAGGTTTTAGGAAAGATCTGACGCCCTTTAAATTTTGACCATTTTTTCAACCCGCGACCTGTCGTTTTTTTCTGGTTTTTGAAGTAACCTCCGAAGCTGAAAATTCTTTGGAACAAAGATAATTCTTTCTAATCTCTGCAATTTCTCGATTAATACCCACACCATCGTCATTTTATCAGTCATTAAGAAAGATCTGAAGCTCTTTAAATTTTGACCATTTTTTCAACCCGCGACCTGTCGTTTTTTTCTTGTTTTTAACGTAACCTCAGGAGCTGAAATGTCTTTGGAAAAAAGATAATTCTTTCTAATCTCTGCAATTTCTCAATCAATACCCACCCCATCGTCATTTTATCAGGTTTTAGGAAAGATCTGACGGCCTTTAAATTTTGACCATTTTTTCAACCCGCGACCTGTCGTTTTTTTCTGGTTTTTGAAGTAACCTCCGAATATTAAAATTCTTTGGAACAAAGATAATTCTTTCTAATCTCTGCAATTTCTCGATTGATACCCACCCCATCGTCATTTTATCAGGTTTTAGGAAAGATCTGACGCCCTTTAAATTTTGACCACTTTTTCAACCCGCGACCTGTCGTTTTTTTCTGGTTTTTGGCATCACCTCCGGAGCTGAAATTTCTTTGAAACAAAGATAATTCTTTCTAATCTCTGAAATTTCTCGATTAATACCCACCCCATCGTCATTTTATCAGGTTTGAGGAAAGATCTGACGCCCTTTAAATTTTGACCATTTTTTCAACCCGCGACCTGTCGTTTTTTTCTTATTTTTAACGTAACCTCAGGAGCTGAAATGTCATTGGAAAAAAGATAATTCTTTCTAATCTCTGCAATTTCTCAATCAATACCCACCCCATCGTCATTTTATCAGGTTTTAGGAAAGATCTGACGGCCTTTAAATTTTGACCATTTTTTCAACCCGCGACCTGTCGTTTTTTTCTGGTTTTTGAAGTAACCTCCGAATATTAAAATTCTTTGGAACAAAGATAATTCTTTCTAATCTCTGCAATTTCTCGATTGATACCCACCCCATCGTCATTTTATCAGGTTTTAGGAAAGATCTGACGCCCTTTAAATTTTGACCATTTTTTCAACCCGCGACCTGTCGTTTTTTTCTGGTTTTTGGCATCACCTCTGGAGCTGAAATTTCTTTGAAACAAAGATAATTCTTTCTAATCTCTGCAATTTCTCGATTAATACCCACACCATCGTCATTTTATCAGTCTTTAAGAAAGATCTGACGCCCTTTAAATTTTGACCATTTTTTTTACCCGTGACCTGTCGTTTTTTTCTGGTTTTTGGCATCACCTCCGGAGCTGAAATTTCATTGAAACAAAGATAATTCTTTCTAATCTCTGCAATTTCTCCGTCAATACCCAACCCAATGTCTTTTTAACAGGTTTTAGGAAAGATCTGACGCCCTTTAAATTTTGACCATTTTTTCAACCCGCGACCTGTCGTTTTTTTCTGGTTTTTGAATTAACCTCCGGAGCTGAAATTTCTTTGGAACAAAGATAATTCTTTCTAATCTCTGCAATTTCTCGATTAATACCCACCCCATTGTAATTTTATCAGGTTATGGGGAATATGTGACGCCCTTTAAATTTTGACCATTCTTTCAACCCGCGACCTGTCGTTTTTTTCTGCTTTTTGGGTAACCAGTTTCTTTGAAACAAGGATAATTCTTTATAATCTCAGCAATTTCTCGATTAATATCCACCCCGTTGTCATTTTATCAGGTCATGGGGAAGATGTGACGCCCTTTAAATTTTGACCATTCTTTCAACCCGCGACCTGTCGTTTTTTTCTGCTTTTTGGGTAACCTCTGGAGCTGAAATGTCTTTGGAGAAAAGATAATTCTTTCTAATCTCAGCAATTTCTCGATTAATACCCACCCCATTGTAATTTTATCTAGTTTAGGGGAAGATCTGACGTCCTTTAAACTTTGACCATTTTATCAACTCACGACCTGTCGTTTTTTTCTGGTTTTTGGCGTGACCTCCGGAGCTGAAATTTCTTTGAAACAAAGATAATTCTTTCTAATGTCTGCAATTTCTCGATTGATACCCACCCCATCGTCATTTTATCAGGATTTAGGAAAGATCTGACGCCCTTTAAATTTTGATCATTTTTTCAATCTGCGACCTGTCGTTTTTTTCTGGTTTTTAACGTAACCTCAGGAGCTGAAAATTCTTTGGAACAAAGATAATTCTTTCTAATCTCTGCAATTTCTCGATTGATACCCACACCATCGTCATTTTATCAGGTTTTAGGAAAGATCTGACGCCCTTTAAATTTTGACAATTTTCTTCAACCCGCGACTTGTCGTTTTTTTCTGGTTTTTGGCATCACCTCCGGAGCTGAAATTTCTTTGAAACAAAGATAATTCTTTCTAATCTCTGCAATTTCTCGATCAATACCCACCCCAATGTCATTTTATTAGGTCTTAGGAAGGATCTGACGCCCTTTAAATTTTGACCATTTTTTCAATCCGCGACCTGTCGTTTTTTTCTTGTTTTTAACGTAACCTCAGGAGCTGAAATGTCTTTGGAAAAAAGATAATTCTTTCTAATATCTGCAATTTCTCGATCAATATCCACCCCATCGTCATTTTATCAGGTTTTAGGAAAGATCTGACGCCCTTTAAATTTTGACCATTTTTTCAACCCGCGACCTGTCGTTTTTTTCTGGTTTTTGAATTAACCTCCGGAGCTGAAATTTCTTTGAAACAAAGATAATTCTTTCTAATCTCTGCAATTTCTCGATCAATACCCACCCCAATGTCATTTTATTAGGTTTTAGGAAAGATCTGACGCCCTTTAAATTTTGACCATTTTTTCAACCCGCAACCTTTCGTTTTTTTCTGGTTTTTGAATTAACCTCTGGAGCTGAAATTTCTTTGGAACAAAGATAATTCTTTCTAATTTCTGCAATTTCTCGATTGATACCCACCCCATCGTCATATTATCAGGTTTTAGGAAAGATCTGACGCCCTTTAAATTTTGACCATTTTTTCAACCCGCGACCTGTCGTTTTTTTCTGGTTTTTGAAGGAACCTCCGAAGATTAAAATTCTTTGGAACAAAGATAATTCTTTCTAATCTCTGCAATTTCTCGATTGATACCCACCCCATCGTCATTTTATCAGGTTTTAGGAAAGATCTGACGCCCTTTAAATTTTGACCATTTTTTCAACCCGCGACCTGTCGTTTTTTTCTGGTTTTTGGCATCACCTCCGGAGCTGAAATTTCTTTGAAACAAAGATAATTCTCTCTAATCTCTGCAATTTCTCCATCAATACCCACCCCAATGTCATTTTATCAGGTTTTAGGAAAGATCTGACGCCCTTTAAATTTTGACCATTTTTTCAACCCGCGACCTGTCGTTTTTTTCTGGTTTTTGAAGTAACCTCCGAAGCTGAAAATTCTTTGGAACAAAGATAATTCTTTCTAATCTCTGCAATTTCTCGATTAATACCCACACCATCGTCATTTTATCAGTCATTAAGAAAGATCTGAAGCTCTTTAAATTTTGACCATTTTTTCAACCCGCGACCTGTCGTTTTTTTCTTGTTTTTAACGTAACCTCAGGAGCTGAAATGTCTTTGGAAAAAAGATAATTCTTTCTAATCTCTGCAATTTCTCGATTAATACCCACCCCATCGTCATTTTATCAGGTTTTAGGAAAGATCTGACGCCCTTTAAATTTTGACCATTTTTTCAACCCGCGACCTGTCGTTTTTTTCTGGTTTTTGGCATCACCTCCGGAGCTGAAATTTCTTTGAAACAAAGATAATTCTTTCTAATCTCTGCAATTTCTCGATCAATACCCACCCCAATGTCATTTTATTAGGTCTTAGGAAGGATCTGACGCCCTTTAAATTTTGACCATTTTTTCAATCCGCGACCTGTCGTTTTTTTCTTGTTTTTAACGTAACCTCAGGAGCTGAAATGTCTTTGGAAAAAAGATAATTCTTTCTAATATCTGCAATTTCTCGATCAATATCCACCCCATCGTCATTTTATCAGGTTTTAGGAAAGATCTGACGCCCTTTAAATTTTGACCATTTTTTCAACCCGCGACCTGTCGTTTTTTTCTGGTTTTTGAATTAACCTCCGGAGCTGAAATTTCTTTGAAACAAAGATAATTCTTTCTAATCTCTGCAATTTCTCGATCAATACCCACCCCAATGTCATTTTATTAGGTTTTAGGAAAGATCTGACGCCCTTTAAATTTTGACCATTTTTTCAACCCGCAACCTTTCGTTTTTTTCTGGTTTTTGAATTAACCTCTGGAGCTGAAATTTCTTTGGAACAAAGATAATTCTTTCTAATTTCTGCAATTTCTCGATTGATACCCACCCCATCGTCATATTATCAGGTTTTAGGAAAGATCTGACGCCCTTTAAATTTTGACCATTTTTTCAACCCGCGACCTGTCGTTTTTTTCTGGTTTTTGAAGGAACCTCCGAAGATTAAAATTCTTTGGAACAAAGATAATTCTTTCTAATCTCTGCAATTTCTCGATTGATACCCACCCCATCGTCATTTTATCAGGTTTTAGGAAAGATCTGACGCCCTTTAAATTTTGACCATTTTTTCAACCCGCGACCTGTCGTTTTTTTCTGGTTTTTGGCATCACCTCCGGAGCTGAAATTTCTTTGAAACAAAGATAATTCTCTCTAATCTCTGCAATTTCTCCATCAATACCCACCCCAATGTCATTTTATCAGGTTTTAGGAAAGATCTGACGCCCTTTAAATTTTGACCATTTTTTCAACCCGCGACCTGTCGTTTTTTTCTGGTTTTTGAAGTAACCTCCGAAGCTGAAAATTCTTTGGAACAAAGATAATTCTTTCTAATCTCTGCAATTTCTCGATTAATACCCACACCATCGTCATTTTATCAGTCATTAAGAAAGATCTGAAGCTCTTTAAATTTTGACCATTTTTTCAACCCGCGACCTGTCGTTTTTTTCTTGTTTTTAACGTAACCTCAGGAGCTGAAATGTCTTTGGAAAAAAGATAATTCTTTCTAATCTCTGCAATTTCTCAATCAATACCCACCCCATCGTCATTTTATCAGGTTTTAGGAAAGATCTGACGGCCTTTAAATTTTGACCATTTTTTCAACCCGCGACCTGTCGTTTTTTTCTGGTTTTTGAAGTAACCTCCGAATATTAAAATTCTTTGGAACAAAGATAATTCTTTCTAATCTCTGCAATTTCTCGATTGATACCCACCCCATCGTCATTTTATCAGGTTTTAGGAAAGATCTGACGCCCTTTAAATTTTGACCATTTTTTCAACCCGCGACCTGTCGTTTTTTTCTGGTTTTTGGCATCACCTCTGGAGCTGAAATTTCTTTGAAACAAAGATAATTCTTTCTAATCTCCGCAATTTCTCGATTAATACCCACACCATCGTCATTTTATCAGTCTTTAAGAAAGATCTGACGCCCTTTAAATTTTGACCATTTTTTTTACCCGTGACCTGTCGTTTTTTTCTGGTTTTTGGCATCACCTCCGGAGCTGAAATTTCTTTGAAACAAAGATAATTCTCTCTAATCTCTGCAATTTCTCCATCAATACCCACCCCAATGTCATTTTATCAGGTTTTAGGAAAGATCTGACGCCCTTTAAATTTTGACCATTTTTTCAACCCGCGACCTGTCGTTTTTTTCTGGTTTTTGAAGTAACCTCCGAAGCTGAAAATTCTTTGGAACAAAGATAATTCTTTCTAATCTCTGCAATTTCTCGATTAATACCCACACCATCGTCATTTTATCAGTCATTAAGAAAGATCTGAAGCTCTTTAAATTTTGACCATTTTTTCAACCCGCGACCTGTCGTTTTTTTCTTGTTTTTAACGTAACCTCAGGAGCTGAAATGTCTTTGGAAAAAAGATAATTCTTTCTAATCTCTGCAATTTCTCAATCAATACCCACCCCATCGTCATTTTATCAGGTTTTAGGAAAGATCTGACGGCCTTTAAATTTTGACCATTTTTTCAACCCGCGACCTGTCGTTTTTTTCTGGTTTTTGAAGTAACCTCCGAATATTAAAATTCTTTGGAACAAAGATAATTCTTTCTAATCTCTGCAATTTCTCGATTGATACCCACCCCATCGTCATTTTATCAGGTTTTAGGAAAGATCTGACGCCCTTTAAATTTTGACCATTTTTTCAACCCGCGACCTGTCGTTTTTTTCTGGTTTTTGGCATCACCTCTGGAGCTGAAATTTCTTTGAAACAAAGATAATTCTTTCTAATCTCCGCAATTTCTCGATTAATACCCACACCATCGTCATTTTATCAGTCTTTAAGAAAGATCTGACGCCCTTTAAATTTTGACCATTTTTTTTACCCGTGACCTGTCGTTTTTTTCTGGTTTTTGGCATCACCTCCGGAGCTGAAATTTCATTGAAACAAAGATAATTCTTTCTAATCTCTGCAATTTCTCCGTCAATACCCACCCCAATGTCATTTTATCAGGTTTTAGGAAAGATCTGACGGCCTTTAAATTTTGACCATTTTTTCAACCCGCGACCTGTCGTTTTTTTCTGGTTTTTGAAGTAACCTCCGAAGCTGAAAATTCTTTGGAACAAAGATAATTCTTTCTAATCTCTGCAATTTCTCGATTAATACCCACACCATCGTCATTTTATCAGTCTTTAAGAAAGATCTGAAGCTCTTTAAATTTTGACCATTTTTTCAACCCGCGACCTGTCGTTTTTTTCTTGTTTTTAACGTAACCTCAGGAGCTGAAATGTCTTTGGAAAAAAGATAATTCTTTCTAATCTCTGCAATTTCTCGATTAATACCCACCCCATCGTCATTTTATCAGGTTTTAGGAAAGATCTGACGCCCTTTAAATTTTGACCACTTTTTCAACCCGCGACCTGTCGTTTTTTTCTGGTTTTTGGCATCACCTCCGGAGCTGAAATTTCTTTGAAACAAAGATAATTCTTTCTAATCTCTGAAATTTCTCGATTAATACCCACCCCATCGTCATTTTATCAGGTTTGAGGAAAGATCTGACGCCCTTTAAATTTTGACCATTTTTTCAACCCGCGACCTGTCGTTTTTTTCTTATTTTTAACGTAACCTCAGGAGCTGAAATGTCATTGGAAAAAAGATAATTCTTTCTAATCTCTGCAATTTCTCAATCAATACCCACCCCATCGTCATTTTATCAGGTTTTAGGAAAGATCTGACGGCCTTTAAATTTTGACCATTTTTTCAACCCGCGACCTGTCGTTTTTTTTCTGGTTTTTGAAGTAACCTCCGAATATTAAAATTCTTTGGAACAAAGATAATTCTTTCTAATCTCTGCAATTTCTCGATTGATACCCACCCCATCGTCATTTTATCAGGTTTTAGGAAAGATCTGACGCCCTTTAAATTTTGACCATTTTTTCAACCCGCGACCTGTCGTTTTTTTCTGGTTTTTGGCATCACCTCTGGAGCTGAAATTTCTTTGAAACAAAGATAATTCTTTCTAATCTCTGCAATTTCTCGATTAATACCCACACCATCGTCATTTTATCAGTCTTTAAGAAAGATCTGACGCCCTTTAAATTTTGACCATTTTTTTTACCCGTGACCTGTCGTTTTTTTCTGGTTTTTGGCATCACCTCCGGAGCTGAAATTTCATTGAAACAAAGATAATTCTTTCTAATCTCTGCAATTTCTCCGTCAATACCCAACCCAATGTCTTTTTAACAGGTTTTAGGAAAGATCTGACGCCCTTTAAATTTTG
This sequence comes from Euthynnus affinis, assembly GCA_029490765.1. Classification (NCBI taxonomy): domain Eukaryota; kingdom Metazoa; phylum Chordata; class Actinopteri; order Scombriformes; family Scombridae; genus Euthynnus; species Euthynnus affinis. The sequence goes on from JARJJI010000031.1 coordinate 893,161, forward strand.
ACCATTTTTTCAACCCGCGACCTGTCGTTTTTTTCTGGTTTTTGAATTAACCTCCGGAGCTGAAATTTCTTTGGAACAAAGATAATTCTTTCTAATCTCTGCAATTTCTCGATTAATACCCACCCCATTGTAATTTTATCAGGTTATGGGGAATATGTGACGCCCTTTAAATTTTGACCATTCTTTCAACCCGCGACCTGTCGTTTTTTTTCTGCTTTTTGGGTAACCAGTTTCTTTGAAACAAGGATAATTCTTTATAATCTCAGCAATTTCTCGATTAATATCCACCCCGTTGTCATTTTATCAGGTCATGGGGAAGATGTGACGCCCTTTAAATTTTGACCATTCTTTCAACCCGCGACCTGTCGTTTTTTTCTGCTTTTTGGGTAACCTCTGGAGCTGAAATGTCTTTGGAGAAAAGATAATTCTTTCTAATCTCAGCAATTTCTCGATTAATACCCACCCCATTGTAATTTTATCTAGTTTAGGGGAAGATCTGACGTCCTTTAAACTTTGACCATTTTATCAACTCACGACCTGTCGTTTTTTTCTGGTTTTTGGCGTGACCTCCGGAGCTGAAATTTCTTTGAAACAAAGATAATTCTTTCTAATGTCTGCAATTTCTCGATTGATACCCACCCCATCGTCATTTTATCAGGATTTAGGAAAGATCTGACGCCCTTTAAATTTTGATCATTTTTTCAATCTGCGACCTGTCGTTTTTTTCTGGTTTTTAACGTAACCTCAGGAGCTGAAAATTCTTTGGAACAAAGATAATTCTTTCTAATCTCTGCAATTTCTCGATTGATACCCACACCATCGTCATTTTATCAGGTTTTAGGAAAGATCTGACGCCCTTTAAATTTTGACAATTTTCTTCAACCCGCGACTTGTCGTTTTTTTCTGGTTTTTGGCATCACCTCCGGAGCTGAAATTTCTTTGAAACAAAGATAATTCTTTCTAATCTCTGCAATTTCTCGATCAATACCCACCCCAATGTCATTTTATTAGGTCTTAGGAAGGATCTGACGCCCTTTAAATTTTGACCATTTTTTCAATCCGCGACCTGTCGTTTTTTTCTTGTTTTTAACGTAACCTCAGGAGCTGAAATGTCTTTGGAAAAAAGATAATTCTTTCTAATATCTGCAATTTCTCGATCAATATCCACCCCATCGTCATTTTATCAGGTTTTAGGAAAGATCTGACGCCCTTTAAATTTTGACCATTTTTTCAACCCGCGACCTGTCGTTTTTTTCTGGTTTTTGAATTAACCTCCGGAGCTGAAATTTCTTTGAAACAAAGATAATTCTTTCTAATCTCTGCAATTTCTCGATCAATACCCACCCCAATGTCATTTTATTAGGTTTTAGGAAAGATCTGACGCCCTTTAAATTTTGACCATTTTTTCAACCCGCAACCTTTCGTTTTTTTCTGGTTTTTGAATTAACCTCTGGAGCTGAAATTTCTTTGGAACAAAGATAATTCTTTCTAATTTCTGCAATTTCTCGATTGATACCCACCCCATCGTCATATTATCAGGTTTTAGGAAAGATCTGACGCCCTTTAAATTTTGACCATTTTTTCAACCCGCGACCTGTCGTTTTTTTCTGGTTTTTGAAGGAACCTCCGAAGATTAAAATTCTTTGGAACAAAGATAATTCTTTCTAATCTCTGCAATTTCTCGATTGATACCCACCCCATCGTCATTTTATCAGGTTTTAGGAAAGATCTGACGCCCTTTAAATTTTGACCATTTTTTCAACCCGCGACCTGTCGTTTTTTTCTGGTTTTTGGCATCACCTCCGGAGCTGAAATTTCTTTGAAACAAAGATAATTCTCTCTAATCTCTGCAATTTCTCCATCAATACCCACCCCAATGTCATTTTATCAGGTTTTAGGAAAGATCTGACGCCCTTTAAATTTTGACCATTTTTTCAACCCGCGACCTGTCGTTTTTTTCTGGTTTTTGAAGTAACCTCCGAAGCTGAAAATTCTTTGGAACAAAGATAATTCTTTCTAATCTCTGCAATTTCTCGATTAATACCCACACCATCGTCATTTTATCAGTCATTAAGAAAGATCTGAAGCTCTTTAAATTTTGACCATTTTTTCAACCCGCGACCTGTCGTTTTTTTCTTGTTTTTAACGTAACCTCAGGAGCTGAAATGTCTTTGGAAAAAAGATAATTCTTTCTAATCTCTGCAATTTCTCGATTAATACCCACCCCATCGTCATTTTATCAGGTTTTAGGAAAGATCTGACGCCCTTTAAATTTTGACCATTTTTTCAACCCGCGACCTGTCGTTTTTTTCTGGTTTTTGGCATCACCTCCGGAGCTGAAATTTCTTTGAAACAAAGATAATTCTTTCTAATCTCTGCAATTTCTCGATCAATACCCACCCCAATGTCATTTTATTAGGTCTTAGGAAGGATCTGACGCCCTTTAAATTTTGACCATTTTTTCAATCCGCGACCTGTCGTTTTTTTCTTGTTTTTAACGTAACCTCAGGAGCTGAAATGTCTTTGGAAAAAAGATAATTCTTTCTAATATCTGCAATTTCTCGATCAATATCCACCCCATCGTCATTTTATCAGGTTTTAGGAAAGATCTGACGCCCTTTAAATTTTGACCATTTTTTCAACCCGCGACCTGTCGTTTTTTTCTGGTTTTTGAATTAACCTCCGGAGCTGAAATTTCTTTGAAACAAAGATAATTCTTTCTAATCTCTGCAATTTCTCGATCAATACCCACCCCAATGTCATTTTATTAGGTTTTAGGAAAGATCTGACGCCCTTTAAATTTTGACCATTTTTTCAACCCGCAACCTTTCGTTTTTTTCTGGTTTTTGAATTAACCTCTGGAGCTGAAATTTCTTTGGAACAAAGATAATTCTTTCTAATTTCTGCAATTTCTCGATTGATACCCACCCCATCGTCATATTATCAGGTTTTAGGAAAGATCTGACGCCCTTTAAATTTTGACCATTTTTTCAACCCGCGACCTGTCGTTTTTTTCTGGTTTTTGAAGGAACCTCCGAAGATTAAAATTCTTTGGAACAAAGATAATTCTTTCTAATCTCTGCAATTTCTCGATTGATACCCACCCCATCGTCATTTTATCAGGTTTTAGGAAAGATCTGACGCCCTTTAAATTTTGACCATTTTTTCAACCCGCGACCTGTCGTTTTTTTCTGGTTTTTGGCATCACCTCCGGAGCTGAAATTTCTTTGAAACAAAGATAATTCTCTCTAATCTCTGCAATTTCTCCATCAATACCCACCCCAATGTCATTTTATCAGGTTTTAGGAAAGATCTGACGCCCTTTAAATTTTGACCATTTTTTCAACCCGCGACCTGTCGTTTTTTTCTGGTTTTTGAAGTAACCTCCGAAGCTGAAAATTCTTTGGAACAAAGATAATTCTTTCTAATCTCTGCAATTTCTCGATTAATACCCACACCATCGTCATTTTATCAGTCATTAAGAAAGATCTGAAGCTCTTTAAATTTTGACCATTTTTTCAACCCGCGACCTGTCGTTTTTTTCTTGTTTTTAACGTAACCTCAGGAGCTGAAATGTCTTTGGAAAAAAGATAATTCTTTCTAATCTCTGCAATTTCTCGATTAATACCCACCCCATCGTCATTTTATCAGGTTTTAGGAAAGATCTGACGCCCTTTAAATTTTGACCATTTTTTCAACCCGCGACCTGTCGTTTTTTTCTGGTTTTTGGCATCACCTCCGGAGCTGAAATTTCTTTGAAACAAAGATAATTCTTTCTAATCTCTGAAATTTCTCGATTAATACCCACCCCATCGTCATTTTATCAGGTTTGAGGAAAGATCTGACGCCCTTTAAATTTTGACCATTTTTTCAACCCGCGACCTGTCGTTTTTTTCTTATTTTTAACGTAACCTCAGGAGCTGAAATGTCATTGGAAAAAAGATAATTCTTTCTAATCTCTGCAATTTCTCAATCAATACCCACCCCATCGTCATTTTATCAGGTTTTAGGAAAGATCTGACGGCCTTTAAATTTTGACCATTTTTTCAACCCGCGACCTGTCGTTTTTTTCTGGTTTTTGAAGTAACCTCCGAATATTAAAATTCTTTGGAACAAAGATAATTCTTTCTAATCTCTGCAATTTCTCGATTGATACCCACCCCATCGTCATTTTATCAGGTTTTAGGAAAGATCTGACGCCCTTTAAATTTTGACCATTTTTTCAACCCGCGACCTGTCGTTTTTTTCTGGTTTTTGGCATCACCTCTGGAGCTGAAATTTCTTTGAAACAAAGATAATTCTTTCTAATCTCTGCAATTTCTCGATTAATACCCACACCATCGTCATTTTATCAGTCTTTAAGAAAGATCTGACGCCCTTTAAATTTTGACCATTTTTTTTACCCGTGACCTGTCGTTTTTTTCTGGTTTTTGGCATCACCTCCGGAGCTGAAATTTCATTGAAACAAAGATAATTCTTTCTAATCTCTGCAATTTCTCCGTCAATACCCACCCCAATGTCATTTTAACAGGTTTTAGGAAAGATCTGACGCCCTTTAAATTTTGACCATTTTTTCAACCCGCGACCTGTCGTTTTTTTCTGATCTTTGATGTAACCTCCGAAGCTGAAATTTCTTTGGAACAAAGATAATTGTTTCTAATCTCTGCAATTTCTCGATTAATACCCACCCAATCATCATTTTATCAGGTATTAGGAAAGATCTGACGCCCTTTAAATTTTGACCATTTTTTCAACCCGCGACCTGTCGTTTTTTTCTGGTTTTTGAAGTAACCTCCGAAGCTGAAAATTCTTTGGAACAAAGATAATTCTTTCTAATCTCTGCAATTTCTCGATTAATACCCACACCATCGTCATTTTATCAGTCTTTAAGAAAGATCTGACGCCCTTTAAATTTTGACCATTTTTTCAGCCCGCGACCTGTCGTTTTTTTTCTGGTTTTTGAATTAACCTCCGGAGCTGAAATTTCTTTCGAACAAAGATAATTCTTTCTAATCTCTGAAATTTCTCGATTAATACCCACCCCATTGTCATTTGATCAGGTTTTGGGGAAGATCTGACGCCCTTTAAATTTTGACCATTTTTTCAACCCGCGACCTGTCGTTTTTTTCTGGTTTTTGAATTAACCTCCGGAGCTGAAATTTCTTTGAAACAAAGATAATTCTTTCTAATCTCTGCAATTTCTCGATCAATACCCACCCCAATGTCATTTTATTAGGTTTTAGGAAAGATCTGACGCCCTTTAAATTTTGACCATTTTTTCAACCCGCAACCTTTCGTTTTTTTCTGGTTTTTGAATTAACCTCTGGAGCTGAAATTTCTTTGGAACAAAGATAATTCTTTCTAATTTCTGCAATTTCTCGATTGATACCCACCCCATCGTCATATTATCAGGTTTTAGGAAAGATCTGACGCCCTTTAAATTTTGACCATTTTTTCAACCCGCGACCTGTCGTTTTTTTCTGGTTTTTGAAGGAACCTCCGAAGATTAAAATTCTTTGGAACAAAGATAATTCTTTCTAATCTCTGCAATTTCTCGATTGATACCCACCCCATCGTCATTTTATCAGGTTTTAGGAAAGATCTGACGCCCTTTAAATTTTGACCATTTTTTCAACCCGCGACCTGTCGTTTTTTTCTGGTTTTTGGCATCACCTCCGGAGCTGAAATTTCTTTGAAACAAAGATAATTCTCTCTAATCTCTGCAATTTCTCCATCAATACCCACCCCAATGTCATTTTATCAGGTTTTAGGAAAGATCTGACGCCCTTTAAATTTTGACCATTTTTTCAACCCGCGACCTGTCGTTTTTTTCTGGTTTTTGAAGTAACCTCCGAAGCTGAAAATTCTTTGGAACAAAGATAATTCTTTCTAATCTCTGCAATTTCTCGATTAATACCCACACCATCGTCATTTTATCAGTCTTTAAGAAAGATCTGACGCCCTTTAAATTTTGACCATTTTTTCAGCCCGCGACCTGTCGTTTTTTTCTGGTTTTTGAATTAACCTCCGGAGCTGAAATTTCTTTCGAACAAAGATAATTCTTTCTAATCTCTGAAATTTCTCGATTAATACCCACCCCATTGTCATTTGATCAGGTTTTGGGGAAGATCTGACGCCCTTTAAATTTTGACCATTTTTTCAACCCGCGACCTGTCGTTTTTTTCTGGTTTTTGAATTAACCTCAGGAGCTGAAATTTCTTTGAAACAAAGATAATTCTTTCTAATCTCTGCAATTTCTCGATCAATACCCACCCCAATGTCATTTTATCAGGTTTTAGGAAAGATCTGACGCCCTTTAAATTTTGACCATTTTTTCAACCCGCGACCTGTCGTTTTTTTCTGGTTTTTGAATTAACCTCCGGAGCTGAAATTTCTTTGGAACAAAGATAATTCTTTCTAATCTCTGCAATTTCTCGATTGATACCCACCCCATCGTCATTTTATCAGGTTTTAAGAAAGACCTGACGCCCTTTAAATTTTGACCATTTTTTCAACCCGCGACCTGTCGTTTTTTTCTGGTTTTTGAATTAACCTCCGGAGCTGAAATTTCTTTGAAACAAAGATAATTCTTTCTAATCTCTGCAATTTCTCGATTAATACCCACCCCGTTGTCATTTTATCAGGTTTTAGGAAAGATCTGACGCCCTTTAAATTTTGACCATTTTTTCAACCCGCGACCTGTCGTTTTTTTCTGGTTTTTGAATTAACCTCCGGAGCTGAAATTTCTTTGAAACAAAGATAATTCTTTCTAATCTCTGCAATTTCTCGATTGATACCCACCCCATCGTCATTTTATCAGGTTTTAGGAAAGATCTGACGCCCTTTAAATTTTGACCATTTTTTCAACCCGCGACCTGTCGTTTTTTTCTGGTTTTTGAAGTAAACTCCGAAGATTAAAATTCTTTGGAACAAAGATAATTCTTTCTAATCTCTGCAATTTCTCGATTAATACCCACACCATCGTCATTTTATCAGTCTTTAAGAAACATCTGAAGCTCTTTAAATTTTGACCATTTTTTCAACCCGCGACCTGTCGTTTTTTCTTGTTTTTAACGTAACCTCAGGAGCTGAAATGTCTTTGGAAAAAAGATAATTCTTTCTAATCTCTGCAATTTCTCGATTAATACCCACCCCATCGTCATTTTATCAGGTTTTAGGAAAGATCTGACGCCCTTTAAATTTTGACCATTTTTTTTACCCGTGACCTGTCGTTTTTTTCTGGTTTTTGGCATCACCTCCGGAGCTGAAATTTCATTGAAACAAAGATAATTCTTTCTAATCTCTGCAATTTCTCGATTAATACCCACACCATCGTCATTTTATCAGTCTTTAAGAAAGATATGAAGCTCTTTAAATTTTGACCAGTTTTTCAACCCGCGACCTGTCGTTTTTCCTTGTTTTTAAAGTAACCTCAGGAGCTGAAATGTCTTTGGAAAAAAGATAATTCTTTCTAATCTCTGCAATTTCTCGATTAATACCCACCCCATCGTCATTTTATCAGGTTTTAGGAAAGATCTGACGCCCTTTAAATTTTGACCATTTTTTCAACCCGCGACCTGTCGTTTTTTTCTAGTTTTTGAATTAACCTCCGGAGCTGAAATTTCTTTCGAACAAAGATAATTCTTTCTAATCTCTGCAATTTCTCGATTAATACCCAACCCAATGTCATTTTATCAGGTTTTAGGAAAGATCTGACGCCCTTTAAATTTTGACCATTTTTTCAACCCGCGACCTGTCATTTTTTTCTGGTTTTTAATGTAACCTCAGGAGCTGAAATTTCTTTGCAACTAAGATAATTCTTTCTAATCTCTGAAATTTCTCGATTAATACCCACCCCATCGTCATTTTATCAGGTTTGAGGAAAGATCTGACGCCCTTTAAATTTTGACCATTTTTTCAACCCGCGACCTGTCGTTTTTTTCTTGTTTTTAACGTAACCTTAGGAGCTGAAATGTCATTGGAAAAAAGATAATTCTTTCTAATCTCTGCAATTTCTCGATTAATACCCACCCCATCGTCATTTTATCAGGTTTTAGGAAAGATCTGACGCCCTTTAAATTTTGACAATTTCCTTCAACCCGCGACCTGTCGTTTTTTTCTGGTTTTTGAAGTAATCTCCGAAGCTGAAAATTCTTTGGAACAAAGATAATTCTTTCTAATCTCTGCAATTTCTCGATTAATACCCACACCATCATCATTTTATCAGTCTTTAAGAAAGATCTAAAGCTCTTTAAATTTTGACCATTTTTTCAACCCGCGACCTGTCGTTTTTTTCTTGTTTTTAACGTAACCTCAGTAGCTGAAATGTCTTTGGAAAAAAGATAATTCTTTCTAATCTCTGCAATTTCTCGATTAATACCCACCCCGTCGTCATTTTATCAGGTTTTAGGAAAGATCTGACGCCCTTTAAATTTTGACCATTTTTTCAACCCGCGACCTGTCGTTTTTTTCTGGTTTTTGGCATCACCTCCGGAGCTGAAATTTCTTTGAAACAAAGATAATTCTTTCTAATCTCTGCAATTTCTAGATCAATACCCAACCCAATGTCATTTTATCAGGTTTTAGGAAAGATCTGACGCCCTTTAAATTTTGACCATTTTTTCAACCCGCGACCTGTCGTTTTTTTCTGTTTTTTAACGTAACCTCAGGAGCTGAAAATTCTTTGGAACAAAGATAATTCTTTCTAATCTCTGCAATTTCTCGATTGATACCCACACCATCGTCATTTTATCAGGTTTTAGGAAAGATCTGACGCCCTTTAAATTTTGACAATTTTCTTCAACCCGCGACTTGTCGTTTTTTTCTGGTTTTTGGCATCACCTCCGGAGCTGAAATTTCTTTGAAACAAAGATAATTCTTTCTAATCTCAGCAATTTCTCGATCAATACCCACCCCAATGTCATTTTATTAGGTTTTAGGAAAGATCTGACGCCCTTTAAATTTTGACCATTTTTTCAATCCGCGACCTGTCGTTTTTTTCTTGTTTTTAACGTAACCTCAGGAGCTGAAATGTCTTTGGAAAAAAGATAATTCTTTCTAATATCTGCAATTTCTCGATCAATACCCACCCCATCGTCATTTTATCAGGTTTTAGGAAAGATCTGACGCCCTTTAAATTTTGACCATTTTTTCAACCCGCGACCTGTCGTTTTTTTCTGGTTTTTGAATTAACCTCCGGAGCTGAAATTTCTTTGAAACAAAGATAATTCTTTCTAATCTCTGCAATTTCTCGATCAATACCCACCCCAATGTCATTTTATCAGGTTTTACGAAAGATCTGACGCCCTTTAAATTTTGACCATTTTTCCAACCCGCGACCTGTCGTTTTTTTCTGTTTTTTAACGTAACCTCAGGAGCTGAAAATTCTTTGGAACAAAGATAATTCTTTCTAATCTCTGCAATTTCTCGATTGATACCCACACCATCGTCATTTTATCAGGTTTTAGGAAAGATCTGACGCCCTTTAAATTTTGACAATTTTCTTCAACCCGCGACTTGTCGTTTTTTTTCTGGTTTTTGGTATCACCTCCGGAGCTGAAATTTCTTTGAAACAAAGATAATTCTTTCTAATCTCTGCAATTTCTCGATCAATACCCACCCCAATGTCATTTTATTAGGTTTTAGGAAAGATCTGACGCCCTTTAAATTTTGACCATTTTTTCAATCCGCGACCTGTCGTTTTTTTCTTGTTTTTAACGTAACCTCAGGAGCTGAAATGTCTTTGGAAAAAAGATAATTCTTTCTAATATCTGCAATTTCTCGATCAATACCCACCCCATCGTCATTTTATCAGGTTTTAGGAAAGATCTGACGCCCTTTAAATTTTGACCATTTTTTCAACCCGCGACCTGTCGTTTTTTTCTGGTTTTTGAATTAACCTCCGGAGCTGAAATTTCTTTGAAACAAAGATAATTCTTTCTAATCTCTGCAATTTCTCGATCAATACCCACCCCAATGTCATTTTATTAGGTTTTAGGAAAGATCTGACGCCCTTTAAATTTTGACCATTTTTTCAACCCGCAACCTTTCGTTTTTTTCTGGTTTTTGAATTAACCTCTGGAGCTGAAATTTCTTTGGAACAAAGATAATTCTTTCTAATTTCTGCAATTTCTCGATTGATACCCACCCCATCGTCATATTATCAGGTTTTAGGAAAGATCTGACGCCCTTTAAATTTTGACCATTTTTTCAACCCGCGACCTGTCGTTTTTTTCTGGTTTTTGAAGGAACCTCCGAAGATTAAAATTCTTTGGAACAAAGATAATTCTTTCTAATCTCTGCAATTTCTCGATTGATACCCACCCCATCGTCATTTTATCAGGTTTTAGGAAAGATCTGACGCCCTTTAAATTTTGACCATTTTTTCAACCCGCGACCTGTCGTTTTTTTCTGGTTTTTGGCATCACCTCCGGAGCTGAAATTTCTTTGAAACAAAGATAATTCTCTCTAATCTCTGCAATTTCTCCATCAATACCCACCCCAATGTCATTTTATCAGGTTTTAGGAAAGATCTGACGCCCTTTAAATTTTGACCATTTTTTCAACCCGCGACCTGTCGTTTTTTTCTGGTTTTTGAAGTAACCTCCGAAGCTGAAAATTCTTTGGAACAAAGATAATTCTTTCTAATCTCTGCAATTTCTCGATTAATACCCACACCATCGTCATTTTATCAGTCATTAAGAAAGATCTGAAGCTCTTTAAATTTTGACCATTTTTTCAACCCGCGACCTGTCGTTTTTTTCTTGTTTTTAACGTAACCTCAGGAGCTGAAATGTCTTTGGAAAAAAGATAATTCTTTCTAATCTCTGCAATTTCTCGATTAATACCCACCCCATCGTCATTTTATCAGGTTTTAGGAAAGATCTGACGCCCTTTAAATTTTGACCATTTTTTCAACCCGCGACCTGTCGTTTTTTTCTGGTTTTTGGCATCACCTCCGGAGCTGAAATTTCTTTGAAACAAAGATAATTCTTTCTAATCTCTGAAATTTCTCGATTAATACCCACCCCATCGTCATTTTATCAGGTTTGAGGAAAGATCTGACGCCCTTTAAATTTTGACCATTTTTTCAACCCGCGACCTGTCGTTTTTTTCTTATTTTTAACGTAACCTCAGGAGCTGAAATGTCATTGGAAAAAAGATAATTCTTTCTAATCTCTGCAATTTCTCAATCAATACCCACCCCATCGTCATTTTATCAGGTTTTAGGAAAGATCTGACGGCCTTTAAATTTTGACCATTTTTTCAACCCGCGACCTGTCGTTTTTTTCTGGTTTTTGAAGTAACCTCCGAATATTAAAATTCTTTGGAACAAAGATAATTCTTTCTAATCTCTGCAATTTCTCGATTGATACCCACCCCATCGTCATTTTATCAGGTTTTAGGAAAGATCTGACGCCCTTTAAATTTTGACCATTTTTTCAACCCGCGACCTGTCGTTTTTTTCTGGTTTTTGGCATCACCTCTGGAGCTGAAATTTCTTTGAAACAAAGATAATTCTTTCTAATCTCTGCAATTTCTCGATTAATACCCACACCATCGTCATTTTATCAGTCTTTAAGAAAGATCTGACGCCCTTTAAATTTTGACCATTTTTTTTACCCGTGACCTGTCGTTTTTTTCTGGTTTTTGGCATCACCTCCGGAGCTGAAATTTCATTGAAACAAAGATAATTCTTTCTAATCTCTGCAATTTCTCCGTCAATACCCACCCCAATGTCATTTTAACAGGTTTTAGGAAAGATCTGACGCCCTTTAAATTTTGACCATTTTTTCAACCCGCGACCTGTCGTTTTTTTCTGATCTTTGATGTAACCTCCGAAGCTGAAATTTCTTTGGAACAAAGATAATTGTTTCTAATCTCTGCAATTTCTCGATTAATACCCACCCCATCATCATTTTATCAGGTATTAGGAAAGATCTGACGGCCTTTAAATTTTGACCATTTTTTCAACCCGCGACCTGTCGTTTTTTTCTGGTTTTTGAAGTAACCTCCGAAGCTGAAAATTCTTTGGAACAAAGATAATTCTTTCTAATCTCTGCAATTTCTCGATTAATACCCACACCATCGTCATTTTATCAGTCTTTAAGAAAGATCTGACGCCCTTTAAATTTTGACCATTTTTTCAGCCCGCGACCTGTCGTTTTTTTCTGGTTTTTGAATTAACCTCCGGAGCTGAAATTTCTTTCGAACAAAGATAATTCTTTCTAATCTCTGAAATTTCTCGATTAATACCCACCCCATTGTCATTTGATCAGGTTTTGGGGAAGATCTGACGCCCTTTAAATTTTGACCATTTTTTCAACCCGCGACCTGTCGTTTTTTTCTGGTTTTTGAATTAACCTCAGGAGCTGAAATTTCTTTGAAACAAAGATAATTCTTTCTAATCTCTGCAATTTCTCGATCAATACCCACCCCAATGTCATTTTATCAGGTTTTAGGAAAGATCTGACGCCCTTTAAATTTTGACCATTTTTTCAACCCGCGACCTGTCGTTTTTTTCTGGTTTTTGAATTAACCTCCGGAGCTGAAATTTCTTTGGAACAAAGATAATTCTTTCTAATCTCTGCAATTTCTCGATTGATACCCACCCCATCGTCATTTTATCAGGTTTTAGGAAAGACCTGACGCCCTTTAAATTTTGACCATTTTTTCAACCCGCGACCTGTCGTTTTTTTCTGGTTTTTGAATTAACCTCCGGAGCTGAAATTTCTTTGAAACAAAGATAATTCTTTCTAATCTCTGCAATTTCTCGATTAATACCCACCCCGTTGTCATTTTATCAGGTTTTAGGAAAGATCTGACGCCCTTTAAATTTTGACCATTTTTTCAACCCGCGACCTGTCGTTTTTTTCTGGTTTTTGAATTAACCTCCGGAGCTGAAATTTCTTTGAAACAAAGATAATTCTTTCTAATCTCTGCAATTTCTCGATTGATACCCACCCCATCGTCATTTTATCAGGTTTTAGGAAAGATCTGACGCCCTTTAAATTTTGACCATTTTTTCAACCCGCGACCTGTCGTTTTTTTCTGGTTTTTGAAGTAAACTCCGAAGATTAAAATTCTTTGGAACAAAGATAATTCTTTCTAATCTCTGCAATTTCTCGATTAATACCCACACCATCGTCATTTTATCAGTCTTTAAGAAACATCTGAAGCTCTTTAAATTTTGACCATTTTTTCAACCCGCGACCTGTCGTTTTTTCTTGTTTTTAACGTAACCTCAGGAGCTGAAATGTCTTTGGAAAAAAGATAATTCTTTCTAATCTCTGCAATTTCTCGATTAATACCCACCCCATCGTCATTTTATCAGGTTTTAGGAAAGATCTGACGCCCTTTAAATTTTGACCATTTTTTTTACCCGTGACCTGTCGTTTTTTTCTGGTTTTTGGCATCACCTCCGGAGCTGAAATTTCATTGAAACAAAGATAATTCTTTCTAATCTCTGCAATTTCTCGATTAATACCCACACCATCGTCATTTTATCAGTCTTTAAGAAAGATATGAAGCTCTTTAAATTTTGACCAGTTTTTCAACCCGCGACCTGTCGTTTTTCCTTGTTTTTAAAGTAACCTCAGGAGCTGAAATGTCTTTGGAAAAAAGATAATTCTTTCTAATCTCTGCAATTTCTCGATTAATACCCACCCCATCGTCATTTTATCAGGTTTTAGGAAAGATCTGACGCCCTTTAAATTTTGACCATTTTTTCAACCCGCGACCTGTCGTTTTTTTCTAGTTTTTGAATTAACCTCCGGAGCTGAAATTTCTTTCGAACAAAGATAATTCTTTCTAATCTCTGCAATTTCTCGATTAATACCCAACCCAATGTCATTTTATCAGGTTTTAGGAAAGATCTGACGCCCTTTAAATTTTGACCATTTTTTCAACCCGCGACCTGTCATTTTTTTCTGGTTTTTAATGTAACCTCAGGAGCTGAAATTTCTTTGCAACTAAGATAATTCTTTCTAATCTCTGAAATTTCTCGATTAATACCCACCCCATCGTCATTTTATCAGGTTTGAGGAAAGATCTGACGCCCTTTAAATTTTGACCATTTTTTCAACCCGCGACCTGTCGTTTTTTTCTTGTTTTTAACGTAACCTTAGGAGCTGAAATGTCATTGGAAAAAAGATAATTCTTTCTAATCTCTGCAATTTCTCGATTAATACCCACCCCATCGTCATTTTATCAGGTTTTAGGAAAGATCTGACGCCCTTTAAATTTTGACAATTTCCTTCAACCCGCGACCTGTCGTTTTTTTCTGGTTTTTGAAGTAATCTCCGAAGCTGAAAATTCTTTGGAACAAAGATAATTCTTTCTAATCTCTGCAATTTCTCGATTAATACCCACACCATCATCATTTTATCAGTCTTTAAGAAAGATCTAAAGCTCTTTAAATTTTGACCATTTTTTCAACCCGCGACCTGTCGTTTTTTTCTTGTTTTTAACGTAACCTCAGTAGCTGAAATGTCTTTGGAAAAAAGATAATTCTTTCTAATCTCTGCAATTTCTCGATTAATACCCACCCCGTCGTCATTTTATCAGGTTTTAGGAAAGATCTGACGCCCTTTAAATTTTGACCATTTTTTCAACCCGCGACCTGTCGTTTTTTTCTGGTTTTTGGCATCACCTCCGGAGCTGAAATTTCTTTGAAACAAAGATAATTCTTTCTAATCTCTGCAATTTCTAGATCAATACCCAACCCAATGTCATTTTATCAGGTTTTAGGAAAGATCTGACGCCCTTTAAATTTTGACCATTTTTTCAACCCGCGACCTGTCGTTTTTTTCTGTTTTTTAACGTAACCTCAGGAGCTGAAAATTCTTTGGAACAAAGATAATTCTTTCTAATCTCTGCAATTTCTCGATTGATACCCACACCATCGTCATTTTATCAGGTTTTAGGAAAGATCTGACGCCCTTTAAATTTTGACAATTTTCTTCAACCCGCGACTTGTCGTTTTTTTCTGGTTTTTGGCATCACCTCCGGAGCTGAAATTTCTTTGAAACAAAGATAATTCTTTCTAATCTCAGCAATTTCTCGATCAATACCCACCCCAATGTCATTTTATTAGGTTTTAGGAAAGATCTGACGCCCTTTAAATTTTGACCATTTTTTCAATCCGCGACCTGTCGTTTTTTTCTTGTTTTTAACGTAACCTCAGGAGCTGAAATGTCTTTGGAAAAAAGATAATTCTTTCTAATATCTGCAATTTCTCGATCAATACCCACCCCATCGTCATTTTATCAGGTTTTAGGAAAGATCTGACGCCCTTTAAATTTTGACCATTTTTTCAACCCGCGACCTGTCGTTTTTTTCTGGTTTTTGAATTAACCTCCGGAGCTGAAATTTCTTTGAAACAAAGATAATTCTTTCTAATCTCTGCAATTTCTCGATCAATACCCACCCCAATGTCATTTTATCAGGTTTTAGGAAAGATCTGACGCCCTTTAAATTTTGACCATTTTTTCAACCCGCGACCTGTCGTTTTTTTCTGTTTTTTAACGTAACCTCAGGAGCTGAAAATTCTTTGGAACAAAGATAATTCTTTCTAATCTCTGCAATTTCTCGATTGATACCCACACCATCGTCATTTTATCAGGTTTTAGGAAAGATCTGACGCCCTTTAAATTTTGACAATTTTCTTCAACCCGCGACTTGTCGTTTTTTTCTGGTTTTTGGTATCACCTCCGGAGCTGAAATTTCTTTGAAACAAAGATAATTCTTTCTAATCTCTGCAATTTCTCGATCAATACCCACCCCAATGTCATTTTATTAGGTTTTAGGAAAGATCTGACGCCCTTTAAATTTTGACCATTTTTTCAATCCGCGACCTGTCGTGTTTTTCTTGTTTTTAACGTAACCTCAGGAGCTGAAATGTCTTTGGAAAAAAGATAATTCTTTCTAATATCTGCAATTTCTCGATCAATACCCACCCCATCGTCATTTTATCAGGTTTTAGGAAAGATCTGACGCCCTTTAAATTTTGACCATTTTTTCAACCCGCGACCTGTCGTTTTTTTCTGGTTTTTGAATTAACCTCCGGAGCTGAAATTTCTTTGAAACAAAGATAATTCTTTCTAATCTCTGCAATTTCTCGATCAATACCCACCCCAATGTCATTTTATTAGGTTTTAGGAAAGATCTGACGCCCTTTAAATTTTGACCATTTTTTCAACCCGCAACCTTTCGTTTTTTTCTGGTTTTTGAATTAACCTCTGGAGCTGAAATTTCTTTGGAACAAAGATAATTCTTTCTAATTTCTGCAATTTCTCGATTGATACCCACCCCATCGTCATATTATCAGGTTTTAGGAAAGATCTGACGCCCTTTAAATTTTGACCATTTTTTCAACCCGCGACCTGTCGTTTTTTTCTGGTTTTTGAATTAACCTCCGAAGATTAAAATTCTTTGGAACAAAGATAATTCTTTCTAATCTCTGCAATTTCTCGATTGATACCCACCCCATCGTCATTTTATCAGGTTTTAGGAAAGATCTGACGCCCTTTAAATTTTGACCATTTTTTCAACCCGCGACCTGTCGTTTTTTTCTGGTTTTTGGCATCACCTCCGGAGCTGAAATTTCTTTGAAACAAAGAAAATTTTCTCTAATCTCTGCAATTTCTCCATCAATACCCACCCCAATGTCATTTTATCAGGTTTTAGGAAAGATCTGACGCCCTTTAAATTTTGACCATTTTTTCAACCCGCGACCTGTCGTTTTTTTCTGGTTTTTGAAGTAACCTCCGAAGCTGAAAATTCTTTGGAACAAAGATAATTCTTTCTAATCTCTGCAATTTCTCGATTAATACCCACACCATCGTCATTTTATCAGTCTTTAAGAAAGATCTGAAGCTCTTTAAATTTTGACCATTTTTTCAACCCGCGACCTGTCGTTTTTTTCTTGTTTTTAACGTAACCTCAGGAGCTGAAATGTCTTTGGAAAAAAGATAATTCTTTCTAATCTCTGCAATTTCTCGATTAATACCCACCCCATCGTCATTTTATCAGGTTTTAGGAAAGATCTGACGCCCTTTAAATTTTGGCCATTTTTTCAACCCGCGACCTGTCGTTTTTTTCTGGTTTTTGGCATCACCTCCGGAGCTGAAATTTCTTTGAAACAAAGATAATTCTTTCTAATCTCTGAAATTTCTCGATTAATACCCACCCCATCGTCATTTTATCAGGTTTGAGGAAAGATCTGACGCCCTTTAAATTTTGACCATTTTTTCAACCCGCGACCTGTCGTTTTTTTCTTATTTTTAACGTAACCTCAGGAGCTGAAATGTCATTGGAAAAAAGATAATTCTTTCTAATCTCTGCAATTTCTCAATCAATACCCACCCCATCGTCATTTTATCAGGTTTTAGGAAAGATCTGACGCCCTTTAAATTTTGACCATTTTTTCAACCCGCGACCTGTCGTTTTTTTCTGGTTTTTGAAGTAACCTCCGAATATTAAAATTCTTTGGAACAAAGATAATTCTTTCTAATCTCTGCAATTTCTCGATTGATACCCACCCCATCGTCATTTTATCAGGTTTTAGGAAAGATCTGACGCCCTTTAAATTTTGACCATTTTTTCAACCCGCGACCTGTCGTTTTTTTCTGGTTTTTGGCATCACCTCTGGAGCTGAAATTTCTTTGAAACAAAGATAATTCTTTCTAATCTCTGCAATTTCTCGATTAATACCCACACCATCGTCATTTTATCAGTCTTTAAGAAAGATCTGACGCCCTTTAAATTTTGACCATTTTTTTTACCCGTGACCTGTCGTTTTTTTCTGGTTTTTGGCATCACCTCCGGAGCTGAAATTTCATTGGAAAAAAGATAATTCTTTCTAATCTCTGCAATTTCTCAATCAATACCCACCCCATCGTCATTTTATCAGGTTTTAGGAAAGATCTGACGCCCTTTAAATTTTGACCATTTTTTCAACCCGCGACCTGTCGTTTTTTTCTGGTTTTTGAAGTAACCTCCGAATATTAAAATTCTTTGGAACAAAGATAATTCTTTCTAATCTCTGAAATTTCTCGATTGATACCCACCCCATCGTCATTTTATCAGGTTTTAGGAAAGATCTGACGCCCTTTAAATTTTGACCATTTTTTCAACCCGCGACCTGTCGTTTTTTTCTGGTTTTTGGCATCACCTCTGGAGCTGAAATTTCTTTGAAACAAAGATAATTCTTTCTAATCTCTGCAATTTCTCGATTAATACCCACACCATCGTCATTTTATCAGTCTTTAAGAAAGATCTGACGCCCTTTAAATTTTGACCATTTTTTTTACCCGTGACCTGTCGTTTTTTTCTGGTTTTTGGCATCACCTCCGGAGCTGAAATTTCATTGAAACAAAGATAATTCTTTCTAATCTCTGCAATTTCTCCGTCAATACCCACCCCAATGTCATTTTAACAGGTTTTAGGAAAGATCTGACGCCCTTTAAATTTTGACCATTTTTTCAACCCGCGACCTGTCGTTTTTTTCTGGTTTTTGAAGTAACCTCCGAAGCTGAAAATTCTTTGGAACAAAGATAATTCTTTCTAATCTCTGCAATTTCTCGATTAATACCCACACCATCGTCATTTTATCAGTCTTTAAGAAAGATCTGACGCCCTTTAAATTTTGACCATTTTTTCAGCCCGCGACCTGTCGTTTTTTTCTGGTTTTTGAATTAACCTCCGGAGCTGAAATTTCTTTCGAACAAAGATAATTCTTTCTAACCTCTGAAATTTCTCGATTAATACCCACCCCATTGTCATTTGATCAGGTTTTGGGGAAGATCTGACGCCCTTTAAATTTTGACCATTTTTTCAACCCGCGACCTGTCGTTTTTTTCTGGTTTTTGAATTAACCTCAGGAGCTGAAATTTCTTTGAAACAAAGATAATTCTTTCTAATCTCTGCAATTTCTCGATCAATACCCACCCCAATGTCATTTTACCAGGTTTTAGGAAAGATCTGACGCCCTTTAAATTTTGACCATTTTTTTAACCCGCGACCTGTCGTTTTTTTCTGGTTTTTGAATTAACCTCCGGAGCTGAAATTTCTTTGGAACAAAGATAATTCTTTCTAATCTCTGCAATTTCTCGATTGATACCCACCCCATCGTCATTTTATCAGGTTTTAGGAAAGACCTGACGCCCTTTAAATTTTGACCATTTTTTCAACCCGCGACCTGTCGATTTTTTCTGGTTTTTGAATTAACCTCCGGAGCTGAAATTTCTTTGAAACAAAGATAATTCTTTCTAATCTCTGCAATTTCTCGATTAATACCCACCCCGTTGTCATTTTATCAGGTTTTAGGAAAGATCTGACGCCCTTTAAATTTTGACCATTTTTTCAACCCGCGACCTGTCGTTTTTTTCTGGTTTTTGAATTAACCTCCGGAGCTGAAATTTCTTTGAAACAAAGATAATTCTTTCTAATCTCTGCAATTTCTCGATTGATACCCACCCCATCGTCATTTTATCAGGTTTTAGGAAAGATCTGACGCCCTTTAAATTTTGACCATTTTTTCAACCCGCGACCTGTCGTTTTTTTCTGGTTTTTGAAGTAAACTCCGAAGATTAAAATTCTTTGGAACAAAGATAATTCTTTCTAATCTCTGCAATTTCTCGATTAATACCCACCCCATCGTCATTTTATCAGTCTTTAAGAAAGATCTGAAGCTCTTTAAATTTTGACCATTTTTTCAACCCGCGACCTGTCGTTTTTTTCTGGGTTTTGAAGTAATCTCCGAAGTTGAAAATTCTTTGGAACAAAGATAATTCTTTCTAATCTCTGCAATTTCTCGATTAATACCCACACCATCGTCATTTTATCAGTCTTTAAGAAAGATCTGAAGCTCTTTAAATTTTGACCATTTTTTCAACCCGCGACCTGTCGTTTTTTCTTGTTTTTAACGTAACCTCAGGAGCTGAAATGTCTTTGGAAAAAAGATAATTCTTTCTAATCTCTGCAATTTCTCGATTAATACCCACCCCATCGTCATTTTATCAGGTTTTAGGAAAGATCTGACGCCCTTTAAATTTTGACCATTTTTTTTACCCGTGACCTGTCGTTTTTTTCTGGTTTTTGGCATCACCTCCGGAGCTGAAATTTCATTGAAACAAAGATAATTCTTTCTAATCTCTGCAATTTCTCGATCAATACCCACCCCAATGTCATTTTAACAGGTTTTAGGAAAGATCTGACGCCCTTTAAATTTTGACCATTTTTTCAACCCGCGACCTGTCGTTTTTTTCTGATCTTTGATGTAACCTCCGAAGCTGAAATTTCTTGGGAAAAAAGATAATTGTTTCTAATCTCTGCAATTTCTCGATTAATACCCACACCATCGTCATTTTATCAGTCTTTAAGAAAGATCTGAAGCTCTTTAAATTTTGACCAGTTTTTCAACCCGCGACCTGTCGTTTTTCCTTGTTTTTAAAGTAACCTCAGGAGCTGAAATGTCTTTGGAAAAAAGATAATTCTTTCTAATCTCTGCAATTTCTCGATTAATACCCACCCCATCGTCATTTTATCAGGTTTTAGGAAAGATCTGACGCCCTTTAAATTTTGACCATTTTTTCAACCCGCGACCTGTCGTTTTTTTCTAGTTTTTGAATTAACCTCCGGAGCTGAAATTTCTTTCGAACAAAGATAATTCTTTCTAATCTCTGCAATTTCTCGATTAATACCCAACCCAATGTCATTTTATCAGGTTTTAGGAAAGATCTGACGCCCTTTAAATTTTGACCATTTTTTCAACCCGCGACCTGTCATTTTTTTCTGGTTTTTAACGTAACCTCAGGAGCTGAAATTTCTTTGCAACTAAGATAATTCTTTCTAATCTCTGAAATTTCTCGATTAATACCCAACCCATCGTCATTTTATCAGGTTTGAGGAAAGATCTGACGCCCTTTAAATTTTGACCATTTTTTCAACCCGCGACCTGTCGTTTTTTTCTTGTTTTTAACGTAACCTTAGGAGCTGAAATGTCATTGGAAAAAAGATAATTCTTTCTAATCTCTGCAATTTCTCGATTAATACCCACCCCGTCGTCATTTTATCAGGTTTTAGGAAAGATCTGACGCCCTTTAAATTTTGACCATTTTTTCAACCCGCGACCTGTCGTTTTTTTCTGGTTTTTGGCATCACCTCCGGAGCTGAAATTTCTTTGAAACAAAGATAATTCTTTCTAATCTCTGCAATTTCTAGATCAATACCCAACCCAATGTCATTTTATCAGGTTTTAGGAAAGATCTGACGCCCTTTAAATTTTGACCATTTTTTCAACCCGCGACCTGTCGTTTTTTTTCTGTTTTTTAA
This sequence comes from Euthynnus affinis, assembly GCA_029490765.1. NCBI lineage: Eukaryota > Metazoa > Chordata > Actinopteri > Scombriformes > Scombridae > Euthynnus > Euthynnus affinis. The sequence continues at coordinate 914,494 of JARJJI010000031.1, forward strand.
CGTGACCTCAGGAGCTGAAATTTCTTTGCAACTAAGATAATTCTTTCTAATCTCTGCAATTTCTCGATAAATACCCACCCCATCGTCATTTTATCAGGTTTGAGGAAAGATCTGACGCACTTTAAATTTTGACCATTTTTTCAACCCGCGACCTGTCGTTTTTTTCTTGTTTTTAACGTAACCTCAGGAGCTGAAATGTCATTGGAAAAAAGATAATTCTTTCTAATCTCTGTAATTTCTCGATTAATACCCACCCCATCGTCATTTTATCATGTTTTAGGAAAGATCTGACGCCCTTTAAATTTTGACCATTTTTTCAACCCGCGACCTGTCGTTTTTTTCTGGTTTTTGGCATCACCTCCGGAGCTGAAATTTCTTTGAAACAAAGATAATTCTTTCTAATCTCTGCAATTTCTCGATCAATACCCACCCCAATGTCATTTTATCAGGTTTTAGGAAAGATCTGACGCCCTTTAAATTTTGACCATTTTTTCAACCCGCGACCTGTCATTTTTTTCTGGTTTTTGAAGGAACCTCCGAAGATTAAAATTCTTTGGAACAAAGATAATTCTTTCTAATCTCTGCAATTTCTCGATTAATACCCACCCCAATGTCATTTTACCAGGTTTTAGGAAAGATCTGACGCCCTTTAAATTTTGACCATTTTTTTAACCCGCGACCTGTCGTTTTTTTCTGGTTTTTGAATTAACCTCCGGAGCTGAAATTTCTTTGGAACAAAGATAATTCTTTCTAATCTCTGCAATTTCTCGATTGATACCCACCCCATCGTCATTTTATCAGGTTTTAGGAAAGACCTGACGCCCTTTAAATTTTGACCATTTTTTCAACCCGCGACCTGTCGTTTTTTTCTGGTTTTTGAATTAACCTCCGGAGCTGAAATTTCTTTGAAACAAAGATAATTCTTTCTAATCTCTGCAATTTCTCGATTAATACCCACCCCGTTGTCATTTTATCAGGTTTTAGGAAAGATCTGACGCCCTTTAAATTTTGACCATTTTTTCAACCCGCGACCTGTCGTTTTTTTCTGGTTTTTGAATTAACCTCCGGAGCTGAAATTTCTTTGAAACAAAGATAATTCTTTCTAATCTCTGCAATTTCTCGATTGATACCCACCCCATCGTCATTTTATCAGGTTTTAGGAAAGATCTGACGCCCTTTAAATTTTGACCATTTTTTCAACCCGCGACCTGTCGTTTTTTTCTGGTTTTTGAAGTAAACTCCGAAGATTAAAATTCTTTGGAACAAAGATAATTCTTTCTAATCTCTGCAATTTCTCGATTAATACCCACCCCATCGTCATTTTATCAGTCTTTAAGAAAGATCTGAAGCTCTTTAAATTTTGACCATTTTTTCAACCCGCGACCTGTCGTTTTTTTCTGGGTTTTGAAGTAATCTCCGAAGTTGAAAATTCTTTGGAACAAAGATAATTCTTTCTAATCTCTGCAATTTCTCGATTAATACCCACACCATCGTCATTTTATCAGTCTTTAAGAAAGATCTGAAGCTCTTTAAATTTTGACCATTTTTTCAACCCGCGACCTGTCGTTTTTTCTTGTTTTTAACGTAACCTCAGGAGCTGAAATGTCTTTGGAAAAAAGATAATTCTTTCTAATCTCTGCAATTTCTCGATTAATACCCACCCCATCGTCATTTTATCAGGTTTTAGGAAAGATCTGACGCCCTTTAAATTTTGACCATTTTTTTTACCCGTGACCTGTCGTTTTTTTCTGGTTTTTGGCATCACCTCCGGAGCTGAAATTTCATTGAAACAAAGATAATTCTTTCTAATCTCTGCAATTTCTCGATCAATACCCACCCCAATGTCATTTTAACAGGTTTTAGGAAAGATCTGACGCCCTTTAAATTTTGACCATTTTTTCAACCCGCGACCTGTCGTTTTTTTCTGATCTTTGATGTAACCTCCGAAGCTGAAATTTCTTTGGAAAAAAGATAATTGTTTCTAATCTCTGCAATTTCTCGATTAATACCCACACCATCGTCATTTTATCAGTCTTTAAGAAAGATCTGAAGCTCTTTAAATTTTGACCATTTTTTCAACCCGCGACCTGTCGTTTTTTTCTAGTTTTTGAATTAACCTCCGGAGCTGAAATTTCTTTCGAACAAAGATAATTCTTTCTAATCTCTGCAATTTCTCGATTAATACCCAACCCAATGTCATTTTATCAGGTTTTAGGAAAGATCTGACGCCCTTTAAATTTTGACCATTTTTTCAACCCGCGACCTGTCATTTTTTTCTGTTTTTTAACGTGACCTCAGGAGCTGAAATTTCTTTGCAACTAAGATAATTCTTTCTAATCTCTGCAATTTCTCGATAAATACCCACCCCATCGTCATTTTATCAGGTTTGAGGAAAGATCTGACGCACTTTAAATTTTGACCATTTTTTCAACCCGCGACCTGTCGTTTTTTTCTTGTTTTTAACGTAACCTCAGGAGCTGAAATGTCATTGGAAAAAAGATAATTCTTTCTAATCTCTGCAATTTCTCGATTAATACCCACCCCATCGTCATTTTATCATGTTTTAGGAAAGATCTGACGCCCTTTAAATTTTGACCATTTTTTCAACCCGCGACCTGTCGTTTTTTTCTGGTTTTTGGCATCACCTCCGGAGCTGAAATTTCTTTGAAACAAAGATAATTCTTTCTAATCTCTGCAATTTCTCGATCAATACCCACCCCAATGTCATTTTATCAGGTTTTAGGAAAGATCTGACGCCCTTTAAATTTTGACCATTTTTTCAACCCGCGACCTGTCATTTTTTTCTGGTTTTTGAAGGAACCTCCGAAGATTAAAATTCTTTGGAACAAAGATAATTCTTTCTAATCTCTGCAATTTCTCGATTAATACCCACACCATCGTCATTTTATCAGTCTTTAAGAAAGATCTGACGCCCTTTAAATTTTGACCATTTTTTTTACCCGTGACCTGTCGTTTTTTTCTGGTTTTTGGCATCACCTCCGGAGCTGAAATTTCTTTGAAACAAAGATAATTCTTTCTAATCTCTGCAATTTCTCGATCAATACCCACCCCAATGTCATTTTAACAGGTTTTAGGAAAGATCTGACGCCCTTTAAATTTTGACCATTTTTTCAACCCGCGACCTGTCGTTTTTTTCTTATTTTTAACCTAACCTCAGGAGCTGAAATGTCATTGGAAAAAAGATAATTCTTTCTAATCTCTGCAATTTCTCGATTAATACCCACCCCATCGTCATTTTATCATGTTTTAGGAAAGATCTGACGCACTTTAAATTTTGACCATTTTTTCAACCCGCGACCTGTCGTTTTTTTCTGGTTTTTGGCATCACCTCCGGAGCTGAAATTTCTTTGAAACAAAGATAATTCTTTCTAATCTCTGCAATTTCTCGATTAATACCATACCCCATCATCATTTTATCAGGTATTAGGAAAGATCTGACGCCCTTTAAATTTTGACCATTTTTTCAACCCGCGACCTGTCGTTTTTTTCTGGTTTTTGAATTAACCTCCGGAGCTGAAATTTCTTTGAAACAAAGATAATTCTTTCTAATCTCTGCAATTTCTCGATCAATACCCACCCCAATGTCATTTTATCAGGTTTTAGGAAAGATCTGACGCCCTTTAAATTTTGACCATTTTTTCAACCCGCGACCTGTCGTTTTTTTCTGGTTTTTGAATTAACCTCCAGAGCTGAATTTTCTTTGGAACAAAGATAATTCTTTCTAATCTCTGCAATTTCTCGATTGATACCCACCCCATCGTCATTTTATCAGGTTTTAGGAAAGATCTGACGCCCTTTAAATTTTGACCATTTTTTCAACCCGCGACCTGTCGTTTTTTTCTGGTTTTTGAAGTAAACTCCGAAGATTAAAATTCTTTGGAACAAAGATAATTCTTTCTAATCTCTGCAATTTCTCGATTAATACCCACACCATCGTCATTTTATCAGTCTTTAAGAAAGATCTAAAGCTCTTTAAATTTTGACCATTTTTTCAACCCGCGACCTGTCGTTTTTTTCTGGTTTTTGGCATCACCTCCGGAGCTGAAATTTCTTTGAAACAAAGATAATTCTTTCTAATCTCTGCAATTTCTCGATCAATACCCACCCCAATGTCATTTTATCAGGTTTTAGGAAAGATCTGACGCCCTTTAAATTTTGACCATTTTTTCAACCCGCGACCTGTCATTTTTTTCTGGTTTTTGAAGGAACCTCCGAAGATTAAAATTCTTTGGAACAAAGATAATTCTTTCTAATCTCTGCAATTTCCCGATTAATACCCACACCATCGTCGTTTTATCAGTCTTTAAGAAAGATCTGACGCCCTTTAAATTTTGACCATTTTTTTTACCGGTGACCTGTCGTTTTTTTCTGGTTTTTGGCATCACCTCCGGAGCTGAAATTTCTTTGAAACAAAGATAATTCTTTCTAATCTCTGCAATTTCTCGATCAATACCCACCCCAATGTCATTTTAACAGGTTTTAGGAAAGATCTGACGCCCTTTAAATTTTGACCATTTTTTCAACCCGCGACCTGTCGTTTTTTTCTGATCTTTGATGTAACCTCCGAAGCTGAAATTTCTTTGGAACAAAGATAATTGTTTCTAATCTCTGCAATTTCTCGATTAATACCATACCCCATCATCATTTTATCAGGTATTAGGAAAGATCTGACGCCCTTTAAATTTTGACCATTTTTTCAACCCGCGACCTGTCGTTTTTTTCTGGTTTTTGAATTAACCTCCGGAGCTGAAATTTCTTTGGAACAAAGATAATTCTTTCTAATCTCTGCAATTTCTCGATTGATACCCACCCCATCGTCATTTTATCAGGTTTTAGGAAAGATCTGACGCCCTTTAAATTTTGACCATTTTTTCAACCCGCGACCTGTCGTTTTTTTCTGGTTTTTGAATTAACCTCCGGAGCTGAAATTTCTTTGAAACAAAGATAATTCTTTCTAATCTCTGCAATTTCTCGATCAATACCCACCCCAATGTCATTTTATCAGGTTTTAGGAAAGATCTGACGCCCTTTAAATTTTGACCATTTTTTCAACCCGCGACCTGTCGTTTTTTTCTGGTTTTTGAAGTAAACTCCGAAGATTAAAATTCTTTGGAACAAAGATAATTCTTTCTAATCTCTGCAATTTCTCGATTAATACCCACACCATCGTCATTTTATCAGTCTTTAAGAAAGATCTAAAGCTCTTTAAATTTTGACCATTTTTTCAACCCGCGACCTGTCGTTTTTTTCTTGTTTTTAACGTAACCTCAGTAGCTGAAATGTCTTTGGAAAAAAGATAATTCTTTCTAATCTCTGCAATTTCTCGATTAATACCCACCCCGTCGTCATTTTATCAGGTTTTAGGAAAGATCTGACGCCCTTTAAATTTTGACCATTTTTTCAACCCGCGACCTGTCGTTTTTTTCTGGTTTTTGGCATCACCTCCGGAGCTGAAATTTCTTTGAAACAAAGATAATTCTTTCTAATCTCTGCAATTTCTCGATCAATACCCACCCCAATGTCATTTTATCAGGTTTTAGGAAAGATCTGACGCCCTTTAAATTTTGACCATTTTTTCAACCCGCGACCTGTCATTTTTTTCTGGTTTTTGAAGGAACCTCCGAAGATTAAAATTCTTTGGAACAAAGATAATTCTTTCTAATCTCTGCAATTTCTCGATTAATACCCACACCATCGTCATTTTATCAGTCTTTAAGAAAGATCTGACGCCCTTTAAATTTTGACCATTTTTTTTACCCGTGACCTGTCGTTTTTTTCTGGTTTTTGGCATCACCTCCGGAGCTGAAATTTCTTTGAAACAAAGATAATTCTTTCTAATCTCTGCAATTTCTCGATTAATACCCACCCCAATGTCATTTTAACAGGTTTTAGGAAAGATCTGACGCCCTTTAAATTTTGACCATTTTTTCAACCCGCGACCTGTCGTTTTTTTCTGATCTTTGATGTAACCTCCGAAGCTGAAATTTCTTTGGAACAAAGATAATTGTTTCTAATCTCTGCAATTTCTCGATTAATACCATACCCCATCATCATTTTATCAGGTATTAGGAAAGATCTGACGCCCTTTAAATTTTGACCATTTTTTCAACCCGCGACCTGTCGTTTTTTTCTGGTTTTTGGCATCACCTCCGGAGCTGAAATTTCTTTGAAACAAAGATAATTCTTTCTAATCTCTGCAATTTCTCGATCAATACCCACCCCAATGTCATTTTATCAGGTTTTAGGAAAGATCTGACGCCCTTTAAATTTTGACCATTTTTTCAACCCGCGACCTGTCATTTTTTTCTGGTTTTTGAAGGAACCTCCGAAGATTAAAATTCTTTGGAACAAAGATAATTCTTTCTAATCTCTGCAATTTCCCGATTAATACCCACACCATCGTCGTTTTATCAGTCTTTAAGAAAGATCTGACGCCCTTTAAATTTTGACCATTTTTTTTACCGGTGACCTGTCGTTTTTTTCTGGTTTTTGGCATCACCTCCGGAGCTGAAATTTCTTTGAAACAAAGATAATTCTTTCTAATCTCTGCAATTTCTCGATCAATACCCACCCCAATGTCATTTTAACAGGTTTTAGGAAAGATCTGACGCCCTTTAAATTTTGACCATTTTTTCAACCCGCGACCTGTCGTTTTTTTCTGATCTTTGATGTAACCTCCGAAGCTGAAATTTCTTTGGAACAAAGATAATTGTTTCTAATCTCTGCAATTTCTCGATTAATACCATACCCCATCATCATTTTATCAGGTATTAGGAAAGATCTGACGCCCTTTAAATTTTGACCATTTTTTCAACCCGCGACCTGTCGTTTTTTTCTGGTTTTTGAATTAACCTCCGGAGCTGAAATTTCTTTGGAACAAAGATAATTCTTTCTAATCTCTGCAATTTCTCGATTGATACCCACCCCATCGTCATTTTATCAGGTTTTAGGAAAGATCTGACGCCCTTTAAATTTTGACCATTTTTTCAACCTGCGACCTGTCGTTTTTTTCTGGTTTTTGAATTAACCTCCGGAGCTGAAATTTCTTTGAAACAAAGATAATTCTTTCTAATCTCTGCAATTTCTCGATCAATACCCACCCCAATGTCATTTTATCAGGTTTTAGGAAAGATCTGACGCCCTTTAAATTTTGACCATTTTTTCAACCCGCGACCTGTCGTTTTTTTCTGGTTTTTGAAGTAAACTCCGAAGATTAAAATTCTTTGGAACAAAGATAATTCTTTCTAATCTCTGCAATTTCTCGATTAATACCCACACCATCGTCATTTTATCAGTCTTTAAGAAAGATCTAAAGCTCTTTAAATTTTGACCATTTTTTCAACCCGCGACCTGTCGTTTTTTTCTTGTTTTTAACGTAACCTCAGTAGCTGAAATGTCTTTGGAAAAAAGATAATTCTTTCTAATCTCTGCAATTTCTCGATTAATACCCACCCCGTCGTCATTTTATCAGGTTTTAGGAAAGATCTGACGCCCTTTAAATTTTGACCATTTTTTCAACCCGCGACCTGTCGTTTTTTTCTGGTTTTTGGCATCACCTCCGGAGCTGAAATTTCTTTGAAACAAAGATAATTCTTTCTAATCTCTGCAATTTCTCGATCAATACCCACCCCAATGTCATTTTATCAGGTTTTAGGAAAGATCTGACGCCCTTTAAATTTTGACCATTTTTTCAACCCGCGACCTGTCATTTTTTTCTGGTTTTTGAAGGAACCTCCGAAGATTAAAATTCTTTGGAACAAAGATAATTCTTTCTAATCTCTGCAATTTCTCGATTAATACCCACACCATCGTCATTTTATCAGTCTTTAAGAAAGATCTGACGCCCTTTAAATTTTGACCATTTTTTTTACCCGTGACCTGTCGTTTTTTTCTGGTTTTTGGCATCACCTCCGGAGCTGAAATTTCTTTGAAACAAAGATAATTCTTTCTAATCTCTGCAATTTCTCGATTAATACCCACCCCAATGTCATTTTAACAGGTTTTAGGAAAGATCTGACGCCCTTTAAATTTTGACCATTTTTTCAACCCGCGACCTGTCGTTTTTTTCTGATCTTTGATGTAACCTCCGAAGCTGAAATTTCTTTGGAACAAAGATAATTGTTTCTAATCTCTGCAATTTCTCGATTAATACCATACCCCATCATCATTTTATCAGGTATTAGGAAAGATCTGACGCCCTTTAAATTTTGACCATTTTTTCAACCCGCGACCTGTCGTTTTTTTCTGGTTTTTGAATTAACCTCCGGAGCTGAAATTTCTTTGAAACAAAGATAATTCTTTCTAATATCTGAAATTTCTCGATCAATACCCACCCCAATGTCATTTTATCAGGTTTTAGGAAAGATCTGACGCCCTTTAAATTTTGACCATTTTTTCAACCCGCGACCTGTCGTTTTTTTCTGGTTTTTGAAGTAAACTCCGAAGATTAAAATTCTTTGGAACAAAGATAATTCTTTCTAATCTCTGCAATTTCTCGATTAATACCCACACCATCGTCATTTTATCAGTCTTTAAGAAAGATCTAAAGCTCTTTAAATTTTGACCATTTTTTCAACCCGCGACCTGTCGTTTTTTTCTTGTTTTTAACATAACCTCAGTAGCTGAAATGTCTTTGGAAAAAAGATAATTCTTTCTAATCTCTGCAATTTCTCGATTAATACCCACCCCGTCGTCATTTTATCAGGTTTTAGGAAAGATCTGACGCCCTTTAAATTTTGACCATTTTTTCAACCCGCGACCTGTCGTTTTTTTCTGGTTTTTGAAGGAACCTCCGAAGATTAAAATTCTTTGGAACAAAGATAATTCTTTCTAATCTCTGCAATTTCTCGATTAATACCCACCCCAATGTCATTTTACCAGGTTTTAGGAAAGATCTGACGCCCTTTAAATTTTGACCATTTTTTTAACCCGCGACCTGTCGTTTTTTTCTGGTTTTTGAATTAACCTCCGGAGCTGAAATTTCTTTGGAACAAAGATAATTCTTTCTAATCTCTGCAATTTCTCGATTGATACCCACCCCATCGTCATTTTATCAGGTTTTAGGAAAGACCTGACGCCCTTTAAATTTTGACCATTTTTTCAACCCGCGACCTGTCGTTTTTTTCTGGTTTTTGAATTAACCTCCGGAGCTGAAATTTCTTTGAAACAAAGATAATTCTTTCTAATCTCTGCAATTTCTCGATTAATACCCACCCCGTTGTCATTTTATCAGGTTTTAGGAAAGATCTGACGCCCTTTAAATTTTGACCATTTTTTTCAACCCGCGACCTGTCGTTTTTTTCTGGTTTTTGAATTAACCTCCGGAGCTGAAATTTCTTTGAAACAAAGATAATTCTTTCTAATCTCTGCAATTTCTCGATTGATACCCACCCCATCGTCATTTTATCAGGTTTTAGGAAAGATCTGACGCCCTTTAAATTTTGACCATTTTTTCAACCCGCGACCTGTCGTTTTTTTCTGGTTTTTGAAGTAAACTCCGAAGATTAAAATTCTTTGGAACAAAGATAATTCTTTCTAATCTCTGCAATTTCTCGATTAATACCCACCCCATCGTCACTTTATCAGTCTTTAAGAAAGATCTGAAGCTCTTTAAATTTTGACCATTTTTTCAACCCGCGACCTGTCGTTTTTTTCTGGGTTTTGAAGTAATCTCCGAAGTTGAAAATTCTTTGGAACAAAGATAATTCTTTCTAATCTCTGCAATTTCTCGATTAATACCCACACCATCGTCATTTTATCAGTCTTTAAGAAAGATCTGAAGCTCTTTAAATTTTGACCATTTTTTCAACCCGCGACCTGTCGTTTTTTCTTGTTTTTAACGTAACCTCAGGAGCTGAAATGTCTTTGGAAAAAAGATAATTCTTTCTAATCTCTGCAATTTCTCGATTAATACCCACCCCATCGTCATTTTATCAGGTTTTAGGAAAGATCTGACGCCCTTTAAATTTTGACCATTTTTTTTACCCGTGACCTGTCGTTTTTTTCTGGTTTTTGGCATCACCTCCGGAGCTGAAATTTCATTGAAACAAAGATAATTCTTTCTAATCTCTGCAATTTCTCGATCAATACCCACCCCAATGTCATTTTAACAGGTTTTAGGAAAGATCTGACGCCCTTTAAATTTTGACCATTTTTTCAACCCGCGACCTGTCGTTTTTTTCTGATCTTTGATGTAACCTCCGAAGCTGAAATTTCTTTGGAAAAAAGATAATTGTTTCTAATCTCTGCAATTTCTCGATTAATACCCACACCATCGTCATTTTATCAGTCTTTAAGAAAGATCTGAAGCTCTTTAAATTTTGACCATTTTTTCAACCCGCGACCTGTCGTTTTTTTCTAGTTTTTGAATTAACCTCCGGAGCTGAAATTTCTTTCGAACAAAGATAATTCTTTCTAATCTCTGCAATTTCTCGATTAATACCCAACCCAATGTCATTTTATCAGGTTTTAGGAAAGATCTGACGCCCTTTAAATTTTGACCATTTTTTCAACCCGCGACCTGTCATTTTTTTCTGGTTTTTAACGTAACCTCAGGAGCTGAAATTTCTTTGCAACTAAGATAATTCTTTCTAATCTCTGAAATTTCTCGATTAATACCCACCCCATCGTCATTTTATCAGGTTTGAGGAAAGATCTGACGCCCTTTAAATTTTGACCATTTTTTCAACCCGCGACCTGTCGTTTTTTTCTTGTTTTTAACGTAACCTTAGGAGCTGAAATGTCATTGGAAAAAAGATAATTCTTTCTAATCTCTGCAATTTCTCGATTAATACCCACCCCGTCGTCATTTTATCAGGTTGTAGGAAAGATCTGACGCCCTTTAAATTTTGACCATTTTTTCAACCCGCGACCTGTCGTTTTTTTCTGGTTTTTGGCATCACCTCCGGAGCTGAAATTTCTTTGAAACAAAGATAATTCTTTCTAATCTCTGCAATTTCTAGATCAATACCCAACCCAATGTCATTTTATCAGGTTTTAGGAAAGATCTGACGCCCTTTAAATTTTGACCATTTTTTCAACCCGCGACCTGTCGTTTTTTTTCTGTTTTTTAACGTGACCTCAGGAGCTGAAATTTCTTTGCAACTAAGATAATTCTTTCTAATCTCTGCAATTTCTCGATAAATACCCACCCCATCGTCATTTTATCAGGTTTGAGGAAAGATCTGACGCACTTTAAATTTTGACCATTTTTTCAACCCGCGACCTGTCGTTTTTTTCTTGTTTTTAACGTAACCTCAGGAGCTGAAATGTCATTGGAAAAAAGATAATTCTTTCTAATCTCTGCAATTTCTCGATTAATACCCACCCCATCGTCATTTTATCATGTTTTAGGAAAGATCTGACGCCCTTTAAATTTTGACCATTTTTTCAACCCGCGACCTGTCGTTTTTTTCTGGTTTTTGGCATCACCTCCGGAGCTGAAATTTCTTTGAAACAAAGATAATTCTTTCTAATCTCTGCAATTTCTCGATCAATACCCACCCCAATGTCATTTTATCAGGTTTTAGGAAAGATCTGACGCCCTTTAAATTTTGACCATTTTTCAACCCGCGACCTGTCATTTTTTTCTGGTTTTTGAAGGAACCTCCGAAGATTAAAATTCTTTGGAACAAAGATAATTCTTTCTAATCTCTGCAATTTCTCGATTAATACCCACACCATCGTCATTTTATCAGTCTTTAAGAAAGATCTGACGCCCTTTAAATTTTGACCATTTTTTTTACCCGTGACCTGTCGTTTTTTTCTGGTTTTTGGCATCACCTCCGGAGCTGAAATTTCTTTGAAACAAAGATAATTCTTTCTAATCTCTGCAATTTCTCGATCAATACCCACCCCAATGTCATTTTAACAGGTTTTAGGAAAGATCTGACGCCCTTTAAATTTTGACCATTTTTTCAACCCGCGACCTGTCGTTTTTTTCTTATTTTTAACCTAACCTCAGGAGCTGAAATGTCATTGGAAAAAAGATAATTCTTTCTAATCTCTGCAATTTCTCGATTAATACCCACCCCATCGTCATTTTATCATGTTTTAGGAAAGATCTGACGCACTTTAAATTTTGACCATTTTTTCAACCCGCGACCTGTCGTTTTTTTCTGGTTTTTGGCATCACCTCCGGAGCTGAAATTTCTTTGAAACAAAGATAATTCTTTCTAATCTCTGCAATTTCTCGATTAATACCATACCCCATCATCATTTTATCAGGTATTAGGAAAGATCTGACGCCCTTTAAATTTTGACCATTTTTTCAACCCGCGACCTGTCGTTTTTTCTGGTTTTTGAATTAACCTCCGGAGCTGAAATTTCTTTGAAACAAAGATAATTCTTTCTAATCTCTGCAATTTCTCGATCAATACCCACCCCAATGTCATTTTATCAGGTTTTAGGAAAGATCTGACGCCCTTTAAATTTTGACCATTTTTTCAACCCGCGACCTGTCGTTTTTTTCTGGTTTTTGAATTAACCTCCAGAGCTGAATTTTCTTTGGAACAAAAGATAATTCTTTCTAATCTCTGCAATTTCTCGATTGATACCCACCCCATCGTCATTTTATCAGGTTTTAGGAAAGATCTGACGCCCTTTAAATTTTGACCATTTTTTCAACCCGCGACCTGTCGTTTTTTTCTGGTTTTTGAAGTAAACTCCGAAGATTAAAATTCTTTGGAACAAAGATAATTCTTTCTAATCTCTGCAATTTCTCGATTAATACCCACACCATCGTCATTTTATCAGTCTTTAAGAAAGATCTAAAGCTCTTTAAATTTTGACCATTTTTCAACCCGCGACCTGTCGTTTTTTTCTGGTTTTTGGCATCACCTCCGGAGCTGAAATTTCTTTGAAACAAAGATAATTCTTTCTAATCTCTGCAATTTCTCGATCAATACCCACCCCAATGTCATTTTTATCAGGTTTTAGGAAAGATCTGACGCCCTTTAAATTTGACCATTTTTCAACCCGCGACCTGTCATTTTTTTCTGGTTTTTGAAGGAACCTCCGAAGATTAAAATTCTTTGGAACAAAGATAATTCTTTCTAATCTCTGCAATTTCCCGATTAATACCCACACCATCGTCGTTTTATCAGTCTTTAAGAAAGATCTGACGCCCTTTAAATTTTGACCATTTTTTTTACCGGTGACCTGTCGTTTTTTTCTGGTTTTTGGCATCACCTCCGGAGCTGAAATTTCTTTGAAACAAAGATAATTCTTTCTAATCTCTGCAATTTCTCGATCAATACCCACCCCAATGTCATTTTAACAGGTTTTAGGAAAGATCTGACGCCCTTTAAATTTTGACCATTTTTTCAACCCGCGACCTGTCGTTTTTTTCTGATCTTTGATGTAACCTCCGAAGCTGAAATTTCTTTGGAACAAAGATAATTGTTTCTAATCTCTGCAATTTCTCGATTAATACCATACCCCATCATCATTTTATCAGGTATTAGGAAAGATCTGACGCCCTTTAAATTTTGACCATTTTTTCAACCCGCGACCTGTCGTTTTTTTCTGGTTTTTGAATTAACCTCCGGAGCTGAAATTTCTTTGGAACAAAGATAATTCTTTCTAATCTCTGCAATTTCTCGATTGATACCCACCCCATCGTCATTTTATCAGGTTTTAGGAAAGATCTGACGCCCTTTAAATTTTGACCATTTTTTCAACCCGCGACCTGTCGTTTTTTTCTGGTTTTTGAATTAACCTCCGGAGCTGAAATTTCTTTGAAACAAAGATAATTCTTTCTAATCTCTGCAATTTCTCGATCAATACCCACCCCAATGTCATTTTATCAGGTTTTAGGAAAGATCTGACGCCCTTTAAATTTGACCATTTTTTCAACCCGCGACCTGTCGTTTTTTTCTGGTTTTTGAAGTAAACTCCGAAGATTAAAATTCTTTGGAACAAAGATAATTCTTTCTAATCTCTGCAATTTCTCGATTAATACCCACACCATCGTCATTTTATCAGTCTTTAAGAAAGATCTAAAGCTCTTTAAATTTTGACCATTTTTTCAACCGCGACCTGTCGTTTTTTCTTGTTTTTAACGTAACCTCAGTAGCTGAAATGTCTTTGGAAAAAAGATAATTCTTTCTAATCTCTGCAATTTCTCGATTAATACCCACCCCGTCGTCATTTTATCAGGTTTTAGGAAAGATCTGACGCCCTTTAAATTTTGACCATTTTTTCAACCCGCGACCTGTCGTTTTTTTCTGGTTTTTGGCATCACCTCCGGAGCTGAAATTTCTTTGAAACAAAGATAATTCTTTCTAATCTCTGC
>JARJJI010000033.1:5000-50000 GCA_029490765.1 Euthynnus affinis
GGAGGCTCCTCGAGAGCAGAGACAAAACAGAGACAGAAGCAGAGGAGTTATCCTCAGAGAAAACAAGCTCTCTATTGAAGTGGAGGAGGAGAACTCTCCTGCCAGGGTACATGCAGACTGCATTGATGCCTCTATTTGGGCAAATATAGAAGACTTGTTTGGCATGTCACCTGTGAGAGAAAAGGGGTCAACAGCCTTGACCCCCACAACAGCTCCTGCAGTGGCCAAGTCGGTAGCTGCACAGCCAAGAAGGACAGCAGTCCAAGCTCAAGTCCATCACGGGGGACAGGATCCTGAGGAGGCTTCCCAGGACACATCCCGCCGGACCTCCACACCTATGTCACAGCGGTTTAGGGTCCCAAGACGCATCAACCCTAACCTTCATGATAGTGATGTGGGGTTGATTGTTAGAGAGAGCAGTAAGAGAGCAGCTCCAAGAAAGAAGTCCAGATATATATCTAAGATCTAAGCATTTCCTGACCTTCTATTAAGCCTAATAATAGCATGGAGCTAAACATAAAATTATTTTAACAAAGGTCTAAATACAAGACATTAGTGGAGACTATTTTAGTTTTACATATTTTATTCCACATTCTGTCAGGATGACTGTACTGTACTAATAATTTTAACCTAACCTAATCCCAATTCAGGCCCTAATCCTAACCACAGTAACTCCCAGCCCTAACCCTAACCACCCTGAATTCAGACCCTAAATCTAACCTAACCCTCAATAAGGCCCTAAACCTAACCACCCTAAATCCAGGCCCTAAATTTAACCTAACCCTCAATCTGAACCCTAAACTTAACCACCCTAATCCAGGCCCTAACCTCAACCACCCTAAATTCAGGCCCTAACCCTAACCACCCTCAATCCAGGCCCTAAATTTAACCTAACCCTCAATCTGAACCCTAAACTTAACCACCCTAATCCAGGCCCTAACCTCAACCACCCTAAATTCAGGCCCTAACCCTAACCACCCTCAATCTAGGCCCTAAATTAACCTAACCCTCAATCTGAACCCTAAACTCAACCACCCTAATCCAGGCCCTAACCTCAACCACCCTAAATTTAGGCCCTAAGTTTAATTTAACCCTAATTCCTGGCTTTAAATTTAACCCTAACCCTTAATTTTGGCTCTAATCCTAATCTACCCTAATCCCAGGCCCCAACCCTAACCACACCTCTGATTGGAAGATTTCCATAATCAATAAATAATTTAAATATCAATAAATAACACACAGGGTTTACAAACATATTTTATTTCGGAATTAATAGGGTTAAAAACATGGGGAATTACATTACAAACAATTAAATTCTTAAGGAGAACAATTAATAATTTGGTTTAAGAGTTAAAATTCATTTTAAAAGGGAATAAATATAATTAAACTAATTCGAAACAGCAACCATAGGGTTAAAGGCAAAATTACGGAAACACAGAGCAACACACACATACACATTCGAAATACGGAAAGACGAAAAACAGAGATTATAAAAGGCGGAGCTCAGGGGGAGAGCTCATTCCTTACCTGAAGCTCGAAGCAAACACATCATTGTCCAGTCATCCAGTACAGCTATAGTTTTCTGTGTGCCAGCACCTGAAGAAGATCCAGAAGAAGATCGAAACGTCGTGTACACTGGCACACCTTCCTCAGTTCATTAAAACAAGTTGATTTAATTTTAAGATAATTTTATTTGATTTAAAAACAATTGAATTCATTTAAAACAATTTGAATTGATTAAAAATAATTTATTTCATGCTTTATTGGACAATTTCATTTAAAATACATTTAGTAAAATTAAAAAACACTACACTTACCTGGAAAAGAACCTGAAAAAGAAGAAATTACTTACCTGAAGCACCTGAAAGACAAAAATACTCACCTGCAAAAGGAAAAAAAGGAAAAAAAACCTGGATTAAAAACAATTGAATTCATTTAAAACAATTTGAATTAATTAAAAATAATTTATTTCATGCTTTATTGGACAATTTCATTTAAAATACATTCAGTAAAATTAAAAAAACACTACACTTACCTGGAAAAGAACCTGAAAAGGAAGAAATTACTTACCTGAAGCACCTGAAAGACAAAAATACTCACCTGCAAAAGAAGAAAAAAACCTGGAAAAGACAAACAACTCACCTGAAAAGACAATCTACTTACCGGACGAGACGAACACCAACCTGCAAAAGGAAAATTACGGAACGGACATTTTACAGACCAAGATATGGGGAAAGAAGGGTGGGTGGCGAGTGCACCTACCGCCTCTCTTGAGTTGAGAGGACGGTTTAACCCTCCCCCTAACCGGCCAGGGCCTCCATCCGTGACTTCCCCATATCGCGGTCCACAGGTCCCAAACCGAAGGAGACTCCGGATACGTCTCCAACAGACACAAGGATCAGACCAAGTCTTGAGACAACCAGCAGATCCCCAATTTAGAGACTTGGCTCGAAAGATGCACACACTAATTAAAGTAGTGCATCATCTTCAGAACGTGGCTCCTAAACCTGGGGGACCACAACCAAAGATGATCACGAAGATGGTGGATGTGTTGTCCAAAATGATTATGCCCGCAGCCCCTACTGAAGAGACCCTGGATCTCATCAGAGGAAACGCTATGAACTGGGGCTATACGACTCTGCTCATTTTACAAGACCACTACGAGGCAGAGCTGGAGCCCCTACTAGTGGACATTTCTGACCTCCTGGTCCAAGACTGGCAGTCATGCTTTAAAGTTGCAGTACGTTGGGCCAAGAGAAACTTACCACGTCTCAGTCAGGACGCCATTAACCATGTGGAGGCGCTCATTACAGCCAGGGTTGATGGAAAGTTCTCAGAGCCACAGCCGCCCACAGTGACTGTAGCCACAACGATGGAGGAGACCACTCGGGGGGCAGGACAGACTTTCCAGCCCACCCAAGTGGTACCTCTCAAAGGACAGAGACAGAGGAAAACAGTGGCCACCATGATCGATGGGGCCACTCAGGGAGGACAAAAGGATCCCCTTCAAGTCCATCATGTCCAACCTCCGCAGATGGAGGCTCCTCGAGAGCAGAGACAAAACAGAGACAGAAGCAGAGGAGTTATCCTCAGAGAAAACAAGCTCTCTATTGAAGTGGAGGAGGAGAACTCTCCTGCCAGGGTACATGCAGACTGCATTGATGCCTCTATTTGGGCAAATATAGAAGACTTGTTTGGCATGTCACCTGTGAGAGAAAAGGGGTCAACAGCCTTGACCCCCACAACAGCTCCTGCAGTGGCCAAGTCGGTAGCTGCACAGCCAAGAAGGACAGCAGTCCAAGCTCAAGTCCATCACGGGGGACAGGATCCTGAGGAGGCTTCCCAGGACACATCCCGCCGGACCTCCACACCTATGTCACAGCGGTTTAGGGTCCCAAGACGCATCAACCCTAACCTTCATGATAGTGATGTGGGGTTGATTGTTAGAGAGAGCAGTAAGAGAGCAGCTCCAAGAAAGAAGTCCAGATATATATCTAAGATCTAAGCATTTCCTGACCTTCTATTAAGCCTAATAATAGCATGGAGCTAAACATAAAATTATTTTAACAAAGGTCTAAATACAAGACATTAGTGGAGACTATTTTAGTTTTACATATTTTATTCCACATTCTGTCAGGATGACTGTACTGTACTAATAATTTTAACCTAACCTAATCCCAATTCAGGCCCTAATCCTAACCACAGTAACTCCCAGCCCTAACCCTAACCACCCTGAATTCAGACCCTAAATCTAACCTAACCCTCAATAAGGCCCTAAACCTAACCACCCTAAATCCAGGCCCTAAATTTAACCTAACCCTCAATCTGAACCCTAAACTTAACCACCCTAATCCAGGCCCTAACCTCAACCACCCTAAATTCAGGCCCTAACCCTAACCACCCTCAATCCAGGCCCTAAATTTAACCTAACCCTCAATCTGAACCCTAAACTTAACCACCCTAATCCAGGCCCTAACCTCAACCACCCTAAATTCAGGCCCTAACCCTAACCACCCTCAATCTAGGCCCTAAATTAACCTAACCCTCAATCTGAACCCTAAACTCAACCACCCTAATCCAGGCCCTAACCTCAACCACCCTAAATTTAGGCCCTAAGTTTAATTTAACCCTAATTCCTGGCTTTAAATTTAACCCTAACCCTTAATTTTGGCTCTAATCCTAATCTACCCTAATCCCAGGCCCCAACCCTAACCACACCTCTGATTGGAAGATTTCCATAATCAATAAATAATTTAAATATCAATAAATAACACACAGGGTTTACAAACATATTTTATTTCGGAATTAATAGGGTTAAAAACATGGGGAATTACATTACAAACAATTAAATTCTTAAGGAGAACAATTAATAATTTGGTTTAAGAGTTAAAATTCATTTTAAAAGGGAATAAATATAATTAAACTAATTCGAAACAGCAACCATAGGGTTAAAGGCAAAATTACGGAAACACAGAGCAACACACACATACACATTCGAAATACGGAAAGACGAAAAACAGAGATTATAAAAGGCGGAGCTCAGGGGGAGAGCTCATTCCTTACCTGAAGCTCGAAGCAAACACATCATTGTCCAGTCATCCAGTACAGCTATAGTTTTCTGTGTGCCAGCACCTGAAGAAGATCCAGAAGAAGATCGAAACGTCGTGTACACTGGCACACCTTCCTCAGTTCATTAAAACAAGTTGATTTAATTTTAAGATAATTTTATTTGATTTAAAAACAATTGAATTCATTTAAAACAATTTGAATTGATTAAAAATAATTTATTTCATGCTTTATTGGACAATTTCATTTAAAATACATTTAGTAAAATTAAAAAACACTACACTTACCTGGAAAAGAACCTGAAAAAGAAGAAATTACTTACCTGAAGCACCTGAAAGACAAAAATACTCACCTGCAAAAGGAAAAAAAGGAAAAAAAACCTGGATTAAAAACAATTGAATTCATTTAAAACAATTTGAATTAATTAAAAATAATTTATTTCATGCTTTATTGGACAATTTCATTTAAAATACATTCAGTAAAATTAAAAAAACACTACACTTACCTGGAAAAGAACCTGAAAAGGAAGAAATTACTTACCTGAAGCACCTGAAAGACAAAAATACTCACCTGCAAAAGAAGAAAAAAACCTGGAAAAGACAAACAACTCACCTGAAAAGACAATCTACTTACCGGACGAGACGAACACCAACCTGCAAAAGGAAAATTACGGAACGGACATTTTACAGACCAAGATATGGGGAAAGAAGGGTGGGTGGCGAGTGCACCTACCGCCTCTCTTGAGTTGAGAGGACGGTTTAACCCTCCCCCTAACCGGCCAGGGCCTCCATCCGTGACTTCCCCATATCGCGGTCCACAGGTCCCAAACCGAAGGAGACTCCGGATACGTCTCCAACAGACACAAGGATCAGACCAAGTCTTGAGACAACCAGCAGATCCCCAATTTAGAGACTTGGCTCGAAAGATGCACACACTAATTAAAGTAGTGCATCATCTTCAGAACGTGGCTCCTAAACCTGGGGGACCACAACCAAAGATGATCACGAAGATGGTGGATGTGTTGTCCAAAATGATTATGCCCGCAGCCCCTACTGAAGAGACCCTGGATCTCATCAGAGGAAACGCTATGAACTGGGGCTATACGACTCTGCTCATTTTACAAGACCACTACGAGGCAGAGCTGGAGCCCCTACTAGTGGACATTTCTGACCTCCTGGTCCAAGACTGGCAGTCATGCTTTAAAGTTGCAGTACGTTGGGCCAAGAGAAACTTACCACGTCTCAGTCAGGACGCCATTAACCATGTGGAGGCGCTCATTACAGCCAGGGTTGATGGAAAGTTCTCAGAGCCACAGCCGCCCACAGTGACTGTAGCCACAACGATGGAGGAGACCACTCGGGGGGCAGGACAGACTTTCCAGCCCACCCAAGTGGTACCTCTCAAAGGACAGAGACAGAGGAAAACAGTGGCCACCATGATCGATGGGGCCACTCAGGGAGGACAAAAGGATCCCCTTCAAGTCCATCATGTCCAACCTCCGCAGATGGAGGCTCCTCGAGAGCAGAGACAAAACAGAGACAGAAGCAGAGGAGTTATCCTCAGAGAAAACAAGCTCTCTATTGAAGTGGAGGAGGAGAACTCTCCTGCCAGGGTACATGCAGACTGCATTGATGCCTCTATTTGGGCAAATATAGAAGACTTGTTTGGCATGTCACCTGTGAGAGAAAAGGGGTCAACAGCCTTGACCCCCACAACAGCTCCTGCAGTGGCCAAGTCGGTAGCTGCACAGCCAAGAAGGACAGCAGTCCAAGCTCAAGTCCATCACGGGGGACAGGATCCTGAGGAGGCTTCCCAGGACACATCCCGCCGGACCTCCACACCTATGTCACAGCGGTTTAGGGTCCCAAGACGCATCAACCCTAACCTTCATGATAGTGATGTGGGGTTGATTGTTAGAGAGAGCAGTAAGAGAGCAGCTCCAAGAAAGAAGTCCAGATATATATCTAAGATCTAAGCATTTCCTGACCTTCTATTAAGCCTAATAATAGCATGGAGCTAAACATAAAATTATTTTAACAAAGGTCTAAATACAAGACATTAGTGGAGACTATTTTAGTTTTACATATTTTATTCCACATTCTGTCAGGATGACTGTACTGTACTAATAATTTTAACCTAACCTAATCCCAATTCAGGCCCTAATCCTAACCACAGTAACTCCCAGCCCTAACCCTAACCACCCTGAATTCAGACCCTAAATCTAACCTAACCCTCAATAAGGCCCTAAACCTAACCACCCTAAATCCAGGCCCTAAATTTAACCTAACCCTCAATCTGAACCCTAAACTTAACCACCCTAATCCAGGCCCTAACCTCAACCACCCTAAATTCAGGCCCTAACCCTAACCACCCTCAATCCAGGCCCTAAATTTAACCTAACCCTCAATCTGAACCCTAAACTTAACCACCCTAATCCAGGCCCTAACCTCAACCACCCTAAATTCAGGCCCTAACCCTAACCACCCTCAATCTAGGCCCTAAATTAACCTAACCCTCAATCTGAACCCTAAACTCAACCACCCTAATCCAGGCCCTAACCTCAACCACCCTAAATTTAGGCCCTAAGTTTAATTTAACCCTAATTCCTGGCTTTAAATTTAACCCTAACCCTTAATTTTGGCTCTAATCCTAATCTACCCTAATCCCAGGCCCCAACCCTAACCACACCTCTGATTGGAAGATTTCCATAATCAATAAATAATTTAAATATCAATAAATAACACACAGGGTTTACAAACATATTTTATTTCGGAATTAATAGGGTTAAAAACATGGGGAATTACATTACAAACAATTAAATTCTTAAGGAGAACAATTAATAATTTGGTTTAAGAGTTAAAATTCATTTTAAAAGGGAATAAATATAATTAAACTAATTCGAAACAGCAACCATAGGGTTAAAGGCAAAATTACGGAAACACAGAGCAACACACACATACACATTCGAAATACGGAAAGACGAAAAACAGAGATTATAAAAGGCGGAGCTCAGGGGGAGAGCTCATTCCTTACCTGAAGCTCGAAGCAAACACATCATTGTCCAGTCATCCAGTACAGCTATAGTTTTCTGTGTGCCAGCACCTGAAGAAGATCCAGAAGAAGATCGAAACGTCGTGTACACTGGCACACCTTCCTCAGTTCATTAAAACAAGTTGATTTAATTTTAAGATAATTTTATTTGATTTAAAAACAATTGAATTCATTTAAAACAATTTGAATTGATTAAAAATAATTTATTTCATGCTTTATTGGACAATTTCATTTAAAATACATTTAGTAAAATTAAAAAACACTACACTTACCTGGAAAAGAACCTGAAAAAGAAGAAATTACTTACCTGAAGCACCTGAAAGACAAAAATACTCACCTGCAAAAGGAAAAAAAGGAAAAAAAACCTGGATTAAAAACAATTGAATTCATTTAAAACAATTTGAATTAATTAAAAATAATTTATTTCATGCTTTATTGGACAATTTCATTTAAAATACATTCAGTAAAATTTAAAAAAACACTACACTTACCTGGAAAAGAACCTGAAAAGGAAGAAATTACTTACCTGAAGCACCTGAAAGACAAAAATACTCACCTGCAAAAGAAGAAAAAAACCTGGAAAAGACAAACAACTCACCTGAAAAGACAATCTACTTACCGGACGAGACGAACACCAACCTGCAAAAGGAAAATTACGGAACGGACATTTTACAGACCAAGATATGGGGAAAGAAGGGTGGGTGGCGAGTGCACCTACCGCCTCTCTTGAGTTGAGAGGACGGTTTAACCCTCCCCCTAACCGGCCAGGGCCTCCATCCGTGACTTCCCCATATCGCGGTCCACAGGTCCCAAACCGAAGGAGACTCCGGATACGTCTCCAACAGACACAAGGATCAGACCAAGTCTTGAGACAACCAGCAGATCCCCAATTTAGAGACTTGGCTCGAAAGATGCACACACTAATTAAAGTAGTGCATCATCTTCAGAACGTGGCTCCTAAACCTGGGGGACCACAACCAAAGATGATCACGAAGATGGTGGATGTGTTGTCCAAAATGATTATGCCCGCAGCCCCTACTGAAGAGACCCTGGATCTCATCAGAGGAAACGCTATGAACTGGGGCTATACGACTCTGCTCATTTTACAAGACCACTACGAGGCAGAGCTGGAGCCCCTACTAGTGGACATTTCTGACCTCCTGGTCCAAGACTGGCAGTCATGCTTTAAAGTTGCAGTACGTTGGGCCAAGAGAAACTTACCACGTCTCAGTCAGGACGCCATTAACCATGTGGAGGCGCTCATTACAGCCAGGGTTGATGGAAAGTTCTCAGAGCCACAGCCGCCCACAGTGACTGTAGCCACAACGATGGAGGAGACCACTCGGGGGGCAGGACAGACTTTCCAGCCCACCCAAGTGGTACCTCTCAAAGGACAGAGACAGAGGAAAACAGTGGCCACCATGATCGATGGGGCCACTCAGGGAGGACAAAAGGATCCCCTTCAAGTCCATCATGTCCAACCTCCGCAGATGGAGGCTCCTCGAGAGCAGAGACAAAACAGAGACAGAAGCAGAGGAGTTATCCTCAGAGAAAACAAGCTCTCTATTGAAGTGGAGGAGGAGAACTCTCCTGCCAGGGTACATGCAGACTGCATTGATGCCTCTATTTGGGCAAATATAGAAGACTTGTTTGGCATGTCACCTGTGAGAGAAAAGGGGTCAACAGCCTTGACCCCCACAACAGCTCCTGCAGTGGCCAAGTCGGTAGCTGCACAGCCAAGAAGGACAGCAGTCCAAGCTCAAGTCCATCACGGGGGACAGGATCCTGAGGAGGCTTCCCAGGACACATCCCGCCGGACCTCCACACCTATGTCACAGCGGTTTAGGGTCCCAAGACGCATCAACCCTAACCTTCATGATAGTGATGTGGGGTTGATTGTTAGAGAGAGCAGTAAGAGAGCAGCTCCAAGAAAGAAGTCCAGATATATATCTAAGATCTAAGCATTTCCTGACCTTCTATTAAGCCTAATAATAGCATGGAGCTAAACATAAAATTATTTTAACAAAGGTCTAAATACAAGACATTAGTGGAGACTATTTTAGTTTTACATATTTTATTCCACATTCTGTCAGGATGACTGTACTGTACTAATAATTTTAACCTAACCTAATCCCAATTCAGGCCCTAATCCTAACCACAGTAACTCCCAGCCCTAACCCTAACCACCCTGAATTCAGACCCTAAATCTAACCTAACCCTCAATAAGGCCCTAAACCTAACCACCCTAAATCCAGGCCCTAAATTTAACCTAACCCTCAATCTGAACCCTAAACTTAACCACCCTAATCCAGGCCCTAACCTCAACCACCCTAAATTCAGGCCCTAACCCTAACCACCCTCAATCCAGGCCCTAAATTTAACCTAACCCTCAATCTGAACCCTAAACTTAACCACCCTAATCCAGGCCCTAACCTCAACC
Source organism: Euthynnus affinis (assembly GCA_029490765.1). Taxonomy (NCBI): domain Eukaryota; kingdom Metazoa; phylum Chordata; class Actinopteri; order Scombriformes; family Scombridae; genus Euthynnus; species Euthynnus affinis. The sequence continues at coordinate 15,058 of JARJJI010000033.1, forward strand.
ACCCTAAATTCAGGCCCTAACCCTAACCACCCTCAATCTAGGCCCTAAATTAACCTAACCCTCAATCTGAACCCTAAACTCAACCACCCTAATCCAGGCCCTAACCTCAACCACCCTAAATTTAGGCCCTAAGTTTAATTTAACCCTAATTCCTGGCTTTAAATTTAACCCTAACCCTTAATTTTGGCTCTAATCCTAATCTACCCTAATCCCAGGCCCCAACCCTAACCACACCTCTGATTGGAAGATTTCCATAATCAATAAATAATTTAAATATCAATAAATAACACACAGGGTTTACAAACATATTTTATTTCGGAATTAATAGGGTTAAAAACATGGGGAATTACATTACAAACAATTAAATTCTTAAGGAGAACAATTAATAATTTGGTTTAAGAGTTAAAATTCATTTTAAAAGGGAATAAATATAATTAAACTAATTCGAAACAGCAACCATAGGGTTAAAGGCAAAATTACGGAAACACAGAGCAACACACACATACACATTCGAAATACGGAAAGACGAAAAACAGAGATTATAAAAGGCGGAGCTCAGGGGGAGAGCTCATTCCTTACCTGAAGCTCGAAGCAAACACATCATTGTCCAGTCATCCAGTACAGCTATAGTTTTCTGTGTGCCAGCACCTGAAGAAGATCCAGAAGAAGATCGAAACGTCGTGTACACTGGCACACCTTCCTCAGTTCATTAAAACAAGTTGATTTAATTTTAAGATAATTTTATTTGATTTAAAAACAATTGAATTCATTTAAAACAATTTGAATTGATTAAAAATAATTTATTTCATGCTTTATTGGACAATTTCATTTAAAATACATTTAGTAAAATTAAAAAACACTACACTTACCTGGAAAAGAACCTGAAAAAGAAGAAATTACTTACCTGAAGCACCTGAAAGACAAAAATACTCACCTGCAAAAGGAAAAAAAGGAAAAAAAACCTGGATTAAAAACAATTGAATTCATTTAAAACAATTTGAATTAATTAAAAATAATTTATTTCATGCTTTATTGGACAATTTCATTTAAAATACATTCAGTAAAATTAAAAAAACACTACACTTACCTGGAAAAGAACCTGAAAAGGAAGAAATTACTTACCTGAAGCACCTGAAAGACAAAAATACTCACCTGCAAAAGAAGAAAAAAACCTGGAAAAGACAAACAACTCACCTGAAAAGACAATCTACTTACCGGACGAGACGAACACCAACCTGCAAAAGGAAAATTACGGAACGGACATTTTACAGACCAAGATATGGGGAAAGAAGGGTGGGTGGCGAGTGCACCTACCGCCTCTCTTGAGTTGAGAGGACGGTTTAACCCTCCCCCTAACCGGCCAGGGCCTCCATCCGTGACTTCCCCATATCGCGGTCCACAGGTCCCAAACCGAAGGAGACTCCGGATACGTCTCCAACAGACACAAGGATCAGACCAAGTCTTGAGACAACCAGCAGATCCCCAATTTAGAGACTTGGCTCGAAAGATGCACACACTAATTAAAGTAGTGCATCATCTTCAGAACGTGGCTCCTAAACCTGGGGGACCACAACCAAAGATGATCACGAAGATGGTGGATGTGTTGTCCAAAATGATTATGCCCGCAGCCCCTACTGAAGAGACCCTGGATCTCATCAGAGGAAACGCTATGAACTGGGGCTATACGACTCTGCTCATTTTACAAGACCACTACGAGGCAGAGCTGGAGCCCCTACTAGTGGACATTTCTGACCTCCTGGTCCAAGACTGGCAGTCATGCTTTAAAGTTGCAGTACGTTGGGCCAAGAGAAACTTACCACGTCTCAGTCAGGACGCCATTAACCATGTGGAGGCGCTCATTACAGCCAGGGTTGATGGAAAGTTCTCAGAGCCACAGCCGCCCACAGTGACTGTAGCCACAACGATGGAGGAGACCACTCGGGGGGCAGGACAGACTTTCCAGCCCACCCAAGTGGTACCTCTCAAAGGACAGAGACAGAGGAAAACAGTGGCCACCATGATCGATGGGGCCACTCAGGGAGGACAAAAGGATCCCCTTCAAGTCCATCATGTCCAACCTCCGCAGATGGAGGCTCCTCGAGAGCAGAGACAAAACAGAGACAGAAGCAGAGGAGTTATCCTCAGAGAAAACAAGCTCTCTATTGAAGTGGAGGAGGAGAACTCTCCTGCCAGGGTACATGCAGACTGCATTGATGCCTCTATTTGGGCAAATATAGAAGACTTGTTTGGCATGTCACCTGTGAGAGAAAAGGGGTCAACAGCCTTGACCCCCACAACAGCTCCTGCAGTGGCCAAGTCGGTAGCTGCACAGCCAAGAAGGACAGCAGTCCAAGCTCAAGTCCATCACGGGGGACAGGATCCTGAGGAGGCTTCCCAGGACACATCCCGCCGGACCTCCACACCTATGTCACAGCGGTTTAGGGTCCCAAGACGCATCAACCCTAACCTTCATGATAGTGATGTGGGGTTGATTGTTAGAGAGAGCAGTAAGAGAGCAGCTCCAAGAAAGAAGTCCAGATATATATCTAAGATCTAAGCATTTCCTGACCTTCTATTAAGCCTAATAATAGCATGGAGCTAAACATAAAATTATTTTAACAAAGGTCTAAATACAAGACATTAGTGGAGACTATTTTAGTTTTACATATTTTATTCCACATTCTGTCAGGATGACTGTACTGTACTAATAATTTTAACCTAACCTAATCCCAATTCAGGCCCTAATCCTAACCACAGTAACTCCCAGCCCTAACCCTAACCACCCTGAATTCAGACCCTAAATCTAACCTAACCCTCAATAAGGCCCTAAACCTAACCACCCTAAATCCAGGCCCTAAATTTAACCTAACCCTCAATCTGAACCCTAAACTTAACCACCCTAATCCAGGCCCTAACCTCAACCACCCTAAATTCAGGCCCTAACCCTAACCACCCTCAATCCAGGCCCTAAATTTAACCTAACCCTCAATCTGAACCCTAAACTTAACCACCCTAATCCAGGCCCTAACCTCAACCACCCTAAATTCAGGCCCTAACCCTAACCACCCTCAATCTAGGCCCTAAATTAACCTAACCCTCAATCTGAACCCTAAACTCAACCACCCTAATCCAGGCCCTAACCTCAACCACCCTAAATTTAGGCCCTAAGTTTAATTTAACCCTAATTCCTGGCTTTAAATTTAACCCTAACCCTTAATTTTGGCTCTAATCCTAATCTACCCTAATCCCAGGCCCCAACCCTAACCACACCTCTGATTGGAAGATTTCCATAATCAATAAATAATTTAAATATCAATAAATAACACACAGGGTTTACAAACATATTTTATTTCGGAATTAATAGGGTTAAAAACATGGGGAATTACATTACAAACAATTAAATTCTTAAGGAGAACAATTAATAATTTGGTTTAAGAGTTAAAATTCATTTTAAAAGGGAATAAATATAATTAAACTAATTCGAAACAGCAACCATAGGGTTAAAGGCAAAATTACGGAAACACAGAGCAACACACACATACACATTCGAAATACGGAAAGACGAAAAACAGAGATTATAAAAGGCGGAGCTCAGGGGGAGAGCTCATTCCTTACCTGAAGCTCGAAGCAAACACATCATTGTCCAGTCATCCAGTACAGCTATAGTTTTCTGTGTGCCAGCACCTGAAGAAGATCCAGAAGAAGATCGAAACGTCGTGTACACTGGCACACCTTCCTCAGTTCATTAAAACAAGTTGATTTAATTTTAAGATAATTTTATTTGATTTAAAAACAATTGAATTCATTTAAAACAATTTGAATTGATTAAAAATAATTTATTTCATGCTTTATTGGACAATTTCATTTAAAATACATTTAGTAAAATTAAAAAACACTACACTTACCTGGAAAAGAACCTGAAAAAGAAGAAATTACTTACCTGAAGCACCTGAAAGACAAAAATACTCACCTGCAAAAGGAAAAAAAGGAAAAAAAACCTGGATTAAAAACAATTGAATTCATTTAAAACAATTTGAATTAATTAAAAATAATTTATTTCATGCTTTATTGGACAATTTCATTTAAAATACATTCAGTAAAATTAAAAAAACACTACACTTACCTGGAAAAGAACCTGAAAAGGAAGAAATTACTTACCTGAAGCACCTGAAAGACAAAAATACTCACCTGCAAAAGAAGAAAAAAACCTGGAAAAGACAAACAACTCACCTGAAAAGACAATCTACTTACCGGACGAGACGAACACCAACCTGCAAAAGGAAAATTACGGAACGGACATTTTACAGACCAAGATATGGGGAAAGAAGGGTGGGTGGCGAGTGCACCTACCGCCTCTCTTGAGTTGAGAGGACGGTTTAACCCTAACCCTAACCCTAACCCTAACCCTAACCCTAACCCTAACCCCAACCCCAACCCCAACCCCAACCCTAACCCTAACCCTAACCCTAACCCCAACCCCAACCCCAACCCTAACCCTAACCCTAACCCCTAACCCCTAAACCCTAAACCCTAAACCCTAAACCCTAACCCTAACCCTAACCCCTAAACCCTAACCCTAACCCTAACCCTAACCCTAACCCTAACCCCTAACCCCTAACCCCTAACCCCTAACCCTAACCCTAACCCTAACCCTAACCCTAACCCTAACCCTACCCCTTAACCCTAACCCTAACCCTACCCCTTAACCCTTAACCCTTAACCCTAACCCTAACCCTAACCCTAACCCTAACCCTAACCCTAACTCAGGCCCTAACTCAGGCCCTAACCCTAACCTATTATAACCCTAACTCTAACCCTAATCCCAGGCCCTAACCCTAACCCATTATAACCCTAACTCTAACCCTAACCCCAGGCCCTAACCCTAGCCACGCCCTTGGGGGCAATTTATTTACAATTAATTACATTAATAAATATTTAATAATTAAAAAACAGTACACCTAGTTCATAAGGGCAATATTCATTAAAAACCAGACAAAAGGGTACAAAAATATTTTATTTGGAATTTATAGGGTTAAAAAATGCAAAAATGCAAAATACACACAATAATTTATAATTGGAACAATAATAAATAGGAACAAGGAGTTAAATTTCAGTCAAATAGGATAATACATTCAATTTAATTCATTTCGGATAGGGCTTAAAGGGTTAAAACGGAAAAATCTAAAAACAAGCAGCAAAACACGGAAAACTCAATTCGAAGATTACGGAAGGGAAACTAGACAAAAGGGGTAAAAAAATAAAAAAATAAAAAAATAAAAAAATGCTTTAAATTTACAGGGTTAAAGGATAAAATACAATATATACAATATTTTATAATTGGAACAACAAACTATTGGAATAAAGGGTTAAAATTCAGTCAAATAAGATGATATATTAAATTTAATTCATTTCGGACAGGGTTTAAAGGGTTAAAACGGAAAAATCTAAAAACAAGCAGCAAAACACGGAAAACTCAATTCGAAGATTACGGACAGAAAACAGAGGGCACAAAGGGAGGAGCCTACAGGGAGGGCTCATTTCTTACCTGACTTTCGAAGGGAGCACATCTCTCTCCAGTCATCCACTGCAGCATCAGTTTTTTGTGTGCCACCACCTGAGGAAGACCCAGAGAGGGTCGAAACGTTGTGGGCACACCTTTTTCTGTTGTTTATTTTAAGACTCTTGTTTTTAAAGAGCATTTTTTTTGAAAAACAGTTTTATTTTATTTTATTTATTGTAATTGTATTTTTTGAGTTCATTTTTTTTTAAGAAAATAAATATTTACTTTTGAAAACAAGTTTATTTTGTAGGAAGTTTTATTCAGTTGTTTAAAAACAAGTTTTTTTAAAAGAAGACAGACAAGACACAGGGACTCCACAAGGATGTGGAGACGTGACGGGTGGAGGGCGAGAGCACCTCCCGCCCCTTCCAGATCTGGAGGGGGACGGGGAAGACCTTATCCTAACCCCTAATTAGGGGGCGCTGAACACGCCAGACTTGGACCCGTCTCTCTACGACTTACGGTTCCCGAGATACAGCCGATTTAAAATTTTCAAGTGATGTATCTCCGGAACGCAAGGTCGCACAGACTCGTGGGTGGTACCGTTGGAAAGGGCGTGGCCGAATTAGTGTGGGCGGAGCTTGGTTTCAAGGCTCTACGACCTTCCTATCAAAAGTTATTCACGTTTATGTCCGTTTGTCCACTGTGGACAAACCCCTTTTTACCCCCATACCTAACCCTAACCCTAACCCTAACCCCTAACCCTAACCCTAACCCTAACCCTAACGACTATCGTAGGGGGTACGATAGGTGGCAAAACTCTGTTAACCTAACCCTAACCCTAACATCCTCTAACCCTAGCATCCTCTAACCCTAACCTGCACCCCTGGTACACTTGGCTGCTTGTATACTGCATCCTTGAACCCCTGGTACACCATACCCCTGGTACACCGCCACCTTTGACCTATGAGAGATTGTCAATATTTTTCAAAAACGCCACTTGAAATGGGGTGTCAATCAACTCCAAATGGTCTGAAACGTGCTCCTAAATGGTTTCTGGGAGGTGGATTTTGGCCTCAACACTTAGTCAATATACGGTTCCAATCGTCTCCCATTCATTTCCTATGGGAAACACATTTTGGCTTATAACTCGGGAACGAAAGGTCGTAGAGACTCGGGAGTGGGTGGCGTCAGACCTAATTAGGGGGCGCTGAACACGCCAGACTTGGACCCGTCTCTCTACGACTTACGGTTCCCGAGATACAGCCGATTTAAAATTTTCAAGTGATGTATCTCGGGAACGCAAGGTCGCACAGACTCGTGGGTGGTACCGTTGGAAAGGGCGTGGCAGAATTAGTGGGGGCGGAGCTTGGTTTCAAGGCTCTACGACCTTCCTATCAAAAGTTATTCACGTTTATATCCGTTTGTCCACTGTGGACAAACCCCTTTTTACCCCCATACATACAATCAAACTAACACGTTTGTCTCCGTTTGTCCACTGTGGACAAACCCCTTTTTACCCCCATACCCTAACCCTAACCTAACCCTAACCCGGGGGTTGGCAACCCGTGGCTCTAGAGCCGCACGCGGCTCTTTAGCGCCGCCCTAGTGGCTCCCTGGAGCTTTTCCAAAATGGTTGAAAATGGAAAAAGATGGGGGAGGGAAATATATTTTTTGTTTTAATATGGTTTCTGTAGGAGGACAAACATGACACAAACATTCTTAACGTTTACCAATGCTGTAAAAATGTGTAAAATAAATATTAAATTTCAACATTTCTGTCAACGAAGATTTGCGTCATTGCCTGCGACACACATTTCTATCAGCAAGGCGGGATGCCAGGCAGGTGGCTGTTGTAAACAAACTGGCGGCTGTGTGATGGGCCATGGATCCCAAAGGGAAAAAGAGAAAAATAACTGAGGAGAACAGAGGATTCAACATTTCTTGGACCGAATCATTTGCATTCATTGCCAATGCGGAATGATCAACATACCTGTGCGAGCATGAACCACATCAAATCAAAATATTGCACCCGCTTCACAGATGAGAGCTTGCAGTCCTGCGTCAAGATTAAAGTTACATCTTACATGCCCGATGTTGAGAAGCTGACCAGTGATGTCCGAAAACAGAAGTCACATTAAACGGGTAAGAACACAATCCTGTCATAGGCACATATTTAGTAACAAAGTGGCTGTTTTCATAAAGTGATTTCTGATTTTTGTCAGTATATATTTGGAATGACACTTGGGGATATTATTGTGTTTTGTTGCTCAGGTCCGAGGATAGCTACGTTGGTTGCGTGTCAAAAGAGAAGAGGATGCTGCTGCGTTTCACCCTTGCACTGACTTGCTTTGCATTTGCACAGATGTCAAACTTGAACTGTATTAATTTGATTTTATATACTTTACTTTTTCAAAAGGCTGATGTTTTATTTTTATAAATGCAGGCTGCGTTTTATTGCACTCTGTTGTCCAGATAAGGGGCAGATTATGCACGTTCGATTTTGTTGTTGTTTTTTTCCAATCCTCAAAATAAAAACGACATCAAAAATCTGATTTCTTTATTGCATTTCTTTAATCTCTCTACAGGATGCACTGTAGGGAAAATAAACATTTAATCATGAAGGCTCATTATGTATTTGTAGCCAACTTAGTCATTTTGATAGTAGGCTAATATAGCTACTATAGATACATACAGCATGTGTTGCCTTCATTATAAGGCTTATATAAGGCTTTTAATTTTTTGCGGCTCCAGACATATTTGTTTTTTGTTTTTTTTGGTCCAATATGGCTCTTTCAACATTTTGTGTTGCTGACCCCTGCCCTAACCCTAACATTAATAAACACAATATAAGATAAAAACATCAAACACTAATATTCTAAAACCAGTCATCATATAAACAATAAACCAAACACCAAAATTCATTAATAATAAATACAAACTCATCTACACTTCATTTTACACAGAAAAAGGCATACATAGGGTTAAAAAACACAAACTCCAAACACAAATTCTAAAAAGAGCAAATTCGATTTGATCAAAAAGGTAAAAACATCTTGTAAAAAGGGAAGGTTATAAATAGAGCCCCAGAACAACTTTCCAGCATTTCCATTCTAACCTTCGAAGAGACAATATCCGAACCACAGGTCCACAGAAGCCAGCCCTTTTTCATTTATTTAATTTAATTTTTATTGTGCCTAGCCTGAGGAAGACTTCAACAAAGTGGAAACATCGTGACAGGCACACTATAAATATAAATAAGAAAATAACAATAAACAATAAACTAACAATAAATAACAACAAATAAATAAATAATTAATTAAATTTAATTTAAAACATTCATTTCATTTAAAAACCAAATAGGGACTTTTACACAAACCCTAACACCAACCCATGATTATGGACAGTAGTCCAGACCATGGGTGGACGATGGTCTGCCGCGGGAGACGTCGTGGTCGCTCCCGCGGCCACCCAGACCTACAAAGACCACCCCAGCAGCAAAGGGGAGACTGGGCCCAGATCAGATAATCAGAAACTGCAGTTCTACAGCCACTGAGAATGTAAAATTTCATATGACAAGAGCCCTTCATGTCTTCAAAAAGGCACTGTGTTCTGGTTGTAATGTTGTCTCCTTCCAACAATGGACAGATACAACAAGCAGCAACATGACAGAATATACTGCTAACCCATAGACAAAATTATTCTTCTCTGAAAAAGAGGTGATTTTAACATTTATTGATCCTGGCCTCATAGGATCCATACGCTTATGTTTTTGTTATATTTTATGACAATTTAACTCTTGTTTCATGTTTCTTTTCCCCGATGTATGTTTTTATATGGTTTGCTTGATCATCACCCATTTAGCTCATTTCTATACTTAGCCTTGGACTAATCTAAACTACTACTACTAAATCTAAACTACTATTTATCAGCATCATTCATAGATTTTATTACGATTACGATAAATAATAATCATATCAATGAACCTCAATTGTAGAACAGTACTTCAAAAAGTGCCGCCCTGGGTATGAAATGAGCCACTCAGGAATGACGGTAATGCAAGACAAGTTGATATTTTCTTAAGAGAAATTAAATGACCTAAAACTAAAGCTTCTATGTCAGATTTGAACGTTATTTGATCAAATATTTGTGATTGAACATTAGACTGTATAACATATGTACAAAGTGTTTGAAGGAAGAAAGGAAGTGCAAGTTTAGAAATGGGAGTGTGAGAAGGCACAGAGCCTGCACATTGCATGGCAGTGAAGAAGAGCTTTACAAGTGCTCAACAGCATGGAGTCCAGAATCTTCTCTTATCCTATCTAAATCTTGATAATTGAGATACGATGGTTCCCTTCACTTCAGATTTTGTTAAAAATTGTTCAACTGACCAAAATAAAAAATGATAAAGAACATGGATGCAGTATGTTTTCTTGGACAGGCAGGAATTGAACCAGTGACACATGACCTTAAAGGCCAACACTCTACCAAATGAGCTATTGTCCAGCACAGAGGAAGAAGCCTTTGAACCCATCAAAAAAAAGAAAACTCTCATGAGGACAGGTCTAGTCAGTGATCAGCCAAATCGCAGACACCTGATGACCTTGTTATTGAAACATCAGTTTCAGGTGTCCATTTGGTTTTCTGTGGAACATGATTGGATGCCCTGGAAATGTTAATGCTTTAAATTCCCCTGCATCTCTGCAGTTTGTTCTTTTGAAAGAAGTTTGAAGCACTACAGGTGAGTGTGTTGTATGCAATGTTATTTGAACTCATTTATAGACCGCCATGTTTGATATTAAGTTTTCATTTGAAGTAGTATAGATGTTTTGTGACTTTATCCCATACAAAGCACTTTCCAATGACCCTGTTGAAGAATTTAACTAAAATGTGCCTTGTGACTATGATTTTGTCTCTACCACTAGCAATGAAGGTGTTGGCCCCAAGCCCACAGGAGAGGGTTATATCCTGGACTTTTGACAATGGTTGCAAAGCTGAGGTTATTAAAATGAACTTACTAATTGTGGTTAGTGATGGGGACAGTATAATAAAAGTAACTCTTTGAAGAATTTGCTGGTAGGGTGGCCAAGGGTAATTTTTATATAATGAGAGGTTACAGCCTCAGAGGTCGACTGCCACAATTTTACATCGCTGTCAACTGTGAGATCCTGTTCTTTAAAACTGCAGCCATCGAATGCTCACTGACCTTGGAGGCAGAGGCGGAGGCTCTCCTCAACACAGTCACATGCCTCCGGGTGACAGACTTTCCTGGCCTCATTACAGCCAGGGGTCAGGTGGTGGTCAGTAAACACTGTTGTTCTTTGCAGCTTTTATATATATAGGTATTATTAATAATGACACTGCCTTTTTCACTTAATGAAAGTATCTGACATGTTTTTTGTCCAGCTGAGTTCAATCAAAGGGTTACGTGGCCAGGGAAGATGTCTGCCTGAGGACTGCCACACTGGAGCAGGTATGTACTTTAAATTTAAACCTAAACTTAAGCTTTCAAATGTCTATTCAGTAATTAACGGTTTTGGCTAAGATGTATTAAATCAAGAGGGCACAACATGGTTTTTACTTGAATGTGATTGTATCTTGTATCTAAAAACTAAAATCTTCTACAGGATGGCACACATGTGGCGATGAGCCTGTGGAGCAAGCAGGGTATTGAGCAAGGTGTTGGACCTCAAAGTGGGTGAGGTGGCCTGCCTCACCTACTTAAAGCAGACTCAGATATGGATACAAACTCCAGTCGACAACCAATCAAAATCCAAGTGAGTGATACAAATTCAGTATAACACTTGATGCCCTTAGCTGTCCTCTGTAATACTGCTCAAACAAAGCTGTGTAAAACTTCTCTAGGTATATTAAGTGTTTATGGTAATGAGCATGCTTTTACAACATGTCTGTCTTCTCTTTTCGGGAGGAGGATTCCAAAGAGTGGCTGTATCAATTTTGGGTGTCCTAGAAGAGGATGAGGGCTTAAAACTGCTTCTGGATACCCCAAACAGTGACAGGGTTTTCAAAATTGACAAAACCCTATGGGAAGTTCAGTTTGATTTAAACAAGCTACCAATAGATGTCCAGGTAAAGCTCAATGACCAGGAAATCAGACTCGCAAGTTTAAGACATGGCTTTTCTCTTTTTTTTTTTTTTTTTTTTTTTTTTTTTTGTTGAATCTTGAGTTGCTTTGTAACTACTTGGAAGTGTTTGCAAGTGAAAATAAAGTGTTTGGAAATCTTGGACTTTACATTATAATTTTTAACAAACTTTGGTCAGTTTAAAGACTGTTGAAAAGCTAAATTGTACTTGTATCTGCAAACCACATTTCTGACCTGGAAACTTGATGTCAATTCTAGAGGTGTGCATTTTCAAATGCAGTGTTTAGTGGGGCTATGGTTTCTGACAATCCACTAGAGTTGTAATCTTAAACTTGCAGTTTAAGACTTCTCCAACATGGCAAGGTCACACAAATGGGATTTCAAAGACTTTGCTCAGTTGTAACTTGAGCAAAGTGTATGCAATAATTATGCAAAGATTGCATTTGAAGCTAAAACCTGTGTTCCTCTGCTGTGGAAACATGAATAGAAAAGTTCACATGCTATAAAGTGAGCAAATGCCTTTACTGCCTTCCAAAATTGCAAGCAAGATCAGATCTTCACCCTTTTCCTTACAACAAAAAGGGTTGCAACTCTGACCTGTGGGCTCTGGAATCGCATCATTGATAGGCCCTGAAACATATGCAACAAGGTCAGACATTTGAACACTATCCTGACAGTTTGTGCATGCCAGTATGTTTTTGTTAAGTGGTCTTAAATTGCAGTGTCAATTTAATTCTCAGAAAAAAATCTACAAGGAATAAAATCAGTTACACTCAAGTTGGTAATTGACACATGCAATGCTCCAAGCTAATGTCACACAACACTGAAAGATTTGTCTTTCATTTGCATGAAATGTATCGTTGCAGTGTCAACAAGCAGATCGGCTGTATGAATGTACATTTTTCCACCTTCAACTCTACTGAGTTGTGTTCAGAGTAGGCTTTGAACTTGCAGCTTTTTGATCCAAAAGTCATTCAGAAGCTACATGATCTCGAAGCACTGGACTAAACAGAAATGATTCATAGTAAGTATGTTTAATATATCAATGTACTATTCAGGTAATATAGTAAGCTGGAGTGGAATTGAATTCTCTTACATGACAAAGCTGTAAAGCATACATAAGAGCAATATCATGCCTAGCATTACCATGAGCGGGTATTGAATACACAACCTTGTAATCTAAGGTGAAGCTGATCAGATAACAATCTTGAACCATTGAACGAACAGACATTGACAGAAGAGGAAAATCTCCATTTTTGAAGATGAAAATGTATTTGTCTCAATCTAGAGCTTAAAGCCCAAAGATTTGTACATCAGTGAGAATGCTGAAAGCATTCACACTAGTTATCCAAACCTTCAACTGCTCTATACTCTGAGAATGTTCTCAGAATGTTCATATTTGATATACAGGTGTCCCACCTGGACATGCTTAACATATTAAAACATGGTATCAATAGCGCCCCCATGTGGTCAGTTATTCAATGTTTTGGATTTTGGCTAATAACTCATGAACGGTAAGTCCTATCAAAAAGCTTTTTGGTCAGGATGTTCCTTGGATGACCCTGATTAGAATGATATAGGCCAAACTTGGTACATACCATATTTAGATGACCCTGGACAAGACTTATCCATTTGTTTTCAGATATCACTTACCGTTTGTCTGTTATTGGCTAACAAACTTTTGGAGGCATGGCCTAATGCACTTAATGGCGATAACTCCTCAATAATGACTCGGATCGTGACCAAATTTGGGCATGTTGTACACAACGTGACCTCACAGAAGTGTGTAAAATTTCACAAAATTCTGCCCACAGGGGGCGCTAAAGTTACCTTATAACATGATATTTCAGCAATTCTGTTGTCGTTAATGGAATGAAACTTGATAGGCAGGTTTTCCATGAGAACCTGCACGACATACTGAATCATGGCACCAATAGCGCCACCTTGTGGTCATAAATAAATCAGTGCTATATGTTGACACTATAATTTCCGAGTGCACTTAAACGCCTCATCAAAATCTAACTGCGCAAATACCGGAGATAACCACTTTGATCTGACTGCTGCAGTGGTGAGTAGCAGAGTTTACCTGTCTCTGTCCATAAGGCTTTTAACGTTACTAATACAGGCTTGACATTTTATATGACATGGTAACATGACACCGGTTTCTCAGATACAATCCAAACAAAACGATAAGGGCAAAACATCTTCCTGGTAAAACAAAGGCATTTATTGTCACCTAGCTAATATTAGCGACGTGCTAACGCTAGCATAGCTGCTAACGCTAGCATATATCTGGAACTCTGGTGTTGTGGCGCATCAGCCAACGGGTTTGTAAATAGTCAGCGCCAGGATGTTTTGCTATCCACACAGTGGACCGGCTAGGTTGTTAGTATTTATTTTAGCTGTACTTCTGCATTAATTAAGCATTCATAGGAGTTTGACTGTGAATGGCAGAGCTGTTGAATGAATTTATGGAGTTTGTTGGTTTCAGTTAGCAGTTAGCTCTACTTATTAGCTGCTGACTGGCAGCAGCATGAAGGCACAGCAAGCAGCCAACGGACTAAATATCTGTTGATCCCAGTAGGACCTCACTCAGATCCGGAAAGTCTAGAAAAGGTTTATGGTTTGTTTTCTGTTTCGCAGGCGGGTTGGAGGCTTGGTTATTTGTCTGAGTAAGTGAGCTGTAAGTAAACAGTCTGAACTCAGCAGAGTTTCTGTGACGGAACTGAGAGTCCAGTTTACATGCAGTAGGTGTTCTTGGTGTTGACTTAAAACCACCAGACTAACAGATGTTACATAGAAAGTATTCAGCTTGAAATAAAGTTATTTTTCTGTTTCTTGACAGTGACATTGAGTCAGAGTTTACAGTGAACCTGGGTACAAATAGTTTGTCTAGTTTATTAGTGTGAATGCTGCAAGCATCTATTTGTACAGATGGGGATGTGTTTAGTATTTTGAGCAGTGCTTTGCAATTCATTCAGTTTTCAGCATTCACACGCATTTTCTGCAGGAAATGCCTCTCTACTTTAACATGAGAATGAATGTGTTAAACTGGTTGAAGGAAAAGACAATCTGTAACTTAAAGATATGAATTGCATAACATTTGTCAGTAGCAGTGTGATTAAGATGATTGAGATCACCTGTGGACTCCTAAATCTTAAACTGTACAGAGACGTGCTGAGGGAGATTTGAACTTGCAGTCTTTTGGTCCAAAAGCTACCCAGCAGTGACATGAGCTTAAATCACTGAGCTATACAGACAGCCACAGAGGAAAAAATCTGTTTTGATGATATATCAGATATATCATGATTTCAATCGTCATGGGATTTCTTATTTCCAGGTGACAGCGGGAAGCTGCAGTAGACAGGAAACTGGATGATCTTAATGGATAACATGCTGCAGATGATCGTGGTCGGGCTGTCGGGTCATAGTCTGCGTTTGCCAACCAGGATCCGCTCTGTATGTGTTGATCCCACTGTCCATATGGAGGTCTGCGAGTACAGTGACGGAAAGCAAGGTGTGTGTTGTCCTTTACTTTGTTCCTTACGTGTAGAGCAACTAAGGCTCTGTCAAGGTACAACAGCTAAACCCTCTGTATTTTAAAATAGTAATAACCAGCCCAAGGCATTTTTGGGAAAAAGATGCCAACGCAGCCATAAGTGTTATCTTTCAGTTTTAGTACTAAGTATTTATATTGGGGTGTCAGAGCTACAGTGTTTGTGGAAAAATCAAAATTACAGAAAGAATATTGAAAAGAAATGAATAGAAATCAATTCCCTTTTTACTGTATTGATGTCCACAAAAGAACATGTTATGTTTTATAGAGTCACTTACTTTCTTGTTGCAATGTTTGATGCTTTTCTCTGCCTCTCTAAGGCAAGTCATTATAAAGCAAGCTCTATTTTGTGGATAAAGCTTGTTCAAAATCTTGACGTTAACAAAATATCAACCCCAACTCCATCTAGGTTTAATCCTCTCAGAGCAGCAGCAAACAAGGTCTGCTCACACAGGTCAATAGAGGCAGTGTTAAAATTATTTATAACTTATGGAGATTATTCACCCTTGTAAACACTCTGAATCCTTTTTTGTAAAGTAAAGTAAACTGATCAGTATTATGCTTGCGGTATCTAATAGTGACGGTGTGAGTGGATTTCTTTTGCTGATATTACCTCTTCTTGCCAGGCTGAATGGGAGAAGATATTCTCTGATGCCTCTCTCAGCCTTGTGACTGTCAGGAAGTCTTTTAATGGCTCGGTTGTCGCTGTCGGTCGCTGAGCAAACAGCTCATTTGTCTTCCTGTGGCAGCACTGACTACACGTGGCTGGAAACACTGAAGGTGGGTTACATATCTGGATTTAGAGTCCATTAATGTCCTGAAATACCATCTTTCAAATCAGTAAAAGGGATAAGAATTACATTTACATTATAACCTATACATTGATACCATCAAGGTATGTCAGTATACAGTTTTCTTGTGACTACAGTCCTTTATGTGACATTAGTCATAACTGTATATTACTGTGTGAATCTGTCCTGCAGATGATGCTTGCTGAGTCATCCAGTGTGGCTCACTGCCTCTCCATTGTGGAATTGGTCACCTGTCTGCGACAGGAGCTGGGTGGCAGCCGAATACGGTAGGACCACCACGCATACTCCAATACGAGTACTGTCACAGTACTTGAATTTTAACACAATACAACACAAATATTTTCAACTTTGCCTGATCATAAGCATAATGAGCAGCTCTATAGTCACATGCTAGAATTTACAGGTTGAGCAGTAAATACTGTAGATGTGACTGCATTTGTGTCCAATCTACGTGAGTCCTCAGCAGCACTAAGCCTTGAGCTGGCCCATAAGCAGTTGGTACTGGAGAGGGATCTTGTAATGAATATGTTCAGAGATGGACACTGGGGCGTCACCAGCTCATCACTCTTGGTATCAAAATATCAAAACACTTATTCTGATTTCAGTCAGAGTGATATGGTTGTGATAATGTTGTGTCCACCGCAACCACTATATTTGAGGTAGT
Source organism: Euthynnus affinis (assembly GCA_029490765.1). NCBI lineage: Eukaryota > Metazoa > Chordata > Actinopteri > Scombriformes > Scombridae > Euthynnus > Euthynnus affinis. The sequence continues at coordinate 31,694 of JARJJI010000033.1, forward strand.
TTGATTACAGACCTTTTGTAGAACAATACAGCATATTACAAACTTTTTACCTGCTTCTGGAGGTGGCTATGGTAGAGCAGGTTGTCCACTTATCACAAGATTGGTGGTTTGATTCCTGGCTCCTCCAGCGGATGTGTCCTTGAGCAAGATACTTAACCCCAAATTGCTACTGATGGCTGTGCCATCAGTGTATAAGTGTGTGTGAATGGTTAGTTTCCTCTGATGGGCAGGTTGGGACCTTGCATGGTAGCCCCTGTACGCATTCAGCGTATGAATGTGTGTGAATGGGTGGATGTGATTCATAGTGTAAAACACTTTGAGTGGTCGGAAGACTAGAAAGGCGCTATACAAGTACAGTCCATTCATCATTTTACATTTTACAGTGTGTTAACTGTGATTTAACTATGTTTCTTGTGGGGCAAGACATGAGAAAAACTGAAGTTGTGCTATATGTTGCCTTTAATGTTTTATTAATGCCCGCACGGTGGGGCTATTGATGCCATGATTCAGTGTGTCATGCAGATCCTCATGGAAAACTTGTGTACCAAGTTTCATTTCATTAAAGACAACAGAATTACAGAAATATCATGTTATAAAGTTACTTTAGCACCCCCCTAGGTGACCTAGCCCAACAGCAGTGCATGTTTGGTATGGAGTTTTCTGGTGGTGACCCCATTGGACGGCGTGTGATGGGGCTGCTGCCCACTAGAGGCCTGGCAACATGTGTGGATGCTGACAAACGGTTCCTCTGGGATGTTCCCTCTAACTGGTTGGTGTCTTATTTTCAGGGCCTGAGCCCTGAAAGGGCGAAGACCCTTTTGTAACTGGTATGTTACTTTCTTGATTATTATGCTACTTCAACCCTGAATTTGACTAACATGCTCAAAAACTCAACAAATTTAGGCTGGTTCATTTAGGCAGAGGAGGTTGATCCTCCTCTACTTTTTGAGAGGAAAAAGGGATATCAAAATATAATAAAAATATTTGGTTGAAATAAACCATTACAAATCTCAATATTATTTATAAAGTATTTTTTTCTATCTTCTTTGGGAAAAATCCATTACTGAAATTCTGTTTAAAATGCTTCCACAGCGACACCTGCGGGGCGGGAGGAGAAAGAGCAGTGTGTGAAGTGGTAGGGGTGGGGGGTGCAATTGGTGGAGGTGAAGGGGGGGACAAGGGAGGACGAGTGTCTGCTTTCTTCTGCAGGGCGGGACCTTTTGCATTGTACTCAATGTATTGTTTTTTTTCATACTAATCTGTGATTGACACGTAAGATGACACTCCAGGGGAGGATGTCCTCCCTTACCAATCAACAGCCAGAATACAATATTGACATCTAGTTGGTCCAATCATTGTTTCCAGATTTTAACTACGTCTTCTCTCCACTGTAAGGCAGAGCAGCAGCAGTAGATAGTTCCTTGTTAGCCAATGCAACAGCTAGCTTGTTGTAGTAGCCTGAAAGACTCTATACATCCATGGAATGACTGTTAAGGGCTGTTGTTAAGCGTACAGGAGAAATTATCTTGACTGTTCAGCGCAGCAGCAGGACGCTGCCTGGGAGAAACAACCAGGAGAGTTAGCTTGTTTGTCATTGTTGCTAATGATATCAGACTGATTAAGCAGCAGTCATGAAGTTCTGTTAACTAACAAGTAGGGCTGTAGTCTGCTGGTCGACTAGTCGATTAATTGGTCGATACGCTCCCGCCCGACTAAATTCTGATTGGTCGACTAATCTCTGTGTTACTTTCATAAGGAGAAAAGTGCTACATCAGCAGCTTTCTAGGATTAATCCATTATTTCCTGCAGCGGGAGGGACAGACTAACAAACTACCTGTGGTGTATTCAAAACACCCCCGCTGTTTTCACAACTTTGGACTCGCCCAAACTCAGACTTCTGGCTTTTAACTGTTTCTCCTACAATTATATCAACAAGAACCCCCGCCAGCCCCCCCCCCAAAAAAATAATGCCAGAATTAACGCCAAATATCCACTCATCCAGAAATATTTAGCGTTTGGGAGTCTGTGCAGCGCGTGAGTCAACCACTGTGTCGTTGCCTGGGAAACGAGCAACTCTGTTAAGTTACACGGCATCGCGTAGCTTGTTTGCTTAGCAAGTTGGACACAGAGAAAGTGACGGTGGATACGAGCGGAGCAGAGGAAAAGGTTAGCGGTAAGTTGTCAGTCTGGCAGTAAATGTACAGCACAGACTACAGTGTGTCAGTTAAATGCTAAAAAGTCACGTCTGTTGTTTCTCCAATTGCTGGAAAAGTGAAGGGAGTTAGCTCCAAAGTTAGCAACAATGGATTAGCCTAGCCTGAAGACGCTTAACAGAGAAATACAGACTGCTGAGTTCGCTGTTCAACCCCCCCCCCCCGCGACTAATTGATTAGTCGCTGATTATTTACAATTTTAGTCGACCAAGATTTTCTTTGGTTGACTACAGCCCCACTAACAAGCAAGATGACCAACATATGGACATTATGACATGAATACTTCATCTCCATGAAAGACAGAAGAAGACGTCAGATAACGTGTGTCAGATCCAGCTTCTCTCTCTCTGTCTCTTTGGTCGCTAATTTCAACTGTGATGATTAAATGTCTCTGTGTGGATTTTTTGTGAATTCATCTCCTTCACAAGAATGCAGCAGAGATCATATAATATGTTGTGGGAAATGTTTACTTGTTGAAGTTACAGTGAGCGGTTTTAAGTGTCTGGACTCATTCATTGGTTTTTAATTGAGTGGTTGTTCAGTCACCCGTTTTTAAGCTGGGCTTATATTGAGTAATAAGCTTAAAGTAAGTAGAATAATAAGTGTTAACTAGTGGTGTAACAGATCATAGTTGATCCGTGATCCGTAAGGATCGCCCCCCGAGGTTTGGCAGACACATGAACTATGGATTAATTGCAAAATTTAATGTGCATTTAAGACAAAGTAAACAAACTGCTGTAAGTACAATCATGAACAGACAACGATCAAACCAGCATCTAACTTGTCGAAGTGACATTTGAGTTACTTTAATGTTACCTGCAGTTTTTATGTTATTTAGCATCTAGCTGCTAATTGATGTTAGCGTGAATGTTTGTTTGTTTCTCATCCAACAAGTTGCAGGACAAGATGTGTGTTCATGTTTCTGAGTTATCAAGTTTTGATGATGTGGACAGAGGCTGTTTCATTCACTATTGTGTTTAAAAGAGGAAGGTATCATGCCTCATGTTACAATAATTGAGCACTGAATATTTTATATATTTTATTTCATTAAACATTGGACATCTTAAATGTTGTTTTCATTTCATGGGCAAAAGTTCCTTGCTGTTTATGGTTGTAAGTGTGTTACAGAATAAATGGAAAACAGAGTTTTATCCCTATATTTTAATCCTATATTTTGTATGTGGTGCACACAGATCAGAGTGTGTAAGTCATGTGTTTGATACATGCATAAATACTTCCTTTATATGAACCTTCACTCTTAGATCTGTGAATGTTTCTAGTGTTCAGGACTGATCTGTTCCTGTATCATATTATAAGCTTTGTGCTACTTTATATATTTCTGTATACTAAGAAAACACATAGGAAACAGGTGTAAATCATGTGATGTTGTCTGTTTTTGATAACATAAATTTGTTGTCACAATAGAACAGTACTATAAATTTGAATTTCACTTTGTTGGTAAAATGACATATTCTGAACCACTTCATGGCTAAAATGAGCACTTCTTTGTTTAGAAACAATATGTATTTGCTATATATTTTTAAAGAAGCAGCCTTCAACACCCAATGTTTTTTGTTTTTGAAAGTAAATTGTTTTAGTGGTATATTTAAGTTGCCCCTCACCCTCCGACTTCATCAGGTGGGACAAATATTGTTTGAGGTGTTGTGTTGTAATCCATGTTGGTTTTCCTCCTGTCCTCCTCAATTTTTATATTTATATATATATATATATATATATATATATATATATATATATATATATATATATATATATATATATATATATATATATATATATATATATATATATATATATATATATATATATATATGTATGTATGTTTTCATCTTCTTCTTTCCACTGTAAGGCAGAGTAGCAGCTGTAGATAGCTCCTTGTTAGCCAATGCAACAGCTGGCTTGTTGTAGCAGCATGAAGGACTCTTTATACATCCGTGGCAGGACTGTTAAGGACTGTTGTTAAGCTAACGGGAGAAATTATCTGGACTGTGCTGCACAGCAGCAGTGGAATACTGCGGCGAGGCTGCTGCAGGGAGGCTGCAGAGAGAAGGGACCAGAGAAATAACTAGGAGAGTTAGCTTTTTTGTCATTTTTGCTAATGATATTAGGCTGATTAAGCAGCAGCAATAAAGTTCTGTTAACTAACAAACAAGATGACCAACAGCTACAAATGGACGTTATGACGTGAATACTTCATCTCCATGAAAGAAAGAAGATGTCAGATAACATGAGTCAGATACAGCTTCTCTCTCGGTCTCTTTGGTTGCTAATTTCATCTCTGATGGTTACATGTCTCTGTGTGGCTTTTTTTGTGAATTCATCTCCTTAACAAGAATGCAGTAGAGATCATATAATATGTTGTGGGTAACGTTAGTTTGCTTGCTGAAGTTATAGTAAGCTATCTGGGCTCACTCATTCTTTTGTTTTTAATTGAGTGGTTGTTCAGTCACCTGTTGATGATGTGTGATTAGTGTGCAGGAGGTCTGGCTGCTTGCTTCTCACAGTTTTAGTTAGTTTTTAAGTGTCTGGACTCATTCATTGGTTTTTAATGGAGTGGTTGTTCAGTCACCCGTTTTTAAGCTGGGCGTATATTGAGTAATAAGCTTAAATTAACCATAATAATAAGTGTTAACTACCGGTGTAATGGATTGTAGTTGATCCATGATCCGTACAGATTGCCCCCCATGGTTCTGCAAGCATATGAACTGCGGATTAATTGCAAATTTAATGTGTCATTTAAGACAAAGTAAACAAACTGCTGTAAGTACAAGTCATGGGGCAGACAGAATGTCGCTAACAGGGATTTTGAAGAGCAACGATCAAACCAGCATCTAATGGTCCAAAGTGACATTTGAGTTATGTTTACCTGCCACCTTGTGGCCATAAGGCGGCTCTTTGGTAAAATGGTAAATGGACTGTACTTGTATAGCACCTTTCTAGTCTTCTGACCACTTAAATTGCTTTTACACTACAAATCACAGTCACCTATTCACACACATTCATACACTGAATGGGTACAGGGACTGCCATACAAGATCCCAACCTGCCTATCAGAGGAAAGCTAACCATCCATACACATTCACACACTGATGGCACAGCCATCAGGAGAAATTTGGGGTTATCTTGCCCAAGGACACATTTAGAGGACAACCCACTCTACCTCCTGAACGACAGCCCCCCAATGTTAATTAATGGTAATTAACTGCTAACTGACGTTAGTGTTGAATGTTTGTTATCATCAAGTTTTGATGATGTGGATAGAGGCTGTTTCTTTCACTACTATGTTTAAAAGAGGAAGGTATCATGCCTCATATTCCAATAACTGAGCACTGAATATAATATATATAATTTATTTTGTTTAAACATTGGACATCTTAAATGTTGTTTTCATTTAAGGCCATGGGCCAAAGTTCCTTGCTGTTTCTGGCTGTAAGTGTGTTACAGAATAAATGGAAAACAAAGTTTTATTTGTCTCCCCCTCTTCTGCGCCGATCCTCAAAATGATCCGATCTGTGACTCAAATCCATGATACAATCTGAACTGTGAGTTCTGTATTCATGTTAACACTCCTAGTGTTAACATGTTAGCTCTGTAGACTATATTTTGTATGTGGTGCACGTAGATCAGAGTGTGTAAGTCATGTATTTGATACATGCATTAATACTTTCTGATGTGAACCTTCACTTTTGGATCCTTTTAGATCTTTTAGTGTTCAGTCTTTCTAGTGTTCATCACTGATCTGTTCCTGTATCACATTATAAGCTTTGTGGTATTTCATGTATTTCTGTATACTAAGAAAATACACAGGAACCACTTCTGAAACGTGATATGTTGTCTGTTTTTGATGAGAACATAAATTTGTTGTCACAATAGAACAATACTATAAATTAGAATTTCACTTTCTTGGTAAAATGACATAATCTGAACCACTCCACGGCTAGCCTCTGTATAAAGGCCATCTGTATATGATTTGTCATAAACGCAATGTAAACAGACATACCTCCAGAGGGCAGCAAGTGTCCATGGAATTCTTCCAAGAAGTGTTTGTCTTCCCTCAATGGCTGTCAACGTCTCTCTTTTCTTTTTTCCTCTTTTTTTCTCTTTATCCCAACCCCTCACATGCACCCTTTTTTTTTTTTCTATCTGAATGAAAATTACTGCAGTCACAGATGTGGAGTCAAGTGGATTAGAAAACTGATGGCAGTCAGAAGAACATGGATTCAATTCATCAAAGTACAAGCACAAAGTAGGACTAATTTGTTGCTTCAATGGCTATATATTTTTTTTCTTTTCAACATAAAGTTTTCATTTATAATGGTTCGTGTAAACAAATCAGTAAAAACATGACATTTAATCACAAAGATTAATGCTATGTTTCAAGATTGTTTATTTTTCCTCAAAGGCTGTCAACAATATTTACATAGTGTCTGTATTGCTCTGCTGATAACTTCTCCTGGCCTTTTTCTCCTTTTCAGGTTAATTGGAAGAAGTGTTTCAGTGTTGAAGTCCAATAGTTAATGAATCTGCCTCCCAATAGGGAAATGTGGGTTCAAATCTCAGGTTTGGAATGGTGTACTATACGGGTCACTTTGCAGTTTGTGCCTGATCACCTGGCAATGTGAAGGCCCTGTTGTGTCTGAAGGAATTATTATTAGTAGTATTTTTTTCCCAAAATAAACACATTTATGAGGGGCTAAACATGTTTGAAAATTTATCAAATGTCATTCGTCAGAATTTGTGAAAATTTTAATATTTTATATGGCATGGGCATGGCAAAATGGCATGATAGTGCTCCCTAGAAAATTCCAAATTAAAAGCCCTCAACTTTAAATTTCACATAATTTCCTGAATGCATCCATGTGTCAATACTGACTCACTGCACTAACTATTGGTAACAAGAAATTTCAGGTGCTATACTATTATGACCTATGCCTAGCAGGTTGAACAGATCCACTTCAGATTTGGTCAGAAAACACCTTGATGATTCTATATTTTGAACATTTTAAGTTTTCATTGAACGTCGTTGCCGTGAACTCACTGAACTCTTCCTAGAAATTAACTCTACCGATTTCAAATTTGGTCAGTTTCATCTAAGGAATTTTACGATGAAAAGTTATCAAAATCTTGAGCTTTCATAATACACTGTTGCTGTGGCAACACTGCAAAACTTCCATTTTATCCTGTGTGTGTGAGCGTGTGTTTGTTTGTTACCTCTTTGGGACCTTTATAAACGCTGACTATGTCAGGGCCAGTAGTCTTCATGGTGACCAAAGTCCAGTCCTAATGAGGCAAAATGTCCTTTTTGAAGTTTTGAGGTCCTGGTTAAAGTTAGCTGTAATGTGTGAATGGATGCTAGGTTAGGGTTAGGCGTAGGCATGAATTGGTTATGGTTCAGGCTTAGATTTAGGTTAGGCTGTCCACAATGAAAGTCAATGTAATGTCCAAACTAGGATAGCAGTGCAAACCTTTCATTATGTATAATGTGAAATTTCCGCTGTGGCTTTCATCATTTAACAGCGCCATTGTGCCACTGTTGAAGGAATATAGGGGAAACACTGAAGCACATAAAAAAAAAAAAGCTGCAATGTAAACCTGCCTCTGTGCTCCAAATTAATTACCGGATACCTGGCCAGTGACACCACTCAGCAGTTATTAATTTTGAACCCTGGCAGTGCAACTCGAGTATCCAAATGTAAAGGTGAAAGTATTGATTTTTTTTTTTTCCCCCCAAATTGCACTTGAGTAAGAGTAATATTTAATTCAGTTTTTCTGCACAAATGTTAGGGCTTAAGTCTATTTTTGGACATTATTCTTGCTATTTGCAAGGAGAGGTGAGTACACATTACTATTAACTTACATAATTGTCTGATTCATTATTATGAGATCCATAGATTTATATTAAATAATCTTCATTTGCTGTCACTCAGCTTTTCTTCATTCCGAAATTGGCAGTGCAACCCTGTCTAGAAGAGTTTACTCGGTAGGGTGCAGATCTCCACCGGGTGTGTCTGGGAGCATGTTTAGTCTCGGTTTTCTTTTAGATACATAGAATAGTTAAATGGAATGGTAACCAAGCTTCCTCTTTAGTTAGCCTAACCGTATGAACTTAATAAGGTAACAATGAATTGGATAAGTCCAAACTTCTCAATTCAAACAGTTATTAAGAACATTTTGTTGTAACACACCACAAAAAATAAAACTCCTCCCAACCTCCCTCTCCCCTCCCAAACTAAGAAGAGTTGAATCTCACTTCTTCTAGCTCCCTTATAGTCAAGATTACTGTGAAGCTAACAAAATGGGGATTTATTCATCTTGTATCATGCCTAATTTTAGTAGATTATGACATATCAGATATGAAATTAATCTGCAGGTGCTCCAATTCAAGATGAGACCAAACTTTTTGATGGATGTCTTTGAGTTTTTGAGTCACGTCAAAGGCCAAAATATGACCTGCAACAGACTGTTGCTGTAGTTGTTGATCAGTTGTTTCCCCTGTGGGCTGGTTAAAAGGAGTGAGGAGGTAGCAGTCAGTTATAAAATAGTTTTTTTTTTTTGTTTTTTTTTTTCCAACCACAAGAGATCCTTGAACATACTGTGATAAATGCGTTGTGGACAGATACGCCCACACATACTGAAGACTGTACTCTTAATTTACAGAGATGTATTTAACATAATTGGAGAAGAAGGTTGCACTTGAACAATGTGTTTCTAAGTGGAGTGCTAAACCCAAGATCCAGTGAGCATGTTCCAGATGTTACAAGAATTTCTTAATGACCTTTAAATGATGGAGACCAGATCCAAAGAATCAAAGTTTAAGTTGAATTTATTTTCTTGTAGGAAGGAACATTTTATAGTGCAACACACAAGTGGGGTTACAGAGAAAAGGCTCCTTGTGGAGAAACAACTGAGCTTTTACAGCTTTCTCCTGATGTTTCCAGATACATTCCACACATAGCATCACATATTATCTCAGTATCCCAATTTATGGCCAGCTTAAGATACTTCAGTCAAGATGACATCCTCCTGACCTGTCTCTCTGACTTCCTCTAACATATGTATCCTGGCCTCCCACTGTTAATCTTAGCTGGTGTTACTATATATGCAAGTTACAGAACAAAACAGAAACCTTCATCATGACATGTCATTAAAAAAGGGGCATCTGTGTTAATTACTGTTATAATCACATCTGTATGCTTAATCACACATTACAATATAAAAGATATTAATTCTGACACTAGCAATTGTATGAGTACATTAATAAATCTAAAAAAAATAAAAGGAAACTTGTTCTCACACGGGCTGATCGATTCATTGGACCCGATCATGAGAACCTCTCCCTGGCTAAAGGCAATTTCCCTAACTTGTGAAAATAATAAAAACCCTATAAATGTATAAACAATGTTCTGTCAGTCTTTTTCTCTTAAGCATACATTACATAACACTAACTTCTTCTCAGATTTTCTATAGGTTCATCATTGTGCTGTGGAATAGAAACTAAGCAGGTGTCTCATCTTCAGAAAGTATCCCGCCTTCAAAGTGTCCATAGATAGGCTCCTCTATCAACTTGAGCTGATTGTACTCTCCATAGGTCTCATGTCTCTCGTAGTCGTTCTTTGTGGAGACAAAACTGTTGTTGTGTTAGAGTAGTGGTAATCTTTGCATCAATTCTCTCATACATGGAATGCAACAGCAGCCACAAGTGACTAAAATAGCAAACATGTTTCCTACAGACAATAACATGGCCTTAAAGTATCTCCCCATTTACCAAACATGTTTTCCAACCACTTTGTGAATGGATCTGTGATACCTAAATTCTCTGCCAGCTCCTCTGATAGTGTCATCAGTCCTTCTAATGCCTTTCTGATGCTTCCATCAGGGGCAGTATTGTTAGGTATAAAGGTACAACAGAGATTTCCAAAATTTTAGCCAATAGTGTGTCTAAAGCCATTCTATTTTGCCATGCCATTAGACTAGTTTTATCCAATTACCCATGGATACCTTTAGCTTCATCACGAGTGTGATTGATGAAGCGCTGTTGGTTGCATTAGGTGTAATTTATCCTATCCACATTTTTATTTGTCACCCACCATGTAAAGAATAATTCAAATCCTGCTGCCACCCGATTTCTAGCTTTAAACTCATCGGGGACCCCTCGGGGTAACATCAATTGAGTCTCTGTAGACTCTAGGATCAAATGAAGTGGGTATTACTCTTAATTCTGTGAATTTCTTCTGTCGTTAGTTTAGGGAATTGTGCAATCATGGGAAGCAAATATGTAGGCATCATTAAGTGAATCAAGTCACAGGTACCATACCAGAGTTTAGGCAAATTAGTGGAAGTGTGGAAGTCATTATTTTGGATCTGAGTTGCATTAGCCGTCTTTCTATATTTAACCTGCTTGAATGATTGATATCACTATAGCTGCTGTAATTACTGCAAGAAGACAAATAGACCCCTCATCCCACACCCCATCTTCCTGAATGCATGCCATAACCATTTATCTCTTTCCATTTTACCTGAGACGTATTTCAATGTAAAGCACTAGCAGTATGATGGCAAAGCCTGTGAACAGGATACAAACATTATCCTTAGCTGATTCACACTCCTAAGTGGACAAAGCTCCTCCTCCTGAAGTCTAATGAGGTATAGTATGGCGTACTTTTACAAGTATATATTCCTCAATAGATGTCATCAGCTTGTTTGTTTTGTTAATTACTTATCTGTAGGTATCGGTGCTCGTTTGCAGTGTGTCAAATGTATTCACGTTGTTCTCTCGGCTATGCGTACTGCTATGGGTGTTGCAAGTAGCACCTGAAATGGACCTTCCCACCTTGGAGAGCTCCAGTTCTTCCTTTTAAGTGTCTTGGTGAATACCCAGTCTCCTGGCTTCACAGGTATCATTTGGTCAGGGACTGGCTCTGTGAGTGAAGGCACTATAGAATTAGTCTTTGTTTTTCAACATTTTGCTCATATAATCTACAATCGTCTCTGTCAATTCTGTCTCATCTCCCTTTTAAAATTAATTAAAGGTACTCTATAAGGTCTACCATACAAGATTTCGAAAGGTGATCATCCTGTGTTGTTAGGTTGTATGTGAAGACTTAGCATTACTGCTGGCAAACAGGTTATCCATCTTTTTCCTGTCTATTGCATGGCTTTCCTGAGTTTAGCCTTAATTGTATCATTTGCTCTTTCCTCTAGTCCTGCTCATTGTGGATGATAAGAACAATATTTAATTTTAATGGAAAATAGTTCACTCAGTTTAGCAATTACATAATTTCTGAAATGGGGTCCATTATCACTATATATAATTTCTGGAAACCGAAAATCTTGGTGCAATATGTGTTGCCAGAGCTTTAGCTAGCATTATTGCATAATTTCTTGCTGTTGGAATGACTTCAATCCATTTTGAGTATAAGTCTATAATCACAAGACAATATTTTTTATTTTCACATTTATTTAACTCAATTAAATCCATGCATATCGTATGAAATGGATATTGAGCATCAGGCATTTTACCTGGCCTTGGTCTCAGTCTCACTCTAGACATGATGCACAAAATTATTTTTTTTTGAGTAATTTTGGAATCCATATGTTGTATATATTTTGTTTATTAGCTCATACAGCCCCTCCTGGTGACGTATGGGTTAACCCATGCGTCAATATGATCGAAATACTTTTTTTCCTTAAGTATGTACTTGCCCCCCTGTTTACCCAAGACTGCTTTTCTGATTCAGCAGAGCTGTGTTGCATGTCTTTTAGAATGTTATGGTCAATATGTGTGATTTTGCTCATCTGTGTATATGTCTTGATAGTCTTGTCTAGCAGCAGCTGCTTTTGGTTCCTCATCCGCCATCCCATTTCCTTGTGAATTTAAATCATGTCCTGTAGTGTGCGCGGCACACTTACATACTGCTATCTGTAGTGGCAGTACTGTTTGGTGCCTTCTGTTTTGTGTGATAGTAGTCTTGCTGGATTTAGAGTTGTACACCTTTCAATAGTTAGGTGAGGTTGAGAGGGGGATGGTCATACAATTGAGATGTAAAGCTGGGGACATGAAGGCTAATTTTGTCTGCGTTAGTAAAGCATCTACAACATGTGACACTTTCAGTGTTAATTGATGAAATAGGACGATTGTGGCTGAACTCTATATTGCTAGAGCTGCAGCCTGTACAGCTTGCAAGCACTGTGGCATTGGTCTGGCTATTGGATCTAGTCTAGATGAATAATATGCTACAGGTCTAAGTTTTCCTCCAAAAGGCTGTGTTAACACACTAGTTATAAATCCATCTCTAGCGTCACATGTTTGCACCAATGGTTTGGTTAGTCTGGGAGTGCTAGAACTGCTGAACTGGACTTAGATTTGTCTTATGAAGACGTTTTGCCTCTTATCCAAGCGGCTTCATCAGGAGATATTAAAACCTAGATATTTCACTAGCTTATTCCATCATTGCATTTCATCATTTGCACTTCATCACAAGTCAGACTAGTGAGGACTAGTCAGACTGATGTGTTACGAACTGCCAGAATTATTGATCGACTTTGAGAATCTTTTCTTTTCATAATTCATAATGGTCTATGACAATTATGAATTACTGCTAATAACCAAACGCACTCCTACCCGTTCCCAACACAGGGTACACACTCTGACACTTCCACTGAGGCAAATGTGTATTTATTTGTTTTTTTTAGTCAATGGTTCAACAGTCTAGGGCTGTAGTCTGTTGGTCGACTAGTCGATTAATTGGTCGATACTCTCTCATCCGACTAAATTCTCATTGGTTGGCTAATCTCCTTGTATCTCTATCTCTATTTTCATAAGGAGAAAAGTGCTACATCAGAGCAGCTTTCTGGGATTAATCCATTATTTTCCTGCAGCGGGGGAACAGACCAACAAACTACCTTTTGAAAACGGGGGTGTATTCAAAACACCCCCGCTGTTTACACAACTTTGGACTCTTCCAAACTCCGGAGGTCTAACTCCGTTACTGAGCGTTTATTAAATGTACTGAACTTTTCAGTGTTTCTCCTACGATTATATTAACAAGAACCCCCGCCAGGCCAAAAAGTATTTTTTAATACTAGAATAAATGCCAACTCATTCAGAAATATTTAGCGTTTGGGAGTCTGTGCAGCGCGTGAGTCAACCGCTGTGTTGTTGCCTGGGAAATGAGCAACTGTGTTATACGTCATTGCGTAGTATGTTTATGTAGCGAGTTGGATGCAGAGAAAGTGACGGTGGATACGAGTTGTCAGTCTGGCAGTAAATGTACAGCACAGACTACAGTGTGTCAGTTAAATGATGAAAAGTCACGTGTGTTGTTTCTCCAAGTGCTGGAAAAGTGAAGGGAGTTAGCTCCAAAGTTAGCAATGATGGATTAGCCTAGCCTGAAGACGCTAAACAGAGAAATACAGAATTCACTGCCCCCCCCCCCCCCCCGCGAATAATCGATTAGTCGCAGATTATTTACAATTTCAGTCGACCAAGATTTTCTTTGGTTGACTACAGCCTTACAACAGTCACATGTCCTGCGGCTGACCTACCTCTCAACCCGCTGTTTGGTTTTGAGGGAAAATGTATCTCTGTTTTTATTATGTCTCAAAACTTGTCTGCCAGCTCCAGAATCACATAAGAAAGTTAATGATTTCTCTTGCACCTTTTAATACTATCCATGGTTTAGTCCCCTTCTGTGATAGTAAAATGTCAGCTGTTTGTAGCAAAAAGATTTCATCTACCTCTGCCTCTTCATCTGTTGCAGCGTGTGTGTGACGCAGAGTGATATTCCCCTTTTCCCTCCATCTCCCTCATCCCCCTTGGGGCTCTGAGAGAGAGAGAGAGAGATTAAATAAAACTAATAAGTACTACTTATATGTAACAGTTCAATAAACAACTTTAAAATGTGCTAACTGAATTGATCAGGATCAAATAACAAAACTTAAATGGCTCTCATGCAATTAAATGTTACCCTTTAAGTTGAGCTACTTTGTTTATTTTCACCAAAAAACTATTACATTCTAGTTCTGACAACTCAGTTCATTTGAGGGAATCAATACAATTTGTTCAATTAACAAAATGCAAACTCAGAATGTGCGTCACAATCAAGATTTATTTAGTTACTAAATAACCACAATCAAAACAGAGCTGCCTCTCAAATGATCAGCTTGTTGTCAAGCCACTACAGAGCTTGATAACAAGCTGATCATTTGAATCAGGTGTGTTGCAGCAGGAAAACATCTAAAACATGCAGGACAGGGGGCCTTGAGGACTGGACTGGAGAACCACTGATCTAGGACTTTATTCCAGCTCATTTTTAAAGCCAGTTGTTATGGCCTGAGCTGCTTCCTGCCATAATACAGTCTAGGAGGATAACATGAATGAACTTGAGCTTCTCCAGGTACTGTACTTCAAATTGAGTGCATACACCAGTATCATATTACCTGAACAGTGGTAACACCATATGCATAATACAATTATTAACCATACACAACCATTTCTGTGCAAACAATATAAATCAACTGGCAGCAACAAGTAATTTTGTTGTATTACCATTTACAAACAACTACAGCCTTCCTTTGGCACTTTACTCTAGCTCATTTTTAAAGGCAAGTAATTTAGGCCTGAGCTGCCTCCTGCCATCATCTATGTCAAGGAGAATGACCTGGATGAACTTGAAGAAGCCACTGAGCTTCTCTGGGTACTGCAAATGCAGTGCATACACCAATGCAAACAAAAGCACCAGTGCATCTGTCCATGATCTATGTGCCATGTCGTCCATGTCTTCAAGAACAATCACCACTTGCCGTGTTTCAAAGAGATCTTGAAGCACCTCCTCCTCGTCCACTACTGCCACCAGAGCCAATGCTCCCTCCTGGGCGGCTTCCAGCTCTTCCTGAAAACAGAGAAAGGGATGTGTCATGTACTATACAATTTTACAAATCAAATTTGTTAAAGGGATGGTTTCTTTTGACATGAATCTATGACATCCCCATAATCAGTCTTGTGAATCAACAGTGACTTTCCCCCAACTGTATCCTGTGAGTGGAGTTCCGGAAAGTAAACCAATCTGTTAAATTAATCTTGCGCATGATGAGACTTAATTTGAACCACATATTAAAAAAAGGAAAGTGACCCTTAAGAACACACCTTGCATGTTCTGAACAAGTCTGATGAATCCTCCTTTCAAATAGTGTGGTAGGCCGACCAGGGCTGCTGTTCCAGCTGCACAGATGTCATTTTTGTCCTGTTGTATAAAGACAGGAAATGCATAGGAAGTGTTAGTGTTTGCTCTTTCAACATTCAATAACATAATGCATGAAATAATTAAAAAAAAACAAACCTGTTCTTTAAATGCCATCATAACAGCTTCCATCTTCTGTCCAAAACTGCCAGTCGTCTTTTTGTAGAGCTGTAGCAGCTGAGGTGTATACTTGTCAAGTGCAGCATAGAATGTAGATGGCAGATTCAGATTTGTGATCCTATGGAATTCACTGTAGAGCTGCATGAAAAACAGAAGACATGGCAAGACAAGTTTATTTATATATCCCATTTTAAAGAGTTTCTCTCAATGCTCTTCACACAGCATCATTACAACATCCTCTGCCCTTTGATCCTCACATTGACAGAAGAAAAACTCTCATGACCAATCAGAGGAGGATCTCAGTGAGAGACAGGGATCCTGCTCCCAAAACGGGCAGATGTGCAATGGATGTTGTGTACAGACAAGAAAAAACAACAACAAATGATATTCAGACAAAACAACATAACATAACAAATAAAACTACTTTTTTTTTTTAACTCACTTGTGCTTCACAAGACAGTGCAGGCCATCTTTCCTTTAGTACAGCAACTGGGGGAGCTGAATTGATTATTTCTTCACGCCTGAATGCAAAGGTGCGTTGCATATGTTAGTGGATGGATATCATGTCTCTTTCCATCGAGGACTTCTTTAACTGCTCGACGACTGCCAGCCTTTGGGTCTCAAGTGACTGCGTTGTTTCTCCATGGGGATAGTTGGGAGGGAAATTAATTTCTCCTCTTCTGGGTCTTTTAATTCTGGCCCTGGATGCTGCACCCTCAGGGTTTGTCCTGCTACACTTTCCTGCATTCACAGCCACATCCTTTATGCCAGCTCTGCTCAGTTTCGTTCGGTAGTTTCCCATCTTAAATCGCAAACTGTTCTGCCAGCCCTCATAGCCTCTTTCTGATCCAGTTTCTTTCAAACACGGGTGTTTGCTCACGAGAGCTTCTGCAGCCAGTCATCAAATCAGGACTATCGCCACCTACCACTCTTCTAGCTGAATGATTTCGGGACAAATGGACTTTGAGTGAATTGAAAGTACTAAATGTACACATGCAACTGGTGTACAGGCAAGGTAGAGGTGAAACCGTCAAATTGTCCATGGTTGAGTCTGTAATGTCTCAGTAACTGTATTTTAGAGCAGCTGGAAAACGAACACAGCTCACATTTCCTCATATTTAAAGCAAACAATCTATCTTGAAGTTGGCTGAATATCTGTAAACTTGTTTTTTCTGTCCACTGTAGAACTAGGTTGTCTTTTTTTTTCTTTTTTTCTCCCTCACTGAAGCGTCAAATGGAGTCTGGGCTCTGCTTAATCAATTTCAGGGTTCTTGCATTAACATTACAATAACGTACCTACATGCAAGCCCTGGAAACTAACATACATATATACATACAACTAACATATATGCTGTACACTGGCACTCAGCAGCCGTCGTTCTTCAACAGGTTTCAAAAAATCACATACAGATTCAGGTTATTTTTTTAAATCAAGTTAGGCTATGGCTAGGACTCTGCATAAAGTTTGAAATGCTAACAACCCGCACACCAGCGCATACGCATATACTTAAGTCAAAGAGCCTGACAAACAAAGAGCTTGCTCAACAAACGTACCAAATAAGAAATACATCGCAAGACAGTGGAGTTACCTGGTGAGAAGCAGAGCTCAGGTGGGGCTGAGAGGAGAGCAGTGCAGCCACAGCCGTTAGCGCCACTTTCTCTGATTACGCCGCCAGATATCCAATCAGGCTTCGGTCCCAGGGTCCGCGGCGTCAGTTCAAAACATACATAAAAATAGGCTGACGCAGTTATCCAGAGTTATCCAGGTGCCGTCTTAAACACACATAGTTTGACTGCTTCAAGTGTGGAAAAAGACAGCGTCATAGAGACAACCTACACACACTGCCACTATAGTTGCTATCACTCAGCACAAACTCCGCTAGCTCAATGCTAACATATAATGTAAAACCTCATAGACGGGCTAACGAATTAGCATCGCTATTGCCATTTGACAGCAAGCAGATAGCAATAGTGGTAATGCATTATTCTGTAGAACTGTGAATGTGTCACTTTATATAGTGAGAGTTTTAATATTTTTCATGCGAGAAAGACACTGTTTAGACCCAAGTCTGTGGGCCAGTTTATCCAGATAGCACTAATTGGGAAACTTACTTCAACATTTTGAAAGAATTGTAGAGCCACTGTGGGTGGTCCCTAGCAGCAGCAGCAGCAGCAGCAGCAGAGTCTGTTGAACCAATCGCCTGGCCGGTCCTTACCATTCCGACCAGTGTCATCCTAAGGGAGGAAAATGAGCGGAATAACGTATCTGCACTGCACGTTTACTGCTGATTGAATTCCAATCAGGAGGTAAATGTTTGATGGAATGATGACTGTGGCAGTATTTTTTTTCTGAATGAAAAGTGAAGAAGAGCAGTGCTGTGTTGGCTATTATGTACAGAAATCACCAAATAGATGTTTTAACTGATCGCTCTACGTGAATTCTTAATTGGTTAACATAGTTATGGTACAAGGCAAAGATGATTATTGACAGGACTTAAATTTCTTTATAGCCCTAATGGTGTTAACTTAAACAAAATGAGTTGGGAGAATGAACAGAGTTGCATCACCAACACTTGAATGCTCCAAAACGTTAAGTTCACTTAAAGCAACCGAGTTATTACGTCAATATTTCACTTTTGAGTTGGTTAACTTTATGTGAATGAGTTACTGTAACTTTTTGAAGAAACTTTGAGCACAAAAAGTAGTATTTACATTATG